>CM031242.1:197652268-198252268 GCA_018340775.1 Taxus wallichiana var. yunnanensis
TACCCACCAATGTGTACTTGATAGTGTCACTTGTCCTGCCATGTGCGAGTGCAATCAATGCTGTAAGAACCTGGAGAAGAAAAAATGAAAGGAAATACTAGAGGATCATCAGTAAAATAAGACATAAATCACCTAGCTAGGGGATCATGGGATGGATGTCGTGTCATAGTGTTGTGATGGTATGGTGTCATAATGTCATAGTGTCATAGCCAAACAATGGGTAATAATGCTAAAAAGCACAACAAACCATATGGCATAAGTTACAAAGAGAAACTGTCATAAACCGAAGGTGTAAATAGAGATAATATGGATGATTAGCCCAAAGGGTAGATAACAACGCTGAAAAAGCATAAAAACCAGGAGTTAGATGCTATAAGAATAAGATTTTCGAGATAGAAGCATAAATCCAAGCAAGGCCATGAACCTAAGTGAGTATGTGCATAATACTATGGAGATCCACTAGGAAAGACCAAAGTGTACAAAGCCAAAATTAACATCAATAATGTTGTTTAGAGAAGGTTGATGAAGTAGAGGATTTGAAAGGAAAGGATGAGAGATGATAGATGAATACCGAAACTCCCAAGTTCCTTTATGCATGAACTTTTTGAGGAATTAAGCATTTTTTGGTTCTTCAAAGATGTAGCCTTCATTGGTTTGAAGGTGATATGTATTAGGACCTATGATATCTTTCATGAGGTATGGACCCTATCATTTTTAGCATATTTTCCTTCCTAATCATATGTATAGTTAAGTTTAAGGACAAGGCCACCCATGTCAAAAGTATGCGGATGAACAAGTTTGCTATGTTATTTAGTAAGGTGTCTTTTATATTTCTAATTATGAGTGTATGCTTTGTCATGTCGTTATTTTAATAAGTTGATATCATGTAGGCAGGATTTAAAGAGTTCCTCATTTGGAATGATACTTGTGCGGGGAGATTTAGAGTGAAGGGAGATGCAAAGCGAAGGAGCTCCACCTTGAGTGGAAGGGCAAACTTAGCTCTATAGGGAATTAAGAATGGTTTTTCTCCATTGGCTATATAGACACTAGTATAGTATGCCTATAATGTAGGATATAGATTTGTATGCCAATCAATGTGTTATTCTTGGATTTTCTTTTGTAATATTTTGTTAAATATTTTTTCATAAATTCAGATTTTCCATTGCATTGCGGATGACCAAACATGAAGTTATAGTAGTAGTATTTTATTAAAATAACAATGTCTATGACCTCAATGATGAGGATGTCCTTATCGGATAATGCATCATGAAGAGAATGAGAAGTGGATATGGGGGAGACCACCAACTGGTCTTCTATGAATCTTCCTTTTAATTCCTTTTGTGTGATGATACAGAGTTCAAATTCAATAAGAAGGGCCATCCTATTCCCAATGTGACCCATGGGGAGGATAACATGTGAGAAGAATTTTCACAAAGGATATGTATGGATGATGATGTAAGTGGTTTGATATAACATATAATGACGTAACTTCATAGTTGCATAATATATGGCTAAGAAATCCCACTCAATGGATGTATATCATGCTTCATATTCTGGTAAGGCTCGATTAACATAATAGACGACATGCTCCTTTCAATTTTCATCTTCATGTGCTTAAATTTCCACAATAGACACCAAAGTGGAAGAGGTATATAGTATAAATTTAGATCCGCGAAGGAGGTTGTAAGGTTGGTAATGAAGATAAAGAGTGTTTCATATTATCAAATTCTTGTTGACAGTCTTTGGTCGACTCTAGTTTGGTATATTTTCGAATGAGACTATTTATAGTGTGAGTGCAATAGGTAAAATCGGGGACAAATCATTAGATTTACCAAATTTTCCTGAGGAAAGTGTGTGTCTTCTATGGAAGATGGTTGTGGCATGTCGAGGATCGCTTTAATACTTTCCAGATCGACATCAATACCACACTTGGATACTAAGAATCCTAAGAGTTTTCCTTGTGTCACCCTGAATATGCATTTTCTAGGATTAAGGTGAACGTTGTAAACACTCAAATCCCATATCCACCACCTCTCAAATACCATGTAAACACATAATCCTATAGAGAATACATTAACATGTAAACATATAAACAAAGGGTGTGAGATTATCTAAACATATGTATACTCAACAATTAAAAAACAATCTTCAAAATTCAAAATCAAAACAAATTTAATTTTATGAAATGTAAAATGTGTCAAAATTTATGAAAAAATACAAATTTTAAAAACACATCCAATAATTCTGAAAAATTATATAAACAAGAAAAAAAATCATAGTAGGCTTCAGTAACATACTAATTTCCATTCCAATTAATTTCCATCCCAAATGGCCATTCTTCGCCTCATACACACACTAATATTTAGATTAAAATTAATTTATAACTAATTTTAAAAAACTTTCATGTTAATAATTAATACAAATGTTGTCTTATTTAATACATTTTTTTAGTATTATATATGTCTTAATAGCCTCCACCCTAGATTTGTTACTTTTGGGATTATTGCGCAATTACAACTAATAATCACACGTAAACAATGTAATGGAGATGCCAAAGGGGATGTAACAAATAAGTTAAACTTGAGGGAGGGAAACATTTTTGGAGGAAGAGGGGTGATGAAGAATGGGTTTGAGGGAGGAGAATTCTAAGGGTGGGAAAAATGTTGGGGGAAGTAATACTAAAATCTTCTTTGTTAGGACCAGACACATATGAAAGACGAGCCAATTTTGTCAATCGCTTAAAGCAAAAATGGGGTGCAGTAAAAATGTTGTTGAGGTAACATACTATGAACATATATTAGATTAAATAAATGTGTTGTTGATCAATATTGCCAATGTCAAAAGAGGAAAATGATAATTAATCTTTAAGTGGAACTAATTGGTGTATGCGTGGAGATGTGGGATGATTGGTCATAATGTAGAGTATCCTTCCCTACTTGCTGTAGATAGGGAAACTTTCATATGTCTAAAATCAAACTTTGCATATGTTAGATATGCAAACTTTACATTTAGGGTAAATTATGTCACTTTGTTTTCATGCACATTTGTGATCAGGGTTTCTCTTTAGTGATTAAGGTAGCAATCAAGGTTTTCCTCATCAATAGTCTTGAAGTTGTCATCCGTTAATGGCCACTCACAAAAAACATCAACCTTCCTTCTCCATGATGTGTGTCAAGAACAATCACTAAGACGTCCATTTGGAAATTCCTATCAATGTAATTAATGTTTGAGGTGTTGGCAAAAGAGAAAAATTAATTTTTACGTGCACTCTCGACATTTATTCGATGTTCTAGCTCATCTAAGGTTATAAATAGAGAACATTTCAGTTTAAAGATTATAATTCAGCTGATTAGTTTGAAGATTATAAATTTTTAATGGAACAAAAAACCTTAATACGTGGAATCTGTTGAATGTATGGATGTCAATTGTAAAAATTGGAAGATATTTTAGACTGTACATTAATGCACGGGGACACATGTAGCGTACATGATATAGCCATTTAGAGAGTTGACCAATGTGATGTTTAAACATTGTATGCAAAGAGAAAAGGTGAGAAATTCAAGGGAAGATGTAAAGTCAGGTGATCACATCAATGGTGGGAGGATCTATCGGATGTAAGAAAGTTTGAATTGTAATTCTCAATACCATATCTATGATGTAATACATAGTCCAACCGAGAGGATACTCCTTGCAAATACTAATGCATGTTGATCCTGAAACCAAATGTAAATTCAATACTAATTGAAGTCGTGGGATCAAGTTAAGCTCAATAAAATTACAATTCTTGATGTGAGCATGATGTTAGGTGAAACTTAGGGGTGAGACAAGGAATCTTAGGTTGATGGGTTTGAAAATTATAATATGGGTTATTTATCATGATGATTTGCACACATTCAATATTTATTCATTTGGTCATGGTGGTGTGGGTAATGAATTAGGGAAGTGGAGATGTTATGTAAGCATGTTTGTCACAAAATGAAAATGAAAATGATGGAGCATTCATCTCATGTATGAGGGGGTTTGATATTAAAATTTTACATTGAGAGGATCATCATAATCATTATAAAAAAACTACGATTCCCTCGCATAATTTTCCTCTCCAAAATTTGTGGTATACAAAATCAAGCATGCCCAAACCATATGATTTGATTATCTTAAAGAGGAGGGAACATGTTGTTATGTCGGTGACAATGCTATAGATAATATGGCAAGAGATCTATGTGTGTAGTTGAGGGCACAACTATGAGGGCATTTATAATTATATTTCCTCGGGTTGGTGAAGAAAGAAATTGAATATTTTTCATTTATAATTTTTTAGTCACTTCCCTTCTTGCACTCTATAACTAAATTATTAAAATATGGGGATATTTTCTAGAAAGCGAGGTTTTCCTTTATATTTCCTCTATGGTAGATTTTATAGTAGGATTTGAGATTTGATGGATAGAGATAAAAAATTCAAAGTGGCCAAGGTTATAGAATAGATATGAGTTGTTCCTCGAGCCTTGGACACCATGTTTTAATCCCTCTCTTGTGGAGATGCTATATCATATCCTATAAATAGAGAAATGTTACACAAGAGAAAGAAAAAAAATTGCAAACACGATCCTTCTTCATATCTCCTTGTAACCTCAAATGAGACTGCTAAAGCTTGTAATGAAACACCGAGCTTGTTTAGTCTCTTGATCTATTTTTTTGAATGCTCCAAATATGTTCTGAATGGAAGTATATTTCATCTATAAGAAAATTGATTGAATGACTAATCTGATTATTGATTTGTGATCAATTAGAAAGTGTAACAACATGTAGAATTGAATGAAAATTCGACATAATAATGATACAAATTTCAAAGCTTCAAAATATGGTAAATGGAGAGGAATGAGTGATTATTTATAGATGAGGGAAGAGAATCCCAAATCATTGATTTGTGTAATTAACGTGTCCTTTCTAAATCTAATTAAAGAATGATTGGATTGTTTCATTGATTTTTTTAATTTGATTGAGGAGTTGAACTGTTGTTTTGAGCTTGATTGAATGAGTTTTCATTGAGTTGGAAAAGGTGGCATGTATTTTGAATATTTTTAGATTTTGCATTGAAATATCAATTCCATGTCTTTTTTTTATTATTACCTAAAAAAGTGACATGACTTTTAGCTTTGGGGAGATTTTCTTTAATTTTGGAATGTCATGCTTTATGGGATATGTTTAGTTAACTCAAATGCATGATTTGATTTAATCTAAACTTGTCCTCTTGCATATATTTAATGATTTAATTGATTTGTTTTGATCTAGTTAACTTGAGATGTTAATTAGTGAAGTGAAAGTAAATAAGAGGTGAGGTGGAAATGGATATATGTAGGATTTATTCAATGATTTTAATATGAAATGAGCTAATAAAGTTAGCTAATGGGATATGGAATGAATTATAAGAGTGATGATATTAATTAATTAATATTAGGAATGGGATATGAGTGTAATACACTTCATAGTATGAATATTTAATAATTCGATACCTTTGTGCGAGCGATAGGAATGTTTAGGGAAGTTGTGGGATAATGTTGTAAAATGTCATTAAAGTTTGTAAAATAGTAGAATATATCAAAAGTGGTTGAAAATGGTCACAATGTATTGTGAAGTAATTACAGGATGATTTTGAGGTTTAGAATGTGTAATGTGATATTTAGGGTGTCTACATATGTCCCTCTTTAAGGTGTTATTATAAAGTAATAACACTTTAAAGATAGTAGAAACATGCATATTGGTGAACAAATGATAAAGAAGTGTGGTGGACTGCCTAATTTTCCCAGTGAAGCATTTGGATGCCTCAAAAGGTTTGAATTATGCTAAGGGAGTTCTCCCTCGAGTGGATGGGTGACATGATAAAGTGGTGGACATTGTATTGATAGAAGAGAGAGACAATCTTTATGATTTGAGAGTGATTAGAAGGATGATGGGAGAGATAGACAAAATGAGCTCAAAAATGAGAGACAGAGGGTCAAAGTCCAAAATTAGGATTTCAGACTTGAATAGAGGGTTGGGTGGGAGAAAAAATCATTGGTCATTTTTGCTACTATAGTTTTGATGATGGTAGATGATACATGATAGACATACAATGATGTTTGTGATTAATGAATTTTGTTGATATGATTTTTTTGAATGAGATGCATGAATGAATGTAATGACAATATGACTAACATTGCTCATAGCTTGAGCTTCCATTTAGATTTTATATTTTGGAGCAACCTACTTTGTTATTGTACAATAGAGTTACTAACATGATTATTATAGAAATAATGACGATCAACCTATTATATGTGTAAACACACACAAAAAGAAAACAACGAAGTAGGAAAAACCCAATATACATAGTAAATGTATACACCAAGGCTATAAATGAGCTAGGATGATAAAAAAATACTTGTACTTGGTCTATAGTAACTATCAATGTAAAAAAACTAGAAATAAAGACAATTAACTATGCCCCTAATGTGTTCCACAATGATGATTGATTGAATTAATTTTCCCTTGAGGAAGTATACATGTTAGGGATAAAATTAAATCAAGAGCTAGGTTAAGTGACACTCTTGTTGGATCCATATGGTAAATTGATTTGATTGAGTTTCCCCAAACAAGGATACATGTAATGGGTAAAATTGGATCAGACTGAAGAGTAGGGTCAAGTGACACTCTTGTTGGATCCACGTTGAATATTTTTTTGATTGATGGGGTCTTTACCTACAAGTAAGGATACATCCAAGGGAGAGAATGAGAGATGATATTTCCCAAAATGAGGATTCACATTAGGTTTTGATTTTTATAGGATAGTTGGAATGATCACTAGGATAGGAGTTAAAATTTTTATTTTGAGATGATTATTGATTTGTTATTTTTGGTATTATTTGGAAGAGTACCTCAATGTTTGATAGTTGTGTGAATGTTTTGAATTTTGTGGACAATGTTTGTCTGATTTTTTTAATTTTTGACTAATTATAGATGTTTTTGATTTTGGGACAAAAATATTTGTTATTTTTGGATTTTTAAGGATTTTGGAATATATGATTTTTTAATTTTTGATTTTTTGTGGATTAGGGTTTGCAATGGACTCATCATTGTGGAAGAGGTCCATGTTTTTGAATTTTGATTGGTCCTAATGTATGAGATTTGGGTGGACAAGGTCCAAGTCAATAATGTGGATGGAAATATTTATGATTAGTAGGTTTGTATTAGCTAGATCATTGAAGAGGCCATGTGTGGATAAAGGTAATGTGTAATTTACATTTTTGAGTTCATACTCTCCAATACCTTTATCAATGATATCCAACATAGGTGGAGTACAAGATGTAGATGATTGGGGTTTGAAAATAATATCAACATCAATTATGTACTCAACCGTGAATGGAATGATGTAGGGAGTGAAGGATTGATTTATAGATGGGCCTTCAAGGCATCTTAATGATTTTGTAGAACAAATATCCAATGTTTCTCTGTTGTCTATAAGATTTTTTTGATTTTATGATTAGTGATGAATGATTCAATGCATAAGGAATTATTGTTTATGATGTTAAATTTTAAAAGGACACAAGGATCGAACGATATGATTTAATTACTTGATGAAATATTTATGACTAAAGCTTGTAATGTAGCCAAATTCTAAACAAACTTGATATACTGCAAATAATATGAACTCCAAAAGAAAATAGATCTCCTTCTTCGTTATCAAATAATGAATTACAATGTTTCCTAAATAGGAAAACAACTCCCAACTCGAGTTTCCAAGCAAACTCTAACTAAATTTGACTAAATCTCTTCTAGGTGGCGGAAATTAATATTTTTAGCAGTTTACTAGAACTTGTTATTCTTAGTAAGTTTGCATGCTTATTTGTACAGGCACAAAAATTACCATGCATCTTCTACATTCCTAAATTAGTAGAATTGAAAAATTTCTAACTCATAATGCAACTAATAGACTAAAATTAATTAATGCCCAAAAATAGGAAAAAAATCTATACTACAACTTAAACCCTAATTTTTTGGCCTTAAGATGGAGGATTTAGGGCTAGAAATGTGCTAAAAATTTCTCCAACTGGTAGGGCTTGTTTCTAGTGCGTTCGTCTCATCGAAACATGTGGTTTAAAAAAATGGACTCAAATAGACACCCAGAGCTCAAGTTATGACCTTGTCAAGTTCTGCTAATTTTGGCACATCAGCTTGAAATGGTTATGTATTGATACCCTTAAGAACACACACATCATGGAGTGCACATGTAAGGATGTCTTGAAATGTAGGTGTTGTTTTGGGAAAATCTATGGAATGGATTTGTGTGGATGTCTTCTTTGACTGTTTGATAATGTCATGAGAAATAAATGAAGAATTTGCATTGGATGGATGTTGTGAAATAGCCATAGACTTAGGATTGGACATTTGAGATATCATGGATGGTGTCCAAACATATTTTTTTAGTGTTGCTACAACAAGGCTAGGGGTGTTAGTTTTTATGGTATTCATGGTGTTAAGCGTAGGATCTAGTAATGAAAGGATAAAATCAAAATCAACATTGTTTGATGATTGACCCTTATCTTTATATTTTTCATTGGTATTATGAGTTGGAAAAGGGTCCTAGAATACCTCCAATTTCACATTTGACATTGTGGTATTAGAGGTGTTTTCAAATTTAATGTCTCCGTTGTCAAGTAAATCTTGGATGTAATGGTGGAGATTTGAACAATGATCCGTAGAATGGCCATTGATGTAGTGGTATTCACAATATTTTGATTCTTTATACCACGTAGGTTTTGGTTTCCCTTTTCTAAGGTATTACAATTTTATAGGCTACCATATTAGTACTTGATACTTAGAGGAGGTCACTAGAAATAATTTCTCCGAGATGTGTGAATTGTCTTCATTTGACTTCACATGGAGTATTTTATTTACTAGAGTTTAGGATTGATTTATTGATTAATTGTTTGATTTTTTGGTTTTGATGGTTGATTTTGCATGTTTTGAATATGTTGAGTATCAGTGACCCATCATTCACAATGTTTTGATTTCGATTGAATTTTTTTGATTCATCACAATTTTGATGAGTGTCCTTGTTGGATTGATCTTTTGAAGGAGTTTTGATTAATCCCTTTAGCAATGAGAGCCCTTTGGATTTGTGCTTCTTTTTCAACAACTTCTTCAAAAAAAATTAGGCAATGCATTTGCATTTGGAATGATAATTATGGATTAAGATTTGGAATGAATATGCTCACCAACTATTTTTCGAGTATGGAACAAAGAAATTGGCTTGTGATTCCTCTCCATCATTGAAGAAATGATGAATGTTTCATTATTCCTTTGCTTTGTGTTGTAAAGGTCCATCATAGTGATTTAATAATCTAGGTTGAAGGATAAGTGTTTAGCAAAATTATTTGATAAGTCAGTGAAGGTTGTGATTGAGCCTTTTGGAAGGTGTAAAAACCAATCTAAGGTTTGTCCTCCTAATGTTTTGGGAAAAGACACAAGATGTAATTATCGTTGTAGGATACCTCTTGGAATACCATTAATAATTAGTTAATCTATTCTCTTGGGTCATGTTTTCCTTTGTACTTTTAAAATTTTGGGTTTTAAAGGATTGAGAAAATGGTATACACAAGATTTCTTTGTCAAATAGATAGGGGAAAATTTCTTCAAAATTAAATTTATTTGTTTGATTTTACTTTCCCATTATCATTCCTTTCATGCTCTTCCATTATTTTGTGAACGAAGAATTTGTGAGAGGGATTTCCACTGTTGTTTCTATTTCATGATTAGGTTGGGCATTTTCTTCATTATTTTTGGAAACTTTAGATGTCATACTAGCAAGTTCACTAGTCATCTCTTGAATTTTGGCTAGTAAGGATTCATTTGATGTATTCGTTGAAGCAATAGATTTTTGTTTATTTTTTCTAGATTTGGGTTTATCTATGAGATGTTTCAATTTCTCATCACCAAAATTTGAGGGTAGTTTATCTCCCATTTCTAGGAGATGAAGAAATTGATGTTTTTAATCTTAGAATTTCATCTATTTTTTTCTTCTTATGAGATCTTTGGTTGCCTAACTTATTCCTCTTCATCTAAACTATATTTGTTAAAAGGATTTTTTTATCAATATTTCCAAATATATTATATATTTTATTTCGAGTTTCCACCATTTTGTATTAAACCTAAAGTATGAGGTGATTTGAGATTCTGGATAAATCTGGCGTGATTTGATATGATTGATTTTGATTTGAATTTAAATTTGATTTGATTGATTTGCTTAGATTTGGATGTATGTATCCAAAATTTAAGACTTTTGATTTGGATTGGATATGCTTATACTTGGATATGGGTATCTAAAATATAAGACTTTGATTTGGATTGGATTTGTTGATTTTGATAGGATGATTTTGATTGAACAAACTTTGATTGGATTTGGACAAATTTTGATTTTGACAAGATTAGGATGTGAGTATATAAGGGATATGGTTTGGAGCTTTAATTTTTGGATTAGGCTAGATTTGATTGATATAAGACATGGAACACAAACTGTTTTAGTCTCGTAATTCTAAACAATAAAGAAATTTGCTAGTTCTAGTTTGCTAGGCTTCAAAGGGATTTGGGATATTCTCTCACCAATTATTTCCTAATTGAGTATGTGCACAAAAAAATTTTGGTTATGAACTTTACCCCTCAATCAATCAGAATGGGGCCATTACCATAGACAACGTTTGATTTTCCTCATGGGTAAAACTACTCAATCAGGATGAGGTGCTACCCTTTTCGATGCCCGGTCATGTAATGACCCTTAACTAACATAAGCTAAAAGTTCCAAACAAGTTTAAATCTTATTAGGTAACTTAGAAATAACTATGCATATAATTAAATATTACAACAATACCTCTAAATAATCTAAGGTTCAAAACATCCTTTCATTACCATATTTCCAAATGTCAAACAAGAGTTGATCAATTAAATGTCATTTAAACTTTATACATTGCTTCCCACAATTTTTCCATACAAAAGTATGATCAACAATCATTTCATAATACAATTATTAATATCATATTTACTTCATATTCTATATCAAATACATGAGACAATAAGCATGTCCCTAGCCAAGTATAACAATATGACCATATGTCTTTAGTACAAGTAATATACTATCAAATCATTGTTTCAGTACTTTTGTACATGTATATCTCATTTGTGCAACTGTTTAGAGGGAGAACATCATTGGAGTGCTTTTCCTCCAACCATAGAACCTTTCGGTTCCCCGCACACCTCTCACAAGTCAAGAGAGGCCCGAACCTTCACGAGGAGGGTAGATAGAGATATTTAACTATCAACAAAGAATATTAATATGAGAACCATGTGTAATATACCCAAATTATAAAAATACATCCCATCATAAGATCATGACAACCAATACCATCATATGATTCTTGACTAGTACAAAATAAGGATAAGTGAACTGACAATGCATACAACTAGATACATTACTTTGGCCAAAGTTTTCCAGCTATGCTAATGCAAGCTATATCTTATAGTTTGCACAAAAATAAGATTTTTCATCCTTCACAACACAACTATCTTGTACACCACTTCCATAATCAACAATCCTCATCAAGAGGCAATCCATTCCAACATTTAAAGCAATGTTTTGATTTCATAATCAAAGAGGAAAAACAACCACATACTTCAATTTTAAATCCATGTTTCCAGATTATATAATCATAAATAAAAACAACCCCCATGAGTGTATGAATGTATGCTCGTGTGGATTCCATAATGTCATATTGACATGCATTCATAGGTTATGGTATGATAATCACATAACTAGTTTAACATTAAGTAAAAAAACTTCCTTCTACACATTTACCGATGCACCAAACAACCATCACTTATCTACTATTTTTCCAAAAATCCTTCATATGTTGTTTCATATTTCACTAAAGTTCTAATGCCTTTAATGTGATTTAAGAAGGACATGACTTATGTTATCAAGCTCGTGGATTCACCATAAACGTGATAACATCAGTCACATTATAAACATGATCATATCATATTTGGGACATAATAAAAACTACATCCTCATGCCCAAGCAACAAACAATGATAAGAAACATAGTATCAAAAATCAATTACCGCAAGGTAAAGTTCCATTATAATCAAGAAGTTACGTTCACACAAAAAGACATTGGCATAACCACCTATTTTACACAGTCATTCTATTTTTACTAATTTTAAAATAATATAATATGGCACAACCTAAAATAGGTTTATTTGGCCCAACAACTAGATGTTCAATATTTCTTGTTTCTTTCCAATATGTAAGCCCAATATGGGTTTGATTTTTAATCAAAATAACAAGTTTTCATAGACCCAAATAGGTGAAACTAACCCAATAAATAATGTTATAAATATACAAATATGTAAAACTGACAATGAGTGTAATCGAGTGTAATAAGACCTCTAAAAAATATGTCACAATCATATGTTTATAACAAATCATGTAGACCCAAAAATGGATGAAATCGACTTCATAAAAATGTCACACATGCACATATAGTTTATACAATGTACACATACTCATAATGGGTATCGAATATCAACCCAAAGGAAATGTCTCATACATAAACTTTACACAAAAAGTGAAGACCCAAAAATGGGTGAAATCAATCTAATAAAGATTGTATAAATATTTATATAAATAAACAAATATGTAGACCCAACAATGGGTGAAATCAACCCAATAAATATTGTATAAATATTTATATAAATAAACAACTATGAAAACCCAACAATGGATGAAATCGACCCAATAAAGATTGTATAATTATTTATATAAATAAACAAATATGAAGACCCAACAATGGATGAAATTGACCCAATAAAGATTGTACCAATATTTATATAAATGAATAAATATGCATACCCAAATGGGTTCCCAAATCGACCCAAAGAAAACATGTTCCATCTAAATAATGCACAAAATGTATAGGACCAAAAATTGGTAAAAATTATCCCATAAACAAACGTTTTTACATCCATAAATCTCCATAATAAGTAGACCCAAATGGGTATAAATTAAACTCTTTACAAAATGATTTCACTATAGGAAATAAATACTAAATAAACATTCCCATAAATAAGTGTTAAACCCTATATATTCATTTTCAAAACACACACTAAGAAATGGGTGAAATCTCAACAAAACATTTCCATTTTTAACAACAAATTCTCTTCAAAACATAGACAACCATAATTTCATTAAATTTATACATATTCCAGTTGAGATTAAATACCAAAATTGTTTGTATTGGTTTTATTTGTATCAAATACTGGAATACAAATGTACTATTATTGGATTCCAAATTAGATGTTTTTGGAATTATATATCACCTTTATGGATTTTAATTTAAGGGTTTACGATTTTTAGCTTGAATAAAAATAGTAAATACTACTTATTATATTGAATCTAAGAATATTTATTGAATGTTATTTATTTATAGGTTGTCCTACATCTACAAAAATTAATGCCTAATACTTTACATATATTATTCAGATTCTACTCATTTCAAATATTCTTAAAATGGGAAGATGCCAAAATTTCTAGTACAAAAAATATTCTTAGAATGGACATATGCTCATTCTCCTATTATAAAATGTGCAAAATTTATAATTAGTTGTTCAACAAGTTTTGAGTTGGAAGCATGGATGTTCTAGACCTAGAAGTATAGATGTGTTGGCATGCTAAATATCTACCATGAAAAATTAATTTTTTTGCCATGACAACTAAGCCCACACTCAAAAATCCTTGAATCGGGTAATGTAAACCTACCCTCCAACCAATTTTTGACTATGTAAACCCCATCATGGCCAAGAGGGATGTGATAACTAGATTTTTAATTATTTTTTCATATGCAGTATGTTGGTGGGAAGCAATTCATGGATTCATTTTGATCCACTTTGAAGAAATTTCTCCTAGATGCCCAAAAAGGCCTATTTTTAGGTTTTTACACATGATAAGCACCCCAAGAATTAACATAGAAGATAAAACACATCCAAGAGGTGTGAAACATATATTTATAATAATATAAGGTATTTTAAGAAAGTTATACAAGGAAAATCAGGTTTAGGAACTAGTTATGCAACACTAGGCTACTTATAACATGGTGTAGGGAAACAAAAGTAGTAAAAATCTAGTGAGCTTGTTCTGAATGGTTCAAGAGCCTCAATATATTTTGTGAAGTGAAAAAATAATCATCTAAAAGATAAGAATTCCTAATTAACATTGCAAAAGGTTTCAAGAGATTCTACCATTTGGATTTTGATACATTAGCTCGATAGTGCAGATGAATATCCCCGATCTTGGTGGGGATTAAAATGAGAATTATAATAGTTATATGAATATTTAATGTCTGATTAAAATCATTATGTGACCTATATAATTCCATCTTAATTCAAAATGTGTTGGTTGTCATTTTCATTATCATTCTTTTTGGTGGCAGTCCCTTTCACTAACACATATGCTTGAGAAGAATCAAAAGGGTGGTAAATTTTAAATTTCAAGCATAGTTGGCTCCTAAATTTTTTGGGAATGATCTTATAATACCTTTTGGATTCAAATTTATATAATTTTTTCCTAGGTAACTCTCAGGGAAGCTCCTGGGTAAAGATTCACTCTCCGATGTCTATTTTTGGCAGCTATTGGTGAAGGTGAGGTTTCCAAAAGTGTACATGGCAGATTTTCACACATGCGATGAAATTTTTCACCTTTGAACTTGGTGAAAATTTGGATGAGGTTAAATTTTTTTCCCACTAAGGTGAGGAGAGAAAGGAAAGGTTTTTTCATCACTTAAGAAATCATTTGGATGGTTAGGTGAGTGTTATGCATTCACAAGTCATTTTGCCCTCCTTTCTATGATCGACATAACCCATGACGCACCTAGAAGGACTTGATACACATTTCCACCTAGTGAAAAATTTCATGAGGTGAAAAAAATTACACCACCAAGGGAAGGATGTGTTTTCGTCACTTATGTGACTTCATGTGTTAGCTGCATGTTTTCCACTCACACCTTCACCCTTCCCCCTTCCATGATGAACCTCACACTTCACATAATTTTCCACACCTATTACAAATTTGAACCTGGTATAAAAGTGAATAAGGTGAAAATAAGTTCACTACCAAGGAAGTACCTCCTCTCTCGTCACTTGCAAACTCAAACTAGCTTCTTAGGTCATGTTTTCCACTCACCCCACTCATCATCCTTGGTCCCCTCTTCATGATGACTACCCCTATGATGCATTTTATCCAGGTTGCTGCAAATTTTAACCTCATTTTCCCTTAATAAATGTGTTAAGGGACATGAGAGGCTCCCGGATCCATTCAATAACCCCAACTCACCCTTAACCCAGGTTAAGAAGAAAGTGTTCAAAGTGGGTCAAGGGGTGGGTTTTCCTAATATGGTTAATTTTTGAATATTTAAATAATAATTATCCATTTTGGATTCCATTTTCAAATATTTATTTCCATCCATTTCTTAAGGTGATGCTTCCATGAAGAACTAGACATCCCTCATGCCCATAACACACTTTTTCTTATATCTCACAAACCCATGCTATGATCTCCATGAAATTTGAACTAAAGCGTCCCTACATGAATGCCATTAGAATATGCATTTGTATGAATTAGTTAATGATATAATCCATTTTTTATATTTATTTGAAACTTACATCCATGGAAAACTTCCCCTTTATATACCCATAGTTTCAGCGAGCTAAATGAGCTAAAAATCGAAGCATGAGATCCTAAAAAATTAGCTTTCCAATGAGCACTTTCTTGCCCCATGAAAATGGGTAGGATTGGAGTTATGAAGGAATGTTATTTTTTTGCATTCTTCCATGTTAGATGAAGAAAAAACATACCTGCAAGTTCAATTTTCATTTTGTGAAGATCTAGATGAGAGAAACCCCTGAAAATTGGAGCAAAGCATCCTGGTGAGAAGTAGAATTTTTTTGAGACCTTTTTCACCCGATCCGACACCATGTGGCCAATGTATATTTTTATTAAGTACCCATTCAAGAAAATTAATAAGGTTATTATGTATTAAGGATTAATGTATTCAAGACACTAAGTTCATTCCCTAGGAGGAAAAGTGCTCAAAAGTGACAATTTGGTGAAATTGCCAAAACTAGTCACCCAGGAAGAACTTACTAAAAATAGTAAGTTTCTAGAAAAGGATAAAAATGGTCATGGTTGTTCATCCTCCATTACTAAATAATTTAAACCTTCATACAGGACAAATACATGCTTTAAAAAGGGTGGATAATGACATTATGTCTCAAGCAGAGAAGATCCTTCTTAATTCCCAATTTTGGTCACAATGGAGCATTCTGGTCTTGGTGTGTTTCTCACTTCATCAGATGGGTTGATCAAAGGATTGAAGCATGTTCCATAAAATATATCACCTTCACTCATTGCATGATCAGAGTTCTCTTCACCTCATCTCATGGATGGCTCCATTTCCACAAGGCCCCAGATCATCTAGTTAAATTGTGTAAACATTTGTCTCAAGTTGCATCAAGAACTTGACCTTTTGGGAGGAATTTCAGTGTTTCAAAGGTTTTAATGTTTGTTTAAGTGAGAGAATTATTACATTGCAAAGGTCATCATGGATCCAAATTTCATCATCAACACCATCAGAGCTGATCTACATCGAGGGAAAATGCATCTTTATCCATGCTTTGGAGATTTTCTTATTTTATTTCATCATTATTTCTCCTCTACTCTTCTCCCTTTCTTATTCTTCATTGTAAGATATAATTGTATGCTATCCTATTTTAATTAAGTGACTCTAATGTTGAAATGTAAAATTCCCTTTTGATTTATAAAAAGGACTTATTTTCTCACTTCCTAGGATAATGAAAAGTCACAAGTTGAATAAGGACATGAAGAGGCATGTGGGGGTAGACAAAGAGATGAATTGTAAAGCTATAAAGGGAGATGACCTCCTCATTGTAAGAGGATGGTTAATTCTTGTTTAATATCTCCCATTGTCTTTCTAGGAATAAGTGCCTTCATTTCCTTTATTCTCTTGTCTATTGAAATTATGTCTCCATCTCAACTTATACTCTAAGAGCATTGTAAATTGTGTAACATGATGCAATAAAACTTTGTGTTTCTTTTTTATTGTTCCTCTTTCTATGTGAATGGTTTCTTCTGATTGATGCAAGTGAAATACTCTGATTTTAATGCAATAAACTCAGCTATGCTATTTTTTGGTTAAAATCCCCCTCTTATTTCCCTTTCCTATCTCTCTTTCTAAACAATTTCCTCCCTTGTATTCCATACAAGAAGTTGCCATAGGTTTAGGGAAGTATTCCTATGTGATCCCTGGTCTATGGGCCACCCCTAAAAATTAGTTTAGTTCATATTTGTTTCCTTTATTTTAATAAATGGATCTGCCCCATTCAAGAAGAGGGACCTAGTCCTAGAGTGTTGGTGAAATCCCATAATTTTCCCTTGAGAAAATTATTTTTCCAACACTTTTAGGTGCCCATCGTGGAGTAGATTTAACATATCTACACCCAATTTTTATTCCACAAAATACATAAAAAGTATATATATATTCCAAAATTGAATTTTCTTTTCCAAAAACAAAAAAATTCAGAATTTTGAAAGTCCATAATCCCAAAAAAAGGGTGAACATAAATTTTCCTTGATTTCAATATGAGTTTTCCCAAAACTAGCTGATAGAGATATACCGATTGCATTTGTTGAGAGGAATTGTTGACCCTAATTTTGAGGCTTTACAAAATCAGCAAGAACACATCCGATATAATCTATACTACTTGTCTTAATCTTCATCCCCATCTAATACATCAATTGGTACACCTGGAAATCCTATCCAAACTCCTACCGATACTCCTCCTATAAACCCTCTTGATTCTCCCATATTTTAACCATCGTTGAACATTGAATCTCTAAGTGAAGAAGAACAAGAAGAACTAGAGGAAGAATTTGGAGAAGAATTTTTAGAACAAGAAGAAGAAGGATAAATTGACATGATAGCACAAGGAAATATCCCTCGGGGATATAAAACTTGCCCAATGGATTTGGATCCACATCTCCATGAACATATTGGAGGTTCAAGGAATTTTTTTCGTAAGTTTAGAGGTGATGGGAAAAAACATCTAGATGAGAATATTATTGCATTCATAACTACATGTGGTGTGTTAGGAGTTTCTCATGAAGATGTCTCTATTTGCTTGTTTGTTGAATCACTTCAAGATGGTGTTGCTGATTGGTTTTATCATCTACCAAGAGGTTCCATTATAGGATGGGATCAAATGAAAACTAAATTTGAAGCTATATTCAAACCAAAATAATATGTTCATTCCCTCCTTTCTCAATTAACAAAAATGAAGAAAGAACCTCAAGAATCCATGAGAGACTTCATGGTGAAGTTCAAAAAATTGGTCAACAAGATTCTTATCATTTCTCTTCCTACTACTGATAATTTGAAAAGATTCTTCATGAATGATCAGATTCAAGTGAGTTTCTTTCTACGAAGAGTGCAACCAAGATATTTGGACCATGCTCAAGAAATTTCCATTGAAGTGGAAGATGACCTCATCTTGTTAAGAAAGATCAAGAATCCTTCAATGAAGGATAAGGCCCAAAATCCCAAAGATGAGAGAACTAATTCATTATTACAGAAATTAGAAAATGAATTGATGATGTTGAAGAGGGAGGTTTCCCAATGAACATCCCATAAAAATCATAACAAAAATTAGATTGCAAGAGCACCCCGAAGGCTTGCCTTGGAGGCTCCACCTGTCAATGCAATTTGTATAACTTAAGAAGATGAAGGAATTAAATAAGAAAGTGAGGAAAATGATGTCCTAGAGATTGAAGAAGCATAGAATGATGTAAAAATTAGATTCTGTGAATATTTAGGAGGTGAAGAAGATGATGACGAAGATGCACCCAATTTCTCATGTGCAATATTCACTTGTTCTCTGTCTCAAAAGGATCTTCTTCCTCCGTTGCTACAAAAAGGAAGAATAAAGAAGATCCTTAGATGGAGACTCTACAAAACAAAATAATCAATTGAGGATCTCCACTTACACCCTCTATGGAGTCTGCATTAGAGAAACTAGATCCCATGGCAAGTAAGATGCCATTTTCTATTCCAAGTAAGTATCCCAATGCTTCTTCTAATTATAATTCTACTTCTTAAAAATCTAGTCCTTCAAGAGCTTCTGGTGTGCTTTTTGTTGTCCAAAATAACTCCCCTAGTTATTTTGACAACTTACATCCCCATTCTAGCTTTGAAGATAAATATTGTAGGTTATGTGCACTCGTGTTATTTCGTTGGTACATAAATTGGTTATAGTCCTTTTGTGCAGACTACGTGCCCTCCCTTTTCATTCCTCTATCTCCTTCCATCCTTCCTTTGCACACTCCCCTTATGTGCTCCCACCTTTCTTTTGTAGTACATGCATCCTTTCTATGTACCCCGACTTGCCCTCCAATTTTTCTAAGCCCCTTGTGCATTTCCCCATGCCCCCTTTCTTTCTTGCTACTAGATGTTTCTCAATTGAATGCTCGCACTGACTCTGATTGCATATTTATATCTTATAGATATGCACCTTTTCCATTTTCACATGCCACCTCTACAAGTTCACGTTTTTCCTTCCCCTTCTTGCACCTCTTTCTTCTACATGTACATTGCACATCCTTGCATACCACAGTCCGTGACACATGACAACTGGCCGATTTGAGTGTCTTACACGCAACCTATCGAAGTGCACCAATGGGGTGCCAAATCATTATAACAAGATAATGTACAAAATGTGGTAGAAAATGACAAAATAGATGAACAATTGATCGATCCTCCACCCAATCAACATGTGCCACATGTCATCACGGTTCAACTTTGCATTCAGAGACTTCAAATCATCATAAAGTTTTCTATAGGGCTAAGATTAATGTGTGGTTGGTATTGTTGGAAAGTTTTTGATGTGGGATACATTTCAGATCACTTAAATTGAAATATTGGTGGAATTTGGTAGGTGGAAGTGGGGAAACACGTTCTAATTGTTAATGTATATGTGTAGTTGACCCACACACCTTGATTTGATTCGATTTTCCCTCTTTTCTTCTCCAACAAGAAAAACAGACATGGGGATAAACATTTGACAATATTGCAGGTGGATTTATAGGAAGTTATTTCTTATTGTTGGTGGTTGAAATTTCAAATTTGATTTTCCCTCTTCTTTATATCCTTCTTTTCTATAAGTATCAGATCAAGGCTCATTGTACAAGGTGGGACCCTTTAGTTTGCTAAGAACTCTGTTCCTTAGAATTTTAAGCTACAGGCCTTTAGATATGGTTTCTACATGTGGATATCAACCTCATACACCATTTTAATCGATTGTGCATTTTCCAGAAGTAATAGAAGCTTTTTTTGGCTATTATTTGCCTTGGCTCATTTCTTTTGCCTCTCCTTACCTCTCTTTTGCACGCTTTGTTTTCTATGCTTTCTCACGTCCCCGTAGGTTCCCTTTTGACTGTGTCTCATGAAAATGAGTACATGGATGTGTATTATCCTTCATTGTCTCATAAATGTAACTGTGTTCATCCACCTTCTTTCTGGTGCTATTTCCTCCCTTAGATTAGTTTTCCATTTCTGCATATCCTCCCAACTCTGGTCCATTGGCATGATTAGTTTAAGATTTTATTTTAGCATTAGAATTAGGTGTAGTAGTAGAAATAGGTAGAGGAACCAACCTTCTCCAGAGGTTTGTCTCAAGCACGCAAGGTCCAATGACTTGAGAGAGCCCCATGTTTCCTAAATGACCCAATTCAACCTAATATGGGACAAATTCAAGTTTGAGCTCCAATTTTTTAAAATCATCCTTTTATCCTCATGTATCTTCTCATTTTACCTCACCTTCATACACCCCTTTTGATATCATAGAACATAT
The DNA here is from genome assembly GCA_018340775.1 of Taxus wallichiana var. yunnanensis. NCBI lineage: Eukaryota > Viridiplantae > Streptophyta > Pinopsida > Cupressales > Taxaceae > Taxus > Taxus wallichiana. Next base: position 197,673,265 of record CM031242.1, read on the forward strand.
GAACAAGTACATAGTGTAAATTCCTGAATATGATTATTTGTGGACTCACCGGAACACTTTGATAAGCTTTTTCGTCATATTAAGGGTAGTGGTTCAAAGCCCAATACTGTGAATCCTAGTTCTAAAGGACTACTACCCACTCCACTTGCTCCTCCATCGCAGAACATGCTTTCTATGAGTGCATCAAAGACTAATAATATTGATCCTTTCTATCTCTCCCTTCTCATTGGAGGATACTGATTGAATAATTGTATAATAGATTCATGTGCTTCTAATAATGTAATGCCCATAAAGGTTACCAATGCTCTTGGAATTACTTTAACATGGGACATTGAATCTTGTTACTCCATAGAGTCAAAGGAAGTCCTAATTGTGGGGAAGATTAAGGATGCACATGTGTCTCTCACTAAATTTCCAAGCAAGAAGATGTTATTGACTATCTTGGTAGTAAACATTCCAACATCATTTGGAATGTTACTAATTAGAATATTTTTCCGATACTCGGGAGGAAAACTCCAGATGAATTGGTATTTTGAAACCATTCATGTTAAGGGAGATATGGAAAAGTTTCTCCGATGAAAAAGATGAGATATACAATGAAAATTCAAGAAATCTAGAAGCTAACATCTTGTACTAGGATAGCAAGAATAAAAATTATTTCATAACATCTAAATAGGAGTTTTAGGCCCTAAAACATCAGCTTAGTATAAGAAGGTGCGTAGGCATGCAAGATCTAGTCGAGAGAAGTGCGTGTGGAATGAAGGCACGCAAGGAAGGGTTACGGTAGGATTTTGTAAAACACATGACACACACGTGCAAGGCAAAACAAGTTTTTACTTAGCCGTATTCAAGACCCAGCAAAGATACGATAAAATCATGACCCTTGTGGATAAGGTGCCGTCTAGCGATTGTGGGATCAAGAAGGGAATATTACAAGCATGTGATGGAGGGTTCTAGAAGAGCATCATCATGTAGAGTCGAGAGATCAGATTTGCATCTGGTATCATTGAGGTAGTGGAAGATTGAATGGATAAGCCTAATGGTTATCAGTATTAAAAAGGATGGTAGGATAAGAATATGCATTGACTACATGGATTTGAATGCAGTGTGTGTCATCGATCCCTTCCCAACTCCCTTTACTGAATAAATTATGGAAGGAGTAGCCGGCGCAAAGTCTACTCTTTCATTGATGGATTCTCAGGATACCACCAAGTCAAGATTGCAAAGGAAGACTAGAGAAATAAAAATTTTGCCACTGAATGGGGAAGTTTTTCCTACATGGTTATGCCCTTTAGATTTTAGAATGCACTTTCTTTGTCTTCTCACACATTGTGGTATAGGCATTCTAGGACTTCATCCATAAGTTTCTTCAAGTTTATTTGGATGACTAGAACTATGTATGGATTGGTGAAAGACCATTGTGACAACTTAAGACTGATGTTTGAGAGATGTCAGAAATTGAGGATATCCCTCAACATTAAGAAATGTGTCTTTTCCACTCCATTTGGAACCTTGTTAGGACACATTATATGCAAAGATGGATTACTAGTGGATCCCACCAAAGTTACAGTTATTTTAGGATTAGGGGAGCCCACTAGTCAAAGCGCAAAGGCGTGGATTCCTTGGACACATGAGGTATTATAGGAAGTTCATCAAGGGGTATGCCAAGATCGTTGCATGCTTAGAAGAATTGTTAAAACACAAAAGTTCCTTTCATTGGGGAGAGGCACATCAGAAGGCATTTGAAAATTTGAAGGATAGGCTTGTCATGACACCCATATTATGTTTTCCTTCTTGGGAAAAGCCTTTCCATGTGCATGTCTAGCCCTTAGGGACAACTATGGGAGCAGTGCTAGCACAAATTGGTGAGGGAATTGTTGATCATCCCTTGAGCTTTACAAGTAAAAATTTGACACCAACAAAGAAGAATTACACAACTACTGAGTGCGAAGCATTTTCTATGATCTACGTGCTACATAAGTTTAGGTAGTATCTATTGGAAACACCATTTATATTCTACATGGACCATATGGAATTGAAATACTTAGTCAACAAACCCATTTTGCAATTGCACAAATGTCGTTGGGTCCTTCCATTTCAGGAGTTTGAGTTCACAGTGGTGGTAAAGCTAGGAAAAAGTAATTCAGGGCCTGACCACTTATCAATGATTGAATCAGGAGAGGATGTGTAAAAATTGAGGATACCATGCGAGACGCTTAATTTTTTAGATTGTGGAACTCACCCTATGAATTGGAAGATATCGAAATGGAACATGAGCACGTAGCCATTATAGAAGAAGAGCATGGTGGGATTGCAGGAGCACACTATGCAGGAAATTCTATAGCGTGGAAGATTTTATTAGTAGGGCTTTGGTGGGAAACCATCTACAAAGATCTCATTGAATTTTGTAAGGCTTGTGACCATTTACGGTTCCTTAAAAACTTGAAAAGAGAGATGAAATTCCCTTGTGACCAATAGCAATACTTCGAACCATTTGAAAAATGGGCAATTAAATTTATAGGGCCAATTGCGCTAGCCACACGAAGGAATGGTTCATAGTATATCATCACTTGCACCGATTACTTGACACGGTGGGAAATGACAAAACCTACAAAGGATTGCACCTCGGTGAAAACTACTATATTTTTATGGGAGAACATAATCAATGTGCATGGTTATCCTTTAAGTTTAACAAGTGATAGGGGTACACACTTTCTCAATGAAAAATTCAGGATTCTGTTAGCAGAATTTATGATGTCCCATCATAAGACTACCCCATATCACCCTCAAGTAAATGGAATTACTAAGGCATTTAACAAAATACTAAGTCACATGTTAACTAAGATCTGTGATGGTGGAAGACAAGATTGGGATGATAAGGTATCAACAATTCTATGGGCATACATGAAAGCCTATAAAAGGTTAAACAAGGCCACACTATTTCAATTGGTGTTTGGCATAAAGGATATTTTACCAGTGGAATTCATGTTACCATCTTGTGTATAGTGCACGTAGGATGTTTAGTGTCAAAAAAGTGCTAGAAGAAATAATTGATAAGTTGATGCAATTAGACGAAAGGTGATCACTTCCTAGATGGAGTCAGAAGATGGAAAAAGAAAGACAAAAATCATGGCATGATCATCATATCAAGAATAAGAAGTTTGGAGTTGGGCAGATGGTATTGTTTTATGATTCCAAGTATCTGCACCACCCTAGGAAATTGAAAGTCCATTAGTTGGGACCTTACATCATCTCGTACACTCTTGATTCAGGAGCTTACTAGTTACAAGTGCTAAATGATACGAGGTTATCAGGTCACTTCAATGGGAGTAGGCTAAATCCCTACTATTAATAAGTCTACTTGGTGTTTGTAAATAAGGTAATGTTGCCAAATAGTCTAGAATTTCCCTTTTATGCATTTTATTTTCTTGTGTTTCCATTTCTCGTTGCTTGTTCCTCTCTTTTGTTTTGTTTTTGCTTTGTGTTCCAGTAACCACATTATGTTTCCAAGGTTGTGTATGTGTAGAGGACCACACATCTGTTTTAGTGTGGGGTGGAGTGATGCGAAGTATAGGCCTCGCAATACAAGATTGAATTGGTAGTAGAAGTTGCGTTAAATGGCCCAATTGATGGATAAAAAGTGCATAAGGAGTAAGAAAAGCGTAGAAAATAGGTGGATGAAAATGGTTAGTGTCAAAAAGGCTTTGCAGAAACCACATATAGAAAGGATACAGAGTGCAAGAACAACATGAGGTAGGCGAGGGAAAAAATTGGGTAAAGGAAAGAAGAAGTGCCTTCGGCACTGCAGACATGCGTGTAAGAGTATTCGGTCGGGTTAAATTTTTGTGCGCCAAAAGGTTGTAAAGGGTTTTTCGCGAAGAATGTGGTGCATAGGTAAGGGTGCTAAAAATCATCTTAGTGGAAAAATCCACATTCAATGTTAAAGTATGGTGGTAGGTGATATAACATTTAATGCTAGAAAGAAGGAAAAACTTTAAATACAAAGTCGGGCAAGTCATTCATTACCTTGTGATTACAAATTAAAGAAGATCTTGCAAACTAGAGCATCTAAAGAGAAATTTGTGTGAAAAAGGAGAATCTGAGGAATTTGAGTGTGCGTCTAGAGTAGATCTACAAACCATAAGGAAGGAGTACATGGGTGTGAGGAAGGTTGAGTGAAGAGTGCTGTCTTGTGGAAGGATTTTCTGGTTAGGGTTTGGCAGCTAGGGCACTAAGAAAGAAGGATTCATTTAAAGAGTTGAAGCTTTGGAGTGAGCTTTGGTATTGAACATAGTAGCAGAGCAGAGCAGGAGGAAGGAGTTTTAAGTTTAGCTTGAATAGAAGAATGACACCAAGGAAACCAACCATTTCACCAAAGAAATCAAAGGGCAAGGAAAGTGAAAAAAATCTTCACCGTTGCATGAGAACCAATGAAGAATGGTATGCAGAAATACAAGACCCAGACGGGGTATTTCTAGGAAAAGAATGGGAGTCACACTTATGAAATATGGCCATAAGTGATTATAATCATCACATGAGCACAAAAGAGAAGGAAATGGTGTTGGAGTTGGTCCGACCAACTAATAATAAGATGCCAGATGGAATTCCCATTTACAATGATGAGGTAAAGGTCAAATTCGAGAAGGCTAGATTATTTTAGTTGTATGAGTTGCCCTACTTTGGTAAGCTTGAGCACCTCTACCAGTGGCTGATGTTGCACATGCATGAGGATTATTTTTATTTCATGGGGCACATGATGTGCATCACACCACAATTGATATCCAAGTTCATAGGCCTCAATTGTGAAGGAGATAACATTGATGATGATTTGAGCAACAAAGAAGTTATTAAGGAGACTATAGACACGTATGACTACAAAAAGGGATCATGATACTTTGACATTGCCAAGATACTAGACCTAGTGATGAGGATGGCTATGTGCTTGGTCACCAAGCTCAATGACCAGGAATAATGGACACAAGTGAGCAATGCATGGTTGAATGTATGCGGAAAAGTATCGAAGGAACCATGTACAACTTGTCCACTTTCATCGCAAATAAAATTATAAGTAGCGTGCAGGAGGGAGAGAAGATACTCTTTGATAATGTCCTCCTCACCATCATGTTTTCAGAGATTGGAGTGTTTGATGGGAAAGAAACATTTGTTTGGGAATATCTAGAAGAATATCCCTTACCCGCAAAACAGTTTGCAAAATATACTTGTGAAACCATGATGGCCGCTCACAAGGCATGCTTGGAGAAGTGGTATAAGCAAATGCATGATGTATTTGGGGTTGATTGGAGGATTTTAGAGTAGTTTCCACACTCATAAATGGGGAGAAAAATTTATAGTGTACCAACACTTCTACATTGGTAGATTTATGTTGATGGATGAGAATACGAGTCCATGGTGCAAACTACCCTTCTCCTTCACCATGTTATACTTCCAAGCTGGAGTTAATTGGTTCAAGGAGGCCAAGTGACTAAGGTTTGAACTTAGTGAGGTAGATGTATACCACCATGAGCTGCACCAGAAGCTCATCTACCCAAAGAAGCATGCGTACGTGGAGAGATATGTCTCCCACGAGATACAGATGATGAATCCTTTAACGCTACCGATTGCAGGAAGGACTGTAGCAAGGGTGTATCTGCGCATAAGGCCAAAATTTGAAAAATGTGCTTACTTGGAGAATGATGTCTCCATCCTTGAAGACCTTACAAGAAGGAAGAAGGATGTGCTAGAAAGAGAGAAAGATAAGAGGTGCAGAAGGCACCAAGTGTTCAAACCACACAAACAGTGAGCATGCTAGAGACAAGCACTAAGCCTAGTGCTTATGTGCGGAGAAAGAAGTCTCATGTCAAGGAAAAGAACCTAGAAAAAGAGGTGCTAGTTCATGAAGAACCCCTCACCCATGAGGAATCACCGAGGAAGAGATCACCTATCAAGGGGAAGGAAAAGAAGAATCTCATGTACTGGAATCCCTAGAAAGGAAGAAGCATAAGGTAACGAATGAGGCTGATTCAGAAGAGACAGAGAGTCTAGATGCCTTCATCAGCAACAAGGATGATGATGATGAACTAGAGGGAGGTGAAGACCATCCTATCTATGAGATACATGATTTTAAGGAAGAAGAAGATGAGGATTATAATGAAGGAGATGAGGAGAAGGAGGATGAAGAAGAAGCTGAGAACCAAGGCAAGGGGGTAGGTAGGGAATAAAATATGAAGGATCAGAGGACCCCAAGCCTCATAAAGGAATAGACAGACATGGCTGTAGAGAAAGAAGTTTCAAAAATCATCAAGGACCTGGTAGAACAAGAGGTTGAATGAAGCGTGAATGTGGTGATGAAGGAATTTGAGGAGGAGAGAGTAGGAAAAGAATATGGCAGTATGGGAAGAGCTCCCAGTTTGGTTGTAAGCTTTCCAAGGGCCACACACATGGGGAGGAAGATCACAAAAGCAACAAAAGTTCAAGTAATGGGCTACATCAATGATCTGAACAAGGTGTTACACGCACATTTCAGAACACCGTGCCAACAAAATAACTCTTAGCGATGGTTTTGTTTGATGAGGAAGGTGCATACCCTCGGACAAGGAAAATGATATCATGGGAATTTGAGTCCCACATTGATGAGCCTAAGTTTGAGGTAAGCCAAGGAGAATTGATGAGAGTGCTAAAATAAAAGGGATAAATCCCTTGGTGAATGCTCACTGATTATCAGATGAGAAAATCTGCAACACGCTCAACAAAGTCTCAGTTGAGGTTGAAGCCAGGATTTTGAAAGAAATGACAGGGTGAAGTTCATAGAGGTAGAGTTGGAGAAAAGGGAAGAGGAGATCTTAGATAAAATCAAGGACTTGAAGTAGGAGGAATTAATCAATGCTCAGTTAAGGTTTCAGTTAAAGGATGAGAAGGCAAGAGTGCACGAGGCATACAAGAAGATAGAGATGATCATAGATGTCATTGTCTTAAAGCATCCAGACTTGGCACCTCCGTGCAAAAGTATGATTCATTCTTGCAATTCCTAGAGGACTTAACCCACATACACACTATGGAGAGGTGGCCACTTTCCCTAGAATCAACAGAGGAGGCGTTTGCATGCCAAGAGAAAGAAAATAAGATGAAGGTTGTGGAGATTGTTTCTTAGTACAACAAGATCCTTGCAATGTAAAATTGACCACACAAGTTTCGAGGATTCCTATGATAACTACATGGATAGGGATAGTGTGGAAAGTATATTGGTTACCACCCATGAAGTAGAACTCAAGGAGTTCCAGGAAAAGAACAAGGGGAACATGGCTGAGCGAGACAAAATATTAGCTAAAGTGGAAAAGAAATTAGAGGCCATTGAGACCTTGTGGGGCTCAATCAAGAACCAACTGAAGGAATTGTACCCTCAAATCACTTGGAGGATGGACGCACTCAAGGATTTGGGAAAACAACTAGAGGATATTGTAGAGAAAATGAGCACTAAGGGAGAGGGGTTAAGTTTTGAAGAAGTGAGTGCCCTGGTGGGGGACCTCTCAGCAGGCTCAAAGTGAGGTTAACACTTGGGGAAAATTAGAAGCTGATTTAAGAAAGGATTTCCCTCTCCTCCTCTAGAAGTAAATAAGTTCCCCATTCTTTCATTCTTTTCCCCATTTCTTCATTCCTTATTCTTCCATCCCAACCATTTGTAAGGATCCACCATTCTTTATTTCTTTATTGAAGAGTGTTTCCAAGGATAGAGAACATGTGTAGTGTGGGGTGATGTTGGGCCCCAAAACATCAGCTAAGTACAAGAATGTATGTAGGCATGTGAGATCTAGTTGGAGAAGGGTATACGGGTTGAAGGAACACAGGGAAGGGTTATGGCAAGATTTTGTAGAACACACGGTGCGTGGGTGTAAGGTAAAATGGGTTTTATACTTAGCCATATTTGGCACCCTAGGAAACACACAATAAAAGCATGACCCTTGTGGATAAGGTGCCAGCCTGGTGATTATGGGATCAAGAAGGGAATATTCCAGGCATGTGATGGAGCATTCTAGAATAACATCATCATACAAAGTGGAGATCTTGGATCAGTGAAGACATGCTCCCATGGAGGATCACTTTGACACTTGGCGACCGATCCGTAACTCCTGGAAGGCATGTCGGTGGGTGCTAAGGTTATAAATACAAGTGCCTGGTAGAAGAAATATATAGAAGGAGAAGGAGAGAAAAGAGGAAAAGCCCTATAGAAACAAAATGGGGAATGTTATGGGTTAGGGATTAGGAGAGCCCTGTGGAGCAATGAAATACTTAGGGGGATGGGTTTTCATTCCTCTTTGTAATATGATGAGCATAATATATCTTTGATGCATGATTTGACTCTGCATAGTTATATGAGGATCTGTTATGACCTCAAGGGATGCAATGTGGGTTATTAACTCTATTAGAATGAATATATGGCTATGTTATAAATCATCTGTGTTTAATACTTATGCATTTCCTTTCTGTATGAACCATCTCCATATGCTTCTTATTATTTCTCTTTTCTACATACAATGAGATGAGAACTCGTTCTTAGTTCTTAATAATGTGGTATAGTTCTTTTCTATCATGCATTTGATTATTTGTCCTAAGATGATGCATTATAAAAAAACTCACATAAAGGAGAGACTCGGCACCCGCGCATGCCTTGAGTGAGCACCCAGTGCCCACTAGGTGATAGGCCAGTGCACATGTGATTAGACTATTAGTCTAAGGGTATAAAATATGAATACAAGGAGGATGTAATTCCTATCTTGATTGGACCAAGAATTCCTTTTTGACGGGGTATTGATCATGAAGAAACATGGAGAAATATTGATTTTCAAGAGGAAAACCCCGAGTTTCTAGATGATGCAAGCCATAAGGAAAAGTAAATGGTTCTTGATGAGTAAAAATTAATAACTAACCAATGCATTTGTTCATGAAGAAGAGGTGTTCTCATTCCATTCAAAGATGAAGATTATCTTGATCATTTAATTCAAGAATATTAGAATCCAAATTGGAATGAGACCTTGAAAGATTTGATAGAATAATCCATGCAAGAAATGCTAATAGTTACAAAAGGAACATAAGATCCTCAACTCAGTATTGAACTCTTAATACAAGCCATGGAATTGCAAGATAGGTATGAATCCAACATTGACTTCTCAACTAATTCAATTTTTTTATGATGAAATAAATCAAGACAAAAATTAGAAATATCTCATAAGAAAATGGTTGATAGATGCGATGATGAACAATAATTTTTCACTTTTCCATTTGAAGATGAAAATTATATCTACAATTAAAATGATGAAATACAAATCTTTGAGTCATTTGAAGATGAGGCCTCCCATAATGAAGAAGAAATGAAATGCAATGAAATTTGGGATAATGAATCAACATCTCCAAATTGTTTCCTTGAATTTCAAGATGAAGATTCTTCAAATGAATGTGAAGATGAGCTTGTGGTAGTTTAAAACAAAATTTCCATGCATAAAGTTCTAAATGTTACATAAGGTACAAAAGATCCTAATATCTTGGCTCATACTATGGCTATGCAAGATAAGTATGAAGTAAATTTTGAATCTTCATTCGATGCCCAAATGTCTCATGATGAAATAGGAAAAAGGATGGACTCTATTATTCTCGTGAATTTTTTTTTCAATAAGCATGAATATGGGAAAGAGGAGAACTTAGAGCATTCAAACAATCCAATAAAAATCATCCTTGGGGCAATGATGAAATTCAAAGTAAGAAATCAGCAATGTGGGTGTTGCAATATGAAATTGATGGAATTTGTGAGTGAAGATCTGAGCATCAAAGAGATCATATAGGATCACTCCTCTCAAGAATACATGCACTCATAAAATAACCTAACTTTCATAAGTAGTTGAAGAAAGGAGGATTCTTCCTCGAACCATTCAATGGCTTGCGGAACATCATCACTCAATGTTACCCATTCAGGGGTAACTTCTGAAGAGGAAAATGCTATAGTGAAAGTGAGTTTTCCCCTACATGTATAATATGTGATTAGGTTTGTGTGTTTCCCTTTCCATTATGTGTTTTTTTGTGTGTGTTGTGTTCAATAAGTAGGATTTGTTATATCCATCCTTGTTATGCAATGAATCTATAGCCTAACGGATAAGGAGGCTGGTGCTCTTAGTGTCATGAGTTTATTAGGTTTCTACTTGCTTCATTATCATTTTGTTCAAGCCAAAACAAGGCCCCAAGTTATATCCATTTTTGTCATGCTAATTACCATGAAAATTGAAATTGTTTTCCATGAAAAATAAGCCCACACTAAAAATCCTTGAACCAGGTAATGTAAACCTACCCTCGACAAATTTTTGACTATGAAAACCACATCATGTCCAAGAGGGATGTGATAACTAGATTTTAAAGTGTGTTTCATGAGTAGGTAAGTTGGTGAGAAGTAATTCATCAATTAATTTTGATCGACTTAGAAGGAATCGCTCTGAGAGGCCCAAAAAGACTTATTTTCAAGGTTTTTGCACATAGTAGGCACCCCAGGAATGTATGGAGAAGATACGACACATCCAAATAGTGTGTATAAGAAATTTATAATCATCTCAGGTAGTTTAGGAAAGTTTTTCAAAGTAAATCATGTTTGGGAACAAGTTATGCAACACCGGGCTACTTATAACATGGTGCGGGGACACAAAAGTAGTAAAAAGATAGTGAGATTGATCTACATGGTTCAGAGTCTTGGCAAATTTTTTTAAGTGAAAAAAACTCATTGAAAAGATAATAATTCCTAATTCACATTGTAATTTTTTTGGGAGATTGCACTATCCAGATTTTGAGATATTGGCTCGACAGTGCAGATGAAGATCCTTGATCTCGGTGGGGATTCAAATGAGCATTAAAGGAGTTTTATGGAGAGTTGAGGTTTGATTCAAATACTAATATGACCTATATAATTACCTCTTCACTTAAAATGTGCTAGTTTTCATTTTCATCATCATTCTTTTTGGTAGCAGTGCCTTTCACTAGCATACATGCTTGAACAGACTAAAAAAGGGGGGTAAATTTAAATTTTAAAGAAGAATCAAATCCTTAAACTTGTGGGAATGATCTCATCAGACATTTTTGAGTAAAAATGATATAAGTTTTTCCTAGGTAATTATACGCACCCAAGTTTACACGTTCTACATTGTTGGAAAATGGTTATAAAAGGTTCCCACTAATGATTCATGTCTTTTCCAAAGGTGTTCGAGCTCCTAAAACTCCTTGTAGATTATAATTGTAGCCTAGTTTTCCTTAACCAATTCTTCCTTTTTTTTAGCATCCTCCTTAATTTCACCTTAGTTTTGGCCTGTAGTTGCAAAACCACTTCACCGCCAGGCGGTGATCTTATAATCGCCACCGTGCAAGACGATGGTCTTATAAGCTGCTGCCCAGAAGGGTGGTGGTCTGTAATTGCCACTCTGCATAGGGAGGTGGTCCTATGCACATTTTAAAGAATCCTCACCTGATTATCAATGTGTGATTGCTTCACTTAAGTTCACCTTTTGAGCACGTTTCTTACCCATTTTAGCTGATTTAAAGCTTGAGTGACTTGTGGAAATATCCTTTTCTACTTTTGATTTGTGTTTGACTTGTTAAATTCCTCTTCATGTGTTGATGTGGCACCCCATGGCTGCCAAGTGTGTTAGTGCACAACCCAACCAACCTTCTATAAAATCATCGCTTGTTCTCAAGAAAATGGTCAGAGATCATTTTTGTGTATTCTTGTATTGTTGAGCTGCCTCATTCTTGTTGGAAATTGCATAACCAAGATCTGTTCACTTGTGTTATCTCTCTTCCACTTGCATTGTTACCAAACTGCCATTCAAGCTTCCATTTCTCTAGCACCTTCTCATTACTACTTCTACTACATTCCCAATCCCTTGGACTCACATGAACATAGGAGATTGAAAAGACAAACTGAGGGGACAAAGCATAACACAATTGGATTTTCCATTGCTTTGTATTTCTAGGTTGGGGTTGATGTTAGTTTCTTCATTTTCTTCATATTATTGTTTCGAATCGTACACATACATATATATCAAATAGAGTAGAAAAGAAGCATTTCCATTGTTGCAATCATTCAATAGTTACAAGTAAATCAATTCATATAGGAAATCCTCAATAGGAATCTTCTTTACTTTTTTCGGGAAGTTTTAGGGAGGATGATGAGACCCATTAATATGGTTTTAATTGTCAAATATGCTATAGTTTTTCATGTTTGTGTACCCTTGCACTTTGTTATTCTGGTAATCATGTCAAGACATTCCCATCTAAAATTAAGTTTATGGCACTTATATATTAATTAATATAGTTATTACTAAGTTACTTTATCTCATGGATTTTAAATGTGAATTTTAATCTCTTTGATGCAATGAATGACTATTGAGTGCTTTATCTGAATTCTATACTTGCTGCAAGAAGATGTTATGTATTTTCACTAACATGCGGCTAAAGAAATTCTACCATAAAGTAAAGGGGACTCATCTCGTAGCAAGAACCGACATGCAACAACCGGGATTCGTCCATAGAAAAGCACCCATAGCTAAAGGAGAATACAAACATAGACAAGGCCGTGAGTTTGGGAAAGATCATCAACAATAATTCTTCACCTAAATTCCCACATACTAGTAAAGAATTAGTTATGTAAATAAAAGTAGATCTCATACCAAAGCTTGATTATTCTTTCTAACTACAACTTGGAACTACTTGATTTGATTTTACAACTGGTTGTTTGAATGAGTATTAAGTTATGTTAATGTACTAAAACACTTCTCTTTAGTTCTGATTGCATGCATAAGAATCTACAGATTTCTTGGGAGTGATCTGATGCTTAATCAAAATGTAACTACTAGTTGAACAAGTCTCTTCACGTCTCTATTGAATATAAAGAGAATGATAAGACTATAGAAAGGGATCGATCAAGAGGAAGGAATTTGCTATAAGTTGTATTATGTAATATTCATGCTGATGTATAAAAATCTAGGTTCTATCATTTTTTGTAGAAACAAGCCTTAGAAAGGGATAACACCCAAGGTAGGGCCCACTTGTGGTTCGCTAAACCCCTTTCCCTTTTCTTTGTTATTTAACTTATATGCCTGAGTAGATTAGATTTGTAACATTTCATTTCTTTATGTGTGAGTCATTTCTATCTACTTTATTCATTAGTTGTAGTATCTAGTTTTATGTACAACCTACTTTAAGTTCCAACATTATGTTTTCCAGTTGTTGTGACAAAAATTCTTTAGTTGTATCTCTTGAGAACTTGTAACTATGTATACAACACTAATAGTGTTGAAAGTATACATCCCTAGGTTTGATGAATAAATGACTATGGATTAGTGAATAACATACTAATTGTTGTAAGTTAATTTGCACCACCATTTTTGGTGTCGTTTCTAGGGACCCTGCCAATTTATAAGTTTTTGAAGAGGTTTTTCATTTTTAGAAGCAGTCTAGGTTTTAGGAACTTACCTCAGATTAAACCCCCTAACTAATTACTGTTGAATGAGTTGAGTAGTTGATGCATGCACCATCCAAGGGATGCCCATGGTATATTTTTACCTAATCCACAAGTAGCACAAATCTCTTCATTTACCTCTGAAGATTGAATATTCGAAGAAGGAACCTCTCGTACTCGGTTTACATTTTGAAGACAATACTCTAAGTGACAATTTGGTATCGCACTTGAGCAACTAGGAATGATAGAAGAAGTAGACCAGAATGCTTGAAATGGGGTAACCAATTTCAAATTTCCCTTCACTAAAAATAATACAACTTCCGAGATGAAGAATATTTCTCCATCATCCTTTCCATATTTCTATAGAGCTATGTCAGAATATCCAGACACCTTTATTTTTGAGTTTGATGTGTTGCGCAAGAGATATGATTATACCACTGATGTGCATAAGATGAAATTGTTTCTGTAACACTCAAGGATTCTTCTTTAAGGTGGTTCATGGGATTGGGAAGGAATGATGTCACTACATGGGTGCAAATGACAGAGAAATTCCTCATTAAGTATCAAGACTATTACACACCAAACAACAAAGGAAGTGATGAAATCTATAAAAGCAACAAAAGGAGGATGAACCATCAGAGGAATATTTGGAAAGATTCCTATTTTGTGTTCAGAAGTCAAGACATACCACTAATATACCACATGAAGCCCTCAAACTAATCTTTTTGAAGGGGCTCAGTGATGAATACATGGATGCTCTGGACCTGATGGGAGTAGAAGACATTTCCAAAGCTAGCTTTTAAGATATTTGTGATGCCTATAAAAACTATTCAAGAGATACCATGAAGAGAGTAAGAAATGCAAGATCAAGAGGTGGAGTATCTACCAAATCAATGGGGGACATCTCTAAGTCTGAGATTGTTAGCATGTTAAAAAATATGAAGCAAGAGATTGTAAATGACATGGCTAATAAACTAGATTCTCTACATGCCAAAAATAATAAAGAAGATGCAAAGACAACACTCACAGAGTACTGTCATTCATGTAGAAGGAAGAAATCAAAGTGTAGATGCAGATAATTAGCAACATTTCTTAGGAAAGAGAGGATTCACCTGATTTCAAAATGTTTTTTTAATTATTTGTAAATAGTTTTAAAGGGACTATACCCTATTACAAAAAGGGCTCAACAACCAAATATAGCTATAAAGGAATGAAAAAAGAGGATCAAAATCTAGATAAAACACTATGTCCAACAGTAACCAAAAGATAGTTACAAGAAAGAAAGAAAATAGAACATAAATTGCAACAATGCACCACAAAAGCAACATAGACACAAAAAAAATACCAAAAAATAGCAGCAACCAAAATGACGCCTGCCAACCCGAGTGAGTGTCAAAATTTTGGCTACATAAGATGGGCAAGTTTTCTATATTTCTCAAAGGAAACTATGGCCACTAAGGTAAGGAGGTATGACACAAGGCCATATGAATTCATTTCAAAATTGGTCTAGTAAATCATATATACAACCCCCACCTTTAGCTAACTCTTAAGGATGAGCCCCATATCCTAGCAAGTACCAACAATAATAACAACCTCCATACCAAGGCCAACCACAACAATAATGGAAATAGCCTCCCCAATCATGACAACAACCATCGAGGGGATAGTAGTGGAATAACCCACCTTCTAGTTACTAAAAAATTTATCAAAGCAACCTCTTTATCAATAACAATAGGATTTGATTCCTAACTTAAAAGCTACACAACTAATTGCTCAATCAATGCCTAACCCTAACAATAAAGCCACTCAAATGCCTATTCCACTGAACCAAATCATTACCCTACTTATTCTATTGATATCAACAATATCCATATTCACCTGGGAAGAGAACTTACTTCACAAGCTAGACACACCATTATTGAAATTGCAAAGGAGCCACAATTGCTGTATGATGATCCACAACAAGCACATAAGACACTGCAGCTGATTTGCAACATCTGTTCAAAAATATATCAAATGTAAAACATAGGACCACAAGCCACCATTTCCTGATAGATTACAAGAGAAAAAGACTAACTTTAGATCAGAATATGATTCTAACTTTGTCAACCAACTTAAGGACATTTATGTCAAGATACCATTGATATAGACTATCAAGTACATACCTATCTACAATAAGCTAGTTAAGGACCTATGCATCAAGAATCCAGGTAGGAAAAGGAAAGATCCATCTATTGTATAGGTCATTGGGAAATTAGCGATATTATGCTTGAGAACTCAATTCTGACCAAGTATATTGATCTAGAAAACCCTCTAGTTAATGTCACAATTAGTGGTACTGTGATAAAAAACACACTAATTGATTTAGGAGAAGCAATCAACGTGATGAAAAAATTCATGGATGATTTGAAATTGGAAGGATTAAAATCAACAACCACGATTCTGGTTTGTAGAAAGATCCATAGTAAATCCTGAGGATTTTTAGAGGATGTGGTAGTAGTGGTAGACTCCTGGGAGTACTATGATTACTTCATCCTTTTACGACTAAAAGCAATCTTAGGAGGATATCCCATCATCCTAGGGAGACCATGGTTAGTAACTGCTGATGCATCCATTGGATGTAGATTAGGAAATATGATCATCTCTAGTGTAAGTGGTACCAAAAATCTTATGCTCTATCCCCTACATAACCATTCAATGAAGAAGATCAAACAGTGTGGGTGGAAGATCCAGAAGAATATCAAAATTAAGTTCAACAACTCATGATGCTAGAGAAGTCATGCATAATAGAAGGACAAGAAGATGATGTTGTTCTTTTAAACATTCTACGTAACAATTATGGTAAGAGTGAAAAATAAGATGATAAGTTCGTAATGCATAAAATGCACCGAGAATCAAATCTTACCTCAAGTAAAATAATAAGAATGTTGCAGTGAGAATTGCATCCTACACTAGCTTCTTCCACATTATTGTATCTTAAAATCTATAAGTAGTAGCATATGCTCCATGACTGATCTTTCAAAACAAGTGGATATTACACCTGGTAAGCCACTCAATGTGAACAAGACATTAAACATGTAGCATGAATAATCTGTTAGCTTCTCTTCTAAAAAATCATAAGACAACATTTTCATGGGATTATGGAGATATGCATGGAATCCATCCTAAACTTTGTACTCATAAGATATACATTAAGGAAAACTGCAAGCTAGTAAGGTAGCCACAAAGAAGAATGAACCCAATAGTAAGAGACATAGTAAAGGAGGAATTGAAGAAAAGCTGGACACCGGATTCATATATCCAATTTCATTTCACCATGCATTGGCCCCTCCTGCGTAGAAATACAAGTCAACCATGCATTGTTTGGAAGACTTAGAAAACATAATCACCATAGAGAGGAAACCAATTGTATTAGAATAAGTAGAAGAAGTAATGGCGCGCCGAGAAGAAGGAATAAAATTTTAAGAGGATATAGAGCATCAAGGATGATGATTCTGAGGAGGAAAATGAATGAGACAATGAAGAGTGTGAGGAAGATCAGAATCCTCTTCCGTACAATGTACATGAGTTGGATGAATAAGGGGATAAAGATGAGTATAAAGAGGGTGCACATATTAAAGGAGTAAGAGAGGAGGTAAACATGCATGATTAGAAGACCCCAACCCCGAACAAGGAGTAGATAGATAACAATGAAGAGTGGGAGGTGGTGAGTATTATCTAATAGTTGGTGGAGTAAGAAGTAGAGAAAAGCACCAAAGAAGTGCTAAAGGAAACTGAAGAGAGCACAAGTATAGGAAAAGAGTATGGGAGCATGGGCAAAGACCCCATCTTAGTAGTAACCTTTGCAATTACAGCGCACATAGGTGAGAAAGGCACAATAGTGGTGCATGAACAAACTATGACTTATATTAATGATCCAAGAAAGGTACTATGCATACTATTCCAAAGTATAGTCCCCACCGACCAACTTCTCACTTGGTATTATTTTGATGAAGAGGGTGCATACCCACAGATGAGTAAAATGCTATCATGGGATTTTGAGTCCCACGTTGATGAACCCAGTTTCAAGTTAAATTGTGATGCATTGATGAAGACACCAAACACTAAGGGAATGAACCCTCTTGTAAATTCTAGCAAGAATCATTGGATGAGCAAGTTTACAACATGCAATCAAAAAAGAATCTTCGGAGGTGGAAGCAAGACTCTTTGGCAAAAATGATAGAATAAGGGTCTTGGAGAAATATTTTGAGAAAAATAATGAGGATATCATTGAGAGGGACATGGAGATAAAATAGAAGGAATTGATCAGTGTATAGTTAAGGTGTGAACTAAAATATAAATAGTGAAGGTGCATGAAGTCTAGAAGGCGATAGAGGCCATTTTAGATGCCATTATCTTAAAGCACCGAACCTAGCCCCTCTTGAGTAGAAATATGAGTCAACCATGCATTGCTTGGAAGACTTAGCACACATACTCACCATGGAAAGGAAACCCATTGTATTAGAATAAGTGGAAGAAGTAATGGCACACCAGAAGAATGAAGAAAATTTGAAGACTTGGGAGATACTAACTCGGTACTCCGAGCTCCTTGCTTTAGTAAAGAACCCAACACAAATAGAAGAAGTTGTATATGAAAACTGTGGCGATAGGGAAAAAGTAGAAAGCATATTAGTTTCCAGCCATAAAGTGGATCTGAAATAATTTTAAGAGAAAAATAAGGGCAATAGGGTGGAATGGGAAAGGATCTTGGCTGATAGAGAATAAATTAGAGGTAATTGAAACCCTTAGGGTTTCAATTAAAATTAAACTGAAAGAGTTGTACCCCTAAGTCACTTGTAGGATGGATGTGGTGGGAGACCTTAACAAGCAGATGGAAAGCTTTGTAGATACGCTGAAGGCTAAGGGGGATGTGATGAGTTTTGACAAAGTTAGCACGATGGTGGTGACTTACCTCAATAGGCGTAGAATGAGGTGGATGCTTGGGTTAAGATTGAATCCCTGTGAAGAAATATTTCTCACTTCTCATGCACCAAAGTAGAAATATTCTTCCATTCTTCCATTCTTTATTCAATCACAAATTCTTTCATTTTCCCTATTATTTATTCTTTGGTGGAAGGGAAGAGTGTTTCAAGGACGGAAAACACACGTAGTGTGGGGTAATGTTGGGCCCTAAAATTGACTAAGTCCTAAGGAAGAAGTTAGCGTGAGCGGGAGGCAGTAAAGAAGGAAGGCGCCTGTAAAAGCGCACAAGGGAAAGGATCGCGGTGTAAGAGGTTGACATGTGCGAGAACGGGAAGGTTTAAGGACTTAGTCATATTTTGAAGGAGTTATCATAGGAGAAACACGTGAAAATCTTGAGTAGGTGTGCTAAGTGGAGAAGGTTCCATCCTAGAGCATTGGAGGTCAAGAAAAGAATATTTCATGTAAGGAATATTCCCAGGATGATCATTACATGTAGTGGAGGAATTTGTAAGATGATATAAACATTCGACCATGGAGGACCACACTTCCACTTGACATGTGATCTGTTCATGAAGGAAACTAAGGAGGCACATCCAGATCCTATTTAAAGGAGTGCTTGGGTCTGAAATAGAGGAGAAGAGAGTGAGAATAAAGTGCTGGGAAATGAAGGGTTAAAGAGGGTTTTAGGTAGTAACAAGGTGTTGCAGAAATGCTTACAAGAAGGGTTTTAAGCATATTAGGCATGGATTTGGGTATGAACAAGGGTTGTAATGGGTAGAATAGCTAAGAACTCTCTCTCTATAGAGTATTTTTGTAGGGTTTAAGATAATATCCCTTGATGTATTTGGTCCAGTATGACCCTTATGATGTAATGGAGCCATTGTAAATGTTTATAAATAAATATATGGTGTGTGATTCTAGTTATTCATGCTCAAAAGTGTAAACCTTATGTTCTTCATATTATTTTGAGTCAGATCTAGTTTCATTATGCTTATTTACAATGTTCATTTCCATTTATGATGCATCTGTGCACGGATCTATTGTCTGTATCTTCGTTTTTGAGTGAATGTCTATATTTCCATTCTTGCAACTCATTCTCCACCAATGGTGGATCATTCTCATGAAGCTCACATAAAGGAGTGGATCGGTACCCATGCGCGCCTTGGGTGAGTGCCCAATGCACACTAGGTGATAGGCTGACACGCTTGGGGTAGAAAGAAGGTATATAAAGAAATGACTACAATTTTGAACCAAATTATTTGTAGGTACAGGGTCCCATAGGTCATTATCTCTGATAATGGCACATCTTGTAAGAATGAATAAGAACATGAATGACATGAAAATTTCAAGATAAATCATCACATGGATTCTCTATATCACCCTCAAGCCAATGGATAGGCTGAGGTGACTAATAAGTGTTAAAATCCATTCTCTTAAAAAATGTCAAGGAGAAAAAAATGTGATTGGCACTTAAAGCTATATCCGGCCTTATGGGTCTATAGAACATCAGTAAGAACACCAATGGGGTCAACCCCTATTCTTTAGTATTCAGTTCAAAAGTTGTTTTACTACTTGAAGTTAAAATACCCAGTATCTGGATATCACTACAAGGAATTTTAGGAGAAGAAGGCTATCGTGAGACATGAATCTCTGAGTTAGAAGGCCTCAATGAAGCTTGGATTAATTTTGAGTAGTGACATAACATTTATGATGACATAATGGCTCGTCAGTATAACAAGAAAGTATATGAATGTGAAATATGTCGGGAGATTTGCTATTAAGACTTGACAACTAGATAGACAAGAAGACCAATGAAGGAAGAAAATTCGAGGCCCAAATGGTTGGGCCTATACTTGAAGTCATAGAGGACTATAAAAATGTGTACACTAGAAGGTGAGGAATTTAGAAAATCCATCAACTCTCTTCACCTAAAGAGATACTACACATGATCCATCTGCATTTCCATATGTATACTATTGCATCCTCATTGCATTATCATCTGCTATGTCATTCTGTAAAAGTTGTAATCAAGAAACTAATTTTCAAGTAACTTTAAAAACTTTTGAAAACATTGGAAACCATTCAAATCACATCTTTTCAAACATTTGTAATATTATCATCAACGTTTTTGATCACTTCATCAAATTCAACAAGATAAGACAAAATTTTGACACTAATTATACCAAGGCTTGCATATTTGGTTTTGCCTATAGTTTCCTTCTAAGATAGGTGTATTTGCTCATAGTCTATTATAGAAGCTTCATGATATCATATCCTTCCCCAAAAAATATCTTTAGTAGTGAAAACATTCTAAATATTTTTACCTAGATCCTTTGTTCGCATGTCTCGGCCTTTAGTGTTGAGCCTCGCATCCTACCGATTTCATGGGGTTAAGGCTAGGGAAAGCCTTCCTTCCAAAAGCACAATTCAAAACTTAAAATAAACAAAAAAGTATATATCTCAAATCAAAATAAATTTTTTCATTAACACACTTCTTTACCCCACTAACCTTTGGTTTTGAGCCCTTGCCTCTTTCTAGTGGTGTGAGGTTGGGAAATGATGGAAGTGCCCTTACTCACCTATGCCTTTTCCTTGGCATGATGAGCCCATGCTTCCTACTGGTGGCATGGGGCAAGGCATAGGGGGCCTCTATAAATAAATTAGTAATCTAAAAGAAAAATTCATTCAATAAAAATTTCTTTGAAAATTTTAAAATCCCAAGAAAAGTGAATTAGATGTGTATGTTTTAAAATATATTTAAAACCTTAAAAACATATTTTGTCAATCAAGAGGCAATCTACAGATCTAAGTCTAGATACACTTGCAAGCAAATCAAATTCTAGGCTATGTAGAGAATTGTGTGTAGAGTTTAGGGTGTAGGTTCCTGATTTGGTTTATGTCAAAATCTTATCTTTCTCTCACCATTTCCATCTCTATAAAAACCATACAATTCACACCCCTTTTGGCTCTTGGTGTTGAGCCCTCACATCTTACTAGTTGCATGGGGTTAGAAGTAGAGAAAATTAATTTTACTATCATATTATTATTCATCACATGTTGCCAAAAAAGTACTAAAAATTACTCGAATAACTATAGTTCAACATTAAATTAATTGAATAATTTATTGAGTAGCATGTCTGCAGTGTTTCTAATCTCAGTGGAATACCAACAACTCTTTGGGGCACGGAAAAGGAAAGCAAATAGACCATTCAACAGCTGGATATTTCTGACTCTACTCATATGACGACATTGGCTATGTTCACCTCTTGGCAGACTATTAAATCTAGAATCACCAAAGCCGCCAAGAAGTAATTGTGGATCTGCGCTGCTCTTGCTGCCTTCCTTCATGTTTTTTGCTATTTTTTTGCTGTTTTTGGCTGCTCTTCTGCAGTGTTCGAACTGGTTTGATGTTTTGGGGTAACTTCTCTTTGGTTACCTTGGGTTTTTATGTCTTATCTGGATCTTGATCCTTCTTGTAATGTTTTTCATTCCTATTCTGGCTTCTAGGCCCTCTTTGTATACAAGGGTATAGTCCCTTTCAAAAAACTATTTACCAATAATAAAAAAACATTACATTGTGCTTGCATAATCATCACATATTAGCATTACAAAAAAATTCAATCATTTTGTTAGCACTCATTATCCACTACATACATTTTAAAAAGCATATAAAATCGAAAGTTCCAAACATCTAGTAGTACACATGTGAAACAAACCATAAAAGAGGTCAACTCAGATGCAAAGAAGATTTGAACCAAAAAGAGAGATCTAATGAGTCAAGTCTCACATACAATATCATCACACTTGAGGTGTGGTATAAATACTCACAAGGAGCACAAAATCACAACAAAATCATATATATGCCTCACAAAATGGCATCGAAGCAATAAAGGCTCAATGTCCCATCCATCTCTGTGAGAACCCAAAGATGGTGCATGGTTGTGGTTGGGAATCCTACTGCAACTATGATGTCGTGAATGCATTGAGTGACCATGAGATAAAACATTTGTAGCAGCCTTGTCGTGCGATTGGATCTTCCTTGCAAACATATCATCCATCTCATATGCAACGATCTTATTATCTAGAGAGGCACAAACACATTTATATGATGTCCAACTTGCAAAGGCTACCCCACATCCTTGATAAACTCTACATGGGTATTCCTTGAAGGGATCAATAAGGTATCAATGAAAACACGGAGAATAAGATCTCGCTAGCTATCAATAGTGGTTACAAAAATAGAACAATGGTGAGTTAGAAAACCATTGAAAATAAAAAATAAGTATAAATTTTAACATATTAACATTTCTAGCTAACACGGTTGAGAGAAGAGTATCTACATACTCAAATATCCAGGCATCTAAGTAGGATCATCTGGTGTGGGTGGTGGCGAAGCCACTCTAGGCATCAACCGAGGAACCCCCTCTCCTGAGGTGACTCTATGTCTGATAATAGACTACTCATCTCCAACTACCTCATGAGGAAGTGGCTCTTCTAAAACAAAAGTCTCCATCTCTTCTTCTACCTCCTCCCTCTCTATCATGGATATCTCCTGAGTGACCTGCCACTCTGTGTCACTATCTTCCTCCTTTGCTCTAACCTCCTCACCAACCTCCTCCTCGGTATATGATTCTATGTGGGCATCCTCCTCCTCCTCCTTACTATGAGTGGGCGTGGCCTTAGTATGAAGAATAACCCTAGGTTCCCCGCATGCCCTAGGAATTCATAACATTTCCAAAAATATAGGTATTCTCGAATTGTAACTACTATCTATCCATTCTCACCCTTAGGGCCATCTTGTGCCTCCTTAACACTCCTAAAAAATGGGAACGAAAGGAAGAGAATCATCATAGGCCATCCCAAACTGTTGGGTAGTTTGATGATAGGTTCGGCCTCCACCCTCATAGATCTATCCACTAATTGTGAATTGGTTCCACAAGAAATTAAGATAGTCATGTCCTAGCCATACAATCCAAATATATCCTAAGTAGGGTCTTGAACAAAGTCATTTCTAGTAAGTGTAGATACATGTTGATGTAGCCCCTAAGAACTAATAAAACTATCCATCCGGTGTCCCCGATGGCTCTTGGATCCTCTATGTCAACTCCCCTTTGATAGAGGATAATCCACTCATACACCCAATTCATAACCAACGTAGGGTGGCTTAGGATTTACCCTATTTCCTCACAACATAGTATAAATCATGGTACATGGTCCTAAGAATTTCCACGCCCTAGACATATATCCTCCCATGCTTCTCAATTTGCATGATGATGGGAGCCCAACAATAGAAGAACTTATCCCGCCCGATCTTCCACCAAGTGTGAATCCGAATACTAATCACGGCCTTCGCAGGTAGGAATAGGTGCGTTGGAGATATATAGAATTTGTATACCCTTATTAGGGACCACTGGTGACTCATCATAGGAAGCCCAATGTCTGTCTCTGGCAGTACTCCTTGCAGTCTCTAAAGTCAAATGTCTTCCAGTCACAGGTACACCAAGAATCATTTAGACATTCTCCATAGTGATAGTCAACTCTCCCCTAACACCGTAAACCGGAAAGTGTTCCAAGATGCATCCCAATAGGACAATAGATCGCATAGAATATAGGTAGCTGGTGCTATTTGTGGTACCCATGTACTACTCCATATATCGACTGATGTAATAAGTCTATCTCATCCTGAGTCAAATGATCAAGGATTCTGAAAGCCAATCACACACACACACACACACACACTCTCTCTCTCAGCTCCAACATATGTATAACTACTTCTGCATCCACTAAAACAAGAAAAGAGAAAGCTAGTAACATATTTCAATAATTAAGCTCATCAAAAATAGTATAAAACAACTTAAAAACTAAAGAAATTAGCTTAACTTGGTCAAATTAGCTCATTGTCTTGAAAATTACAAGACCGATGCCCTATGCAGAGCGGTGGTTTTGTGATCACTACCTTCTCGGGTGTCGGTCTTATAACGCCACCTTGCGCAGGAAGCGGTCCTATCTAAAACCGACGGGATGTCCCCTTTCACCTAAAAATAAAAAAACACAAAAATAGCCCATTTTAAACAAAGAAAAAGATAGAACCACCTAGACTACCCCCTAGGGAAAATTTTCACACAAGAAATTTCAAAATTCTCCCCCCTAGGCTTATATGTTCAACATTTTACATTTTAGGTTTCAAAATAAACAACTAAGGAATGCTAACCTTTTTCTTCGTTGCGGGGTATTTAAATTGTGGAGACATGTTCATGTCATCACCCTCGTCATTTTGACTATAATCTCACTCAAAATAATCATAGTGGGAACATGGCTCTAAAATCACTAAGGGGAATATGTGCAAATGAATTGAAAATGAATGGTTTTTGTTATATATATGTTTTATTTTAACCTCCTTTTAAGTGTATGTGCTTTGAGGACAAGCGCCGCGCAGTATATTTCTTTCCCATGTGAGATGATAATTTCTCTTGTTGTATTGTTTTAGTGTTTATTTTTCAATACTTTATTTATCTGTATTTGAGTTTTTATTTCATCTTGGAAATATCAAGATCTTGGATGAAAACATTTCAGCACACGAGTGTGTCAAGTATAGCTTCTAACTTCCCATTTCTGGAATGCCATACTCAGACTCTATATTTTACGCCTCTAAATGGTTAAAACACCTCTCTCGGTAGGACAATATGTATGCACCCAAATTTTCACATGATACATTATCGAAAAGTGGTTACAAAAGTTCCCAATTATTATTCATATATTTTCCAAAGTTGTACAATCTCCTAAACCTCCTTGTATCTTATATTTCTAGCCTAGTTTGCCTTACTTAACCACTTCTTCCTTTTCTGTAGCTTCCCGCTTCATTTTACCTTAGTTTTGGGATTTAGTTACAAAACTACCACCCTACCTAGATGATGGTCTTGTAACTGCTACCCAGGCATGGTGATGGTTTTGTAACCACCACCTTGACAAGGTGGCGGTGTTAGAATCGCCACTCTACACAGGTGACGATCCTGTGCGCTTTTTCCAGAATCTTCACCTGAGAATTGACATGTGATTTCTTCACTTAAGTTCACCTTTTGAGAATGTTTCTTACCCATTTTAGTTGACTTCAGGCTCAAGTGACTTGTGGCAATATCCTCTTCTACTTGTGATTTGTGATTGACTTGTTAACTACCTCTTCATGTGTTGATGTGGCACCCCATGATTGCCAAGTGTGTTAGTGCACAACCCAACCAACCTTCTATAAAATCATCACTTGTTCTCAAGAAAATGGCTAGAGATCATTTTGTGTATTCTTGTATTGTTGAGCTGCCTCATTCTTGCTAGAAATTACATAGCCAAGCTCTGTTCACTTGTGCTATCTCTCTTCCACCTGCAGTGTTACCAGAATTTCATTCAAGATGTCATTGCTCTAGTGCCTTCTCAATGCTGCTTCTAATGCATTCCTAATCCCTTGGAATCATGTAAACACATGATATTGAAAATAAAATTGAGGGGAAAAATCATAACACAACTTGATTTCACCATCACTTTGTATTTTGAGGTTGGGTATGATGTTAGTTTCTTCATTTTATTTATATTATTGTTTATGAATAGTGCACGCACACATGCACACACACACACACACACACACACACACACACACACACACACACACACACATCAAATAGAGTAGAAAAGAAGAATTTCCATTTTTGCAATCATTCAATAGTTACAGTAAATCAATTCATATAGGAAATCCTCCATAGAAGTCTTCTTTACTTTTGTTAGGGAAGTTACAGGGGAGGAAAAGATTATTAGAAGATGTGATTTCTTCCCCTATTTATGAGGAAAAACTAGAGGATTAGATTTCCATCCACGAGTTTAGTGAAAATTTCATTATTTAAAATAGAATAGATTTCTTCTACATAGATAAACAACTACATCTAGTTGTTTATTTGTTTTAGGATTTATTAATTAGAGTAGAAGCTTTTATTTCCTCATTTCTTCTAGGTTCCAAAAAGAACAAAAACATTTATTTTATTAGAGTAGTTTATTTGTTTTAATTCAATTAGATTAGTTGTTATTTGCTTAATTAAATTAGATCATTTCAATACATGACCATCAATGGTCCTCAACAAGAATGCACATACAGAAGTGATCCATGGGTACCACAACCGAATGGTCTTGAGTTACTTATGGACATAGATATGGGACTCCGTCTTCTTTTCCTCAGAACATCGAATTGATACGCTGAGAAGATTAAAAATTAAAATTTTTAAACATTGCTACTTATAAGGCCTACAAATTGTGGACTGCCCGAGTGCAATAGGGTTTAAACATACACATGACCATATAAGGACCTCAATGCTAAGAACATACATAAGTGATCCTAGGGTCCCCCAACCAAACTCACCGAACTACTCACAGATATTGACATAAGTCTACACACGTTAGTTTTCCGCACATCGTTACCACTTGACATCATATCACAATTAAATGTTCTAAACAAGGAAGCTCACCAAGCCCTCACATTTTGGACCACTCCCACCAACCAAATCTAGATTTCATGAAACCATGCCTCTCTTGCTCATTCCATGACCCTTTCTAGACATATTTACAAGGCCCCCATTAGTTTTCCATGAATCAAAACCACTTAAAAGGATATATGTGGAGCTTGATATTGACTAGAGTCTCGTGTTGCTATTCTTTTAGATCCATCTATTAGACTGTCTAGGTTAGAGAGGCCTTCCTTTCCCTTGACAAGCATATCCCATTATTACACATCAAGGACATTATTTTATCTTGACAACTTGTCCATTCCATTTATATACACTTTTGTCCACCTACCACATTTCTCTATCATTTAGCCATCCACATTTCCACATCGGATGACTTGGCACAACCTTGGGGATTCAAGTGCGGTTGAGGATCACATGTCTAATTTCATACTTACAGTAACTCTTAAGGAAACTCCAGGGGAAAAGGATCACTCTCAGATGTCTATTTTTAGTAGTTGTTGGTGAAGGTGAGGTTTCTAAAAGTGCACATGGCACATTTTCACACATGTGATGAAAATTTTCACCTTTTCCTTAAGTTGAAAGGTGCATGAGGTGAAAAAAATTGTGCCACCAAGGTGAGGAGAGAAAGGAAAGGTGTTTTCATCACTTAAGAAGTCATTTAGGTGGTTAGGTGAGTGTTATGCACTCACAAGTCATTTTGGCCCCCTCTCCATGATCAACATGACCCATGGTGCACCTAGAAGGCCCTAATGCACCTTTTCACTGGTGAAAAAGTGCATGAGGTGAAAAAAGTGCACCACCAAGGGAAGGATGTGTTTTTGTCACTTAAGTGATAACTTCATGTGTTAGGTGCATGTTTTCCACTCACACCTTCATCCTTGCACCCTTCCATGATTCAAATCACACTTGGTTTCATTTTCCATGCGTGATGTAACTTTTCAATAGGTGTAAAAGTGCATCAGGTGCAAGAAGTGTGCCACCAAGGAAGGACCCCTCTCTTGTCACTCGTAAACTCAAACTAGCTTCTTATGTCATGTTTTCCACTCACCTCACTCATCACCCTTGTCCCCCTCCTCATGATGGCTAAAACGATGATGAATTTTCTCCATGATTCTACACATTTTCACCTCATTCCCCTTACTAAATGTGTTAAGGGACATGAGAGGATCTTAGACCCATTTAGTAATCCCGAACCCACCCTCAACCCAAGATAAGAAGGAAAAGCTCAAAGTGGGTCAAGGGGTGGGTTTTCCTAACCTAGGTTAATTTTTGAATATTTAAATCATACTTAGCCATTTTGGATCCCATTTAAAAATATTTCTTTCCCTTCATTTCTGAAGGTGATGCTTCCATGAAGAACCACACGCCTCTAATACCTGAACACTTTTTTTTTCTAATATCTCACAAACCCTTGCTCCAATCTACACAAGATTTGAACTAAATATTCCCTACATGAATGCCTTTGGAAAGATTTTTTGCATGAATTAATTAATTAAATAATGCATTTTTATAGTCATGGGAAAATTTCATCCATGGAAAATTTTCCCTTCATATATCTGGAGTTTCAGTGAGCCAAATGAACTAAACATCGAGCATGAGATCCTAAAAAAATTAGCTTTCCAATGAGCACTTTCTTGCCTCCACGAAAATGGGTAAGATTGGAGTTATAAAGGACTATTATTTTTTTACATTATTTCTTGTTGGAAAATGCATACCTGAAAGTTCACATTTTGTTTTGTGAAGATCTGGATGAGAAAAATCCCTGAAAATTGGAGAACATCATCCTGGTGAAAAGCAAAATTTTTTGGAGACCTTTTTCAGACCGATCCGACACCCCATGGACCATGTCTATTTTTAGTAATTAACCTTGCAAGAAACTTACTAAGGGTATTAATTCTAAAGGAAAAATGGATTCAAGACACTAAGCTGATTCCCTAGGAGGAAAAGTGCTCAAAAGTGTCAATCCGGTGAAATTGCCTAAACTAATCACCCAGGAAGAACTTAATAAAAATAGTAAGTTTTTGGAGAAGGGTCCAAATGGTTATGGTTGTTCATCCTCCATCCATCACTAATTTAAACCTTCATGGAGGAAAAAACAATGCTTCAAAAGGGTGGATAATGACATTATTTCTCAAGCAGGAGAAGAGCCTTCTCAGTTCTCCATTTTTGGTCATAGTGGCATATTCTTGTCTCGAGTGTATTTCTCACTTTGCTGGATGGTTTGATAAAAGGCTTGAGGAATTTTCTATAAAACATATCACCTTCATTAATCATATTATTATAGTTCTCAAGCGGGAGAAGAGCCTTCTCGAGTTCTCCATTTTTGGTCATAGTGGCATATTCTTGTCTCAAAGTGTATTTCTCACTTTCTTTGGATGGTTTGATAAAAGGCTTGAGGAATGTTCTATAAAACACATCACCTTCATTAATCATATTATTATAGTTCTCTTCACCTCATCTCATGGATGGATCCATTTTTCCAAGGCTCTCTATCACCAGGTTGAATTGTGCAAACAATGGTCTCAAGTTGCATCAATAACTTGACATTTTGGGAGGTATTGCAGTGTTTCAAAGGTTTGAATATTTTTTCAAATGAGAGAATCATTACATTGTATAAGTTCATCATGGATCAAAATTTCATTTTCAACACCATCAGAGTTGATCTACATTGAGGGCGGAGGAATCTTCATACATTCTTGAGAGATTTTATTTTTTTCTCTCATCATTATTTCTCCTCTTGTCTTCCCCCTTTCTTATTATTCATTGTAATAAATAATTATATATGGTCCTATTTCACCTAAGTGACTCAAATGTTGAAATTTAAAATTCCCTTTTTATTTTTAAAAAGGATTTATTTTCTCACTTCTTAGGAAAATGAAAAGTCACAATAAAAATAAGGACATGAAGAGGCATGTGGGGGGTACACGAAGAGATGAATTTTAAATATATAAGGGGAGATGACCTCCTAATTGTAATAAGATGGTTAATTATTTTATACTATCTACCATTATATTTCTAGGAATAAGTTCCTTCATTTCCTCTATTCTCTTGTCTATTGAAATTATGTCTCCATGTCAACTTATACTCCAAGTTTATTGTAAATTGTGCAACATGATGCAATAAAATTTGTTTTTCTTGTTGATTTTTCCTCTTTCTATGCGAATGGTTTATTCTGATTGATGCAAGTTAAGTAATCCAATTTTAATGCAATAAACTCATCTATGCTATTTGTTTGTTAAAATACCCCTCTTATTTCCCTTTCATATCTCTATCTAAGCAATTTTCCTCCCTTGAATTCCATACAAGAAGTTGCCACAGGTTTATGGAAGTATTCCTTTGTGATTCTTTCTCTATGGGCCACCCACAAAAATTAGTTTAGTTAATATTTGTTTCCTTTCTTTCAATAAATGGATCTGCCCCATTTAAGCAGAGGGACCTAGTCCCAGAGTGTTGGTGAAATCCCATAATTTTACCTTGCGATAAATTATTTCTCCAACAAGACAGTCAAGAGATGGATGTATGGATGTTCCAAACCTTGAAGTATAGATGGTCTAGAGTTGGAAGTATGGATGACTGGAGATCGAAGTATTTTTCAATTGAATATTCAAATAATCAACTACTAACTAAAAATGGAAATCTAATTTTATCAAATATTGGAATTCAATTTTACTATTAATAATAAGAATCTAAATTAGAATAATAAATTCAATTTATGGTAGAGAGTAATAAAGTGGCCGATAGATGAGTTATTATATCAACTCCTCAACTTGATGAGATGGAAGAAGTGTATTAATACCAAGTGTGATAGAATATTTAGTTAGGTCTTTGTGTGGAAATATGTACTAATTGATTGGTTCATCGGTGCGAGAACATGTGGGGGATTTTTTTACGAAGGAGGCATCTTGAAGCTCCCTTAACTTGATGAGATGGAAAAAGTGTATTAATACCAAGTGTGTTGGAATATTTAGCAAGGTCTTTGGGCAGACATATGTACCAATTGATTGGTTCATTGGTGTGGAGTGTGTGGGGAATTTATTTACAAAGGAGGTATCCTAGAGCTACATTATAGCTTTTAGATTTCATATTACCTTAGTAATTCTCTGTGGTGAGTTCTTTAGGATTGGTAGGTTTTGATATAATGATGGGAGGAGAAGGATTAAAAAGAGGCAAGAAGAGGGAGGTTCATGGTGAAGATGTGGGGAAGAGTTTTCGAGATGGTTGGAAAGGAAAATCGGGAACACGTCCGTGAGGGAATTTTACAGAGAGTTTTTTCTTTCCAACTTTAACTTAATAAAATGAAATAACAAAAACAATCTAACCTCGAGAAGACGACAAGGTTTGGGAGGCGATACTGCGATGATGGATGTCGATGGATGTTGGATAAAGATCCTTCTTACGTGGATGAAAAAACCTGCAAATCAAAGATATTTGAACAAGATATATTAGAGAAATGGGCAAACAAGCTACTCCTCAAAGGCTAATTTCAAGAATCTAAAGGGAATCCTTGGAGGATTTCAACTCACTTTGATACTGATTATGTAGATTTATGATAGGGATAAAGATAATAATGGATAACATAATAGATAATAAGCTTGAACTCAAGGTTGAAGGGAAAGTCTTGTGTAACTTCAAATGTGGCCCAAGCAAGGGTGGATGTAATCTGAACATAATTAAATTAATTCTATAAAAATTCCTCTATCTCTTATTGAATTTCATGAAGGAAATTGATCCGATCATCAATGTCTTCTATATCGGTGGATAATTGGATTGTAAACAATGTTAACTCATGAAGGATGTTGTATTTTTCCCAAAAGAAGGGTTACTGGAATAAATGAAGGTTGTAAATGCTTGTGATAAGATAGGACCGGATGTGCACTACCATATAAAGTAAAACCATTCTTGCAGAGAACAAGTTTAATGTAAAAGGATTGATAAAAATGATAGTAAACTGATAAATGAGTAAAAATATGTGATTTGATAGGAACTTACCATTTGGCGATTCAAGGAACCATGAGTGATCAAATAGAATCATGGGTGATTAGGTAATCACTAGTGATTTTTGTAAAAATGATCAACTTTGATAAAAATAATAGATGTAGATCTCTAAAATGAGTATTTTGAATATTTTTGATATCTAGGTGATATGTAAATGATGAAATAGGATTAAAAATACCTTTTGATGTAGAATAAAGATGAAAAATTTCTCAAAATGTTATATGGTGTTGGTTGGAGTTGATGGATAGTTGTTGAGATTACTAGAGAGATTTGATGAAAAATATTATCAAAATGATGTGTTGACAATAAATTGAAGTTGATGCAAGTCCTTGTTGATCTATGAAATGGATTAGATTAACTATGGATTTGATAAACAAAGTGTAGAAATGAAAAAAGCTTTGTAAAGATCCCTAAGAAAGGGGAAAAATCCTATTTATAATCGCTAGCGATTGGTTAAGAACTTCGACGATCTGGTTTTTTTTTGGGAAATTGTTTGGGAAGTGGTTAAAATCACTTCCAAACAGGGTTTTGGGTAAAAATGAGGGAAAATGGCCGAGGGAGGTTGTGGAGGTGTGGATTTGAGAATAAAATATATTTGAGTAGTTTTAAGATGGTTAAGGTAATCTTAAAGTGGTTAGGTGGTTTTAGGGTGTATAAAATGGTAATTTACGAGAGTGTGAAATTGTTTTATATGAGGTTTGGATAAAATGACTTAGGATAATTATTTTTTGATAGATTTTAGATTAAATAATGTATGTATAAGGTGAAGTAGGTGGGTTAACGGAAACCCCCTGTCTATAAGAATGGTTGGCTAGGGCTTGGTCCGTTATTAAGGCGTTCAATGATGTAGAGGATGAAAATCTCTATGGGAACCTATGGAAGATGATGGTAGACCTCAAGTAGTCTTTGGGGAGGTGGAATGTATTTGAAATGGCTAGGATATTAAGTTGTGCCAATATCCTGTCAAAATCCTTTGGAATTTTTTTGCTTCATCAGGAGATGGAGGGGTTGAAGGAGGACTTGATATGCATGCAATAAAATTTACATTCCTTGACCAAAAAAGTATTCACAATTTACAAGGGCATGAGGTGATGTCAAGGGTAAGGAATTCCACTTCCATCGGAGGCCAAGGTGGTTATTCCCGGGCATTATGCTCTAACAGGGGGTGCAGAGTACGAAGGGTATAATTCGGAGGTTGAAAAAGTGGCCGAGGTTAGGAGTGATATAAGGAAAAAAGTGGATGAATGACTCTCCGGGCATCGGGAAGAATAGGTGCTGGTGTCACGGGCTGGTTCTCACATATGATAGTAATAACATACGACCATGATGTGGCTTTTTGTAATTATGTGGGTTTTTGTTGTATTATCTAGTTTTATAAGTTAAAAGAGTGTGGGTGGAGTAGTTTTTCTCTTTGCTCCCCTTTTTAATTTTCTTAGGCATGATAAGGTGTCAATTTGAGAGCCCATATGACCGTAGCTATCATTAGCTAGTATTTAAAGTATTTTTGTAGACTAGAGCCTTCCCTAGGTATTATAAGGAAAAAAAATATTTTCATGGTTTTTAGTGTGAAAAGAATAATAAATTATTTTTATTTTCAATTATATTCATTGAATATTATTTATGTGCATTTATGACCTTTTAATGCATAACAAAAATCTTCACAAAACCAATTAATAATCAATGTATTTTGCATATAAAATAAATGTATAGCCTATCTCATCACATAACAATAACCTTTATTTTTCCTTTGTTTTGAATTTATAATATTGAATTTATTAGTCCTCTTCCAACTCTATAGAAGTGTGATGTGTGAGTCCTCCCACTTATAAAGTGCACGTCCTCGCACTTGCAAAGAATGAGGAATCACACTTTGTAAGTGTGAGGACTCGTACTTTACAAGTGCTAGTCCTCACATGCAAGTATGAATGGTATAGAGTTAGAAGTATGGATGGTTTGGAGATGGAAGTGCGGATGGTTCGGAGCTAGAAGTATGGATGGTCTGAAGTTGTATGGATGACCTAAAGTGGAAGTATGGATGGTCCAGAGATGCCTTTAAGGAATAATATACATATTTTTGAGCTTAGTCTGAGCCCAATAATATTGCTAAAGTAACATAATCATAAAATGTGAATTTGTTTTATAGATGTATTTCTAATTGACTATTCAAATAATTCAATTGACTATTTAAATAATCAATGTCTAACTAAAAATGGAAAGTTAAATTGAATTTCAACTGACTATAAAACTTAAACAATTGTAATTGTATGTGGAATGAGATCTGAAAAATCAACCAATACACAACAATTATTTTTCAAATTCAAATAATAGTTTATAGTATACATTTATTTTCCATAGTTGTGATATTTTTTGACTATACTCTAACAATAAAATTTTAATAAGAAAATCTCATTGCTGATAAATTTGCACTCCAATATAAATGATGACATCTAATTATCAATAACATTGTAAGCATTAGACAATAATAAAATCATATAGAAAATGGTCAAGGAATGTTACAATTATTACAAATGTAATTTTATATATTGATTTGTTCAACTGTTTTCTAAGACAAACTACATTGCTTTAAGGATTCTCTTACATCATGTGTATCACCTATTAAGGCTAGTTGTGTAAAAATGTTACCATAAGCCATTTACCACTTTTAAAATCTCTATCTAAAGTAACTTTTAGAGACACCACAAAATTCTCCTCAGGCTCTCCTTTGTTGTTTACATTGATTACGACCGTTGTTTCACAATTGTAATGAATATTTGGATCTCTCCAAATTGTATCCAAATTTTTAATAAATATTAATTATTTATTTTTACAGTGCACTAGACCCCAAAAAACAATGGATTAGCCTCCACTTTACATATATGTAGTAGTTTTTGTAGTTTTTTCTACATTAACATCTATGTCAAATGCAGACCAAAATGCTATCTAAAATTGTGTAGACGCAACTAATAGAAATTGACCAACAAAGCCTCTTGGTTGAATGTGCTCATTGTTCAATTGGAAAGTATTTTCCTTTTAGATTTTTTCTTTTGAACTAACAATCCATCTAATTCAAGAAAAAGAAAATGTTTCTTTCAAGGCACTAAAAAATAATATTGAGATACATTATTACATTATATTTATTTAGAATACAATAAGAGTATTTCACTAAGAATATATTTTTACCTATACCCTTACATATTTCCATTGTTTGAATATTGTCTCGAGCTGTAGATTCTACACAATGTAAGAATTGTAATTAATTAAAGTTTAACAAATTGATTCCAACCAACGTTGAAAAGTATTGAATTTAATAAAAATTTAAAATAGTATTTGATACATGTCTATGAATTAGTTGTCATAATTGGTGGTGTAGGGTTTTATGCAACTTCTATATTCACCACCATTAGTTGTGAATCTTGCTAATTGGAATTGTGAATGTCACCCTCAGGAATAACA
This sequence comes from Taxus wallichiana var. yunnanensis, assembly GCA_018340775.1. Classification (NCBI taxonomy): domain Eukaryota; kingdom Viridiplantae; phylum Streptophyta; class Pinopsida; order Cupressales; family Taxaceae; genus Taxus; species Taxus wallichiana. The sequence goes on from CM031242.1 coordinate 197,708,659, forward strand.
TTTTCCTTAGACTGATTTACTTCATTATTTACACTTGTAGAAGAACCACTCATACATGTTTGTAGTGGTTCAATAAAATCTTCATGAAATATGTAATCTCATATTGGAAATAAAACATTGTTAATAATGGACAGGTGTCCATTCTCATATACATATTAAAGGAAGCTTCAAAATTGTTTATAATTGGTATCTCTCCTTTCAGAGAAATTTTAGAATGGGAAATTTCCCATTCTAGCACATACAATATTCTTAGAATGGACATATGCTCATTCTCTTATTATAAAATGTACAATATTTACAATTAGTTGTTTGAAAAGTTTGGAGGAAATATAAGTGAATAAATCTAGAGCCTTAAGTTCGAATGGCACATAAATGGAAGTATAAGTTCTCTAGAGATAAATGTGTTAATGTTCTGAAGTGGAAGTATGGATGGTATGGAGGTTGGAGTATGGTTGGTGTAGAGATATAAAGATGGATTGTCTAGGGCTATAATGATGTGTGGTCAATATCTAGTAGTATTAATGGTCGAAGCTAGAAGTATGAATTGTTTGGAACTGGAAGTATGTATGGGCTAAAGATGGAGATATAAATGGTCCAAAGATCAAATGGTGAATGATTAGGATCTAGGAATGTAAATGGCCCAAATATTGAAAGATGAATGCTTGGGATCTGAAATTTTAAATGATACTATAAGAATGGGCACCTTCCCATTTATATCATTCTAAAAAATTATACATGAACATACTATATCAAGGAAATGATTCTGAAAATTAAAACTATATATAAAGTAAACATCGCTAAGAATAGATAACAATTAATTTTAAATTACATAAAAGAGTGTAATATGAAAATTAGAATAACAAATGCTTAATAAAGCTTAATCACCTGGAGGCATAGTTAGAAATTTATAATATTTTTTCAGCATGAGCTCCTACTTTGATTTTCCACTATAGATATAAGGGAAGTCCTTAAAAATTTTGTGATTCCTTTATTGCATTTGTACCACCATATAATATTAAAATGGGGTTGAATCAAGATTTGCTTTATAACTATTAATCACATGCTTGCAAAAACATATAAATCTCTCATATTTGAATGGATGTTCTGCAATGAAAACCTCAATATCATTGGGTTTGACAATATCCAAGGGCTCATCATGTGACCAGTCAAGATCTACTGCCATATATTCATCAATATTTTCATTTGAACTATCTACACCATATATGCTAAAAATATTGACAACCCTCTTAGCCCAAGATATTCATTCAAAACCCTGTAGCACCTTCTTTGAAATGGTTGCATTTTTTTTTAGTTTTTTTCATGTAAATGCCTACAAAATTATGAAACAAATATGCTTATACTGTGGATAAAATAAATATTCATACACATTTGTGGTACTTGAACTGATGCATGTGAGAAGTTATATTATATCCTTTTGTGAGATATTACTCACAAGATTACAAAAATCAGCAATAACCACTTCTACACTGAGTGGGGACATATGATTTTCTAAACCCCCCAATGTTCTTCTTAGTAAAAAAGGATAAGAACATTGACAAGTAAACTCACATGTATCTGGTTCTCTTGGTTGTGAATTTCTATTAACAAAAGATACATATAATTCAAGGAGATCAATCACATTCTTTGAATATTTTGTCACATCTCCTTGAACCCTTCATCTGATTGAGTAGATTTTATTTTTATCTTTTCAACTCCAAACTCTTGACAGAGTTGAGAAAAATGAGTCTCATGCATTTCAAATTTCTCAATCAGATTTTTTACACTACATCCCATAATAAATTTTTTTTGGAACTCTGGTTTGCATATAAGATATAACCTTGATTCTTATGGATCTATTGTCCTTTACCATCATGAAATAGAACTCAAAATATATTTCATTCACATCAACTTATGTTTTAAACCAAACTTCACCATTGATACATTTATCTGCAAGCAAATCTAATTCTTCATTTTTCATACCTTTTGTGCCCCTAAAAATTCCTAGCTGTAAGTAGGTCTAATGAATTTATCTTGAAGTCGGGGTCAGTAGATTTCTTTGGACAACATGGAAATCCACCATTAACATATAAATAAATAACACCCATTTTTCCCAAATATCATTTGGAAGAACAAGGAATGGAAAATTATCATTCAATCTATCTACCTTTTTCGTCTCAAAACTAAGTAGACATTGCCTCTCAAATGAATACATGCAAATAATTTTTTTATTACTCACATGTTATAATACAAGAAGATATAAACTTATATTTAGTTCATTTCTATGTGCAATAAAATGAAGTACAAAATATAAATACCTTCCAATTTTCTGACTTTTCATAGCCAAAACTAGGATGTTGTGGTCTCTTTTCTAGGATCCACCTTGAATCTGGCTTTATACAAACTGTCAATAAATATTGTATGAACCCATGTTTTATTGGCCATATTATATTATTTACAAATACTAATTATTTTCTCTGTTTTAACTTTTGAAGATAGAATACAAGCCAACCTTTTCTTTATTCTACCATGAATAGATTCAAATTTAGGATTTCCCAAGATAGATTTTTGTGTTGAAATAGTGTGTTTCCCATCAATAATGTAAACTTGAATTTCATTATCTTTTATTTTGTGCTCAAATCCAATCTCAGTAATATTCCATTTACAGTTTTGAAGGAAAGTAATATTGCATCCCACTGAAAAGGCACATGTTTACATAACATGGAGTTTACAAGCTGACTAACACTTACTGAGTCAAGTGTCTGGTATTGGTATAGTGGAGGGGCTTCATGGCATCACCCAACATCAATCTTGAATGATTTTTCATTAAATAAAAAAGTTGAATCTCTTGAGATGTTGTAGATTAAATTTTTTTAAATGAGTTTTGATATTTTAAAAGAGATTTCTCCTTTGAAGATCCCTTAATCTCATGGAAGTGTGATATTGAAGTATCTTTTTCAAAATTAAATTATTTTTTTCTTCTCAACATTGTAAAAATTTTGGAATGTAATTTTTTTTACCCAATTATTTGTCCATATTTAGGTGATGGGAAACAAATGAAGTAAATACATATTAATAAAGTTTTTTAAATACACTCACAATTCCAGCACAAATATTCTAACTATCTTCTACACCAGTTAAGTCCCCCTTAATGTATGGCTCCATTTTCCAACCATAACTATAGCAGGAATATTTGAGATGTTTTACAGATCATTCCATGCCACTTTTTTATATAAAGCAACATGTAACTCCATCTCTAGTATTGGGAATATTTTTATATTTTCAACTTGAACACATACAACAATATATAATATACACTTTATGAGGAAAAATACCCTTCTCTTGGTGTTCACCATATAAATATTCATGAAACAACCACAAATTGTGGTGGCAATTTTCTGGATTGTGAAGTTCAACAAACCATTCATCATCCCTCCTTTCCAGATCGGTGGCACCATCTATAAATGCAATTTCTTTGTATGGGGTAGCAGTAACAAGATCCATTTTACTTGTTATAAAATTTGTTAATAAAATCACGTGTTTAAAAACTACAAATTCCTACCATTCTTATAAAAGAAAATGTATAGGAAAAATAAATATTTTCATTAATATATTTTAGTTTGGTATAGAATGGGAAAATTCCAAATCTAATACATGTAATGAGAATCAACATATTCTCATTCTGAACATAATTTCTCATGAATACAACATATATTTTTTGAATGTTTGGAATGGAAATTTTCCCATTCTAATCATTTCCTATAATATGATAATGGACATCTGTCCATTTTTGAATATTTTAATATGATGCAAACTATACTTCAAGAACCAGACAATTCATACTTCAAGATCTGGACAACTCATACTTTTAGCTCTGGACAATCCATACACCTAACTTTTGACAATTCATATGCATATCATAAGAAATAATTAGAATGGGCATATGTCCATTATGAACATTCAAGCAATATAGAAGGATTGAGAACGATGATTGTATGAGAATGAATAAAATGGGTAGTATTCCATTTTAAACATTCAATTAATATAGAAGGAATGAGAAACACATGCCAATCTTGTTAACAATTTTTTTGTATATTCTTGACTCCATCTCAAAGTGCAACAGTGAGTTGAAGGCTCCAAAGTGCTGATAATTGTAGTCTATTTGATGGTTTTTATTATTTTATAATATATAGAAATTTTTTGTTGTTTGGATTGTCTACTATGTTGCCAAATTATGAGGATGTTTCCCTATACTTAATGATTGACAAGTCAAAAGGGTTGTTCTATTTCAATAATAGTTATGGACCATTCTATGAATCATAAATTTTTGGTATTAATGTCTTGTTAACGAACAAATTGTGTTATGAAAAGGTGATGGAAGTTTCTAGCAAACATCAAGTTTTGATATTTTTTATTCTAGGAAAGAAACTATGACTACCCATGTATTAAGGGAATCAATTCTTGCAAATGACACCCTTAGATGATGTCTTAAGGAAGATAGTGCTAGACGATAAATTCTTCAAATAGAAATGGAATCAGTGAAAAATAATGATTTGAGACACCTTTTTCCTTATGGATTTTAAATTGACCATGTTGGAATGGTGAGGAGAGTTAGGACTCTAGTTGAATAATATTTTTCTCATGGGAATGTTATTAAACCTGAACAAGAATGAACATATTCCCATTATTTTCATTCTCATACAACCATCTTTCTCATTCCTTATGTATTACTTAAATGCTCAAAATGGAAATATTCTCATTTTAATCATTTCCTATTAAATATGAGAATAGGTAGTTTCCCATTCTATTCAATCTCATATAATCATCTTTCTCATTCATTCTATATTTAAACTAAATGAGAATGAGAAACTTCCCATTCTTTTCATTCTCATACAACTATCTTTATCATTACTTATATATTTCTTGAATGTTCAAAATGGACATATGCCCATTCTAATAATTTCTTATAATTTTATGAGAATGGACATCTACCCATTCTATTCATTCTCGTAGTATCATTTTTATCATTCATTCTATATTTAACCTAAATTTGAATGGAAAGCTAACTATTCTATTCTTTCTCATACAACCATATTTATTGTTCCTTGAGGATTGAATGAGAATGGGAAACTTCCCATTCTATTCACTCTCAAATCATATTTCTAATCATTTCCTATAATATGAGAATAGACATCTTCCCATTCTATTCTTTCTCATAAAATCATCTTTGAATTCTCATTCATTCTATATTTAACTGAATGTGAATGGAAAACTACCCATTCTATTAATTCTCATACAACCATATTTCTCATTCCTTCATCTTTGAATGAGAATGGGAAGCTACCCATTCTATTTACTCTCATACAATCATATTTCTCATTCATTATATATTTAACCTGAATGTGAATGGAAATCTTCCCATTCTATTATTTCTCATACAACCATATTTTTCATTCCTTTAGGATGAATGAGAATGGGCAGCTGCCCATTCTATTCACTCTCATATAATCATCTTTCTCATGAATTCTATATTTAACCTGAATGAGAATGAACATCCTGTCATTCTATTTACTCTCATAAAATCATTTTTCTCATTCATTGTATATTTAACTTGAATGTGAATGGACAACATCCCATTATATTATTTCTCATACAACCATAATTCTCATTCCTTCTATATAATTGCATGAATGTTATATTTTTGTTTTAACTACAAATTCAAGGTCCCATGATACTTAGGAGCCTACATGAAGGTAAATATGTGTTAATCTTGACTCCATCTTAAAACACAACAACAGTTGAAGCATCAAAGGTGCTAATATTTGCATGCTAGTTTAAGGTTTCTACTATTTTTAATATATATATCTTTTATCAAATTATTAGGGTTTATAATTTGTTTTCCACTTTCTTTAGCTGATGCAATTTCAAACTTGGCTTGGTATCAAAAACCAAAATAGTTTAATACCACAATCCTAAGGCATATCAATATCACATACCTTATTAAGTGTTTGGACATCATATACAGGCAATGTATTATTATTTTTCTTCAAATTTTGATAAATAACAGGGTGAATTGAAATCTTTTTCACAACTCATATGCAATTGTTACTTTGTATCTCAATATTTTGAAGCAGATTCTAGATGATGTAATTTTACAACTATAGTTACAATCACATTAACATAGGTACCATTAATCCAATTAAAAATGAAATAGTGATTTATTTTGAGCCCGTCACCGCAAAGCCAAGGGAGGGTAAATACAAGACAATCTGGTTCATGAACTTTTTATATTTTCTTTGACTCCATCTCAAAGCTAATATAGGGTTGAAGGTTCAAAGGTCTTGATTGATGTAGGCTAGTTGAAAGTTTCTACTATTTTTAATATATATTTATCCAAAATCTTTATGGTTTATGATTTGATTTCAAATTTCTTCGTAGATGCGAATTAAAAACTGACTCAGTATAAAAAATTCAAGCTATTCAATACTAAAAATCCTAGGAAACACCTTCTAAATTACTATTAGTATCCTCTTCCTACTAAAACTCAATAGTAACACCGATATGATAAATCAATAATAGGAAGTATGAATGGTCCAGAGAAAGAAGTATAAATAATCTAGAGCTAGAAGTATGAATGGTATGGATTTGTAACTCTTTTCTATTGCGGAGGATATAATTTACATGCATAAGACCAAGGAGTTTGGTAAACTTGTTTCGATTAGAAATCTTATTACCAATTTACCGAATGTAAGTGATACAGTACAAGTGTAGGTGTATATGTAAATCCATTGATGATTATATCAGTGTTTTTGTTGAGTTTGAAGAGAAGGAAGTGGATGATAATAGTGATTTAGATCAAGTGCATGAAGATAGTGATACTGAGGATGATGATGATGGTAGGATGCCAACATGTTAGAAGATATGCAAATGGGTGGTATTGATGACGATGACATGGAAGAAGTAGATGAGGGATTGAATTTCCATGACATAGATGCTTAATATTGGCTTCAACACAAAATATCACAAGATTTTGATGTGATGGACCCTCACCATAGTCAAATACTTGCTAAATATGTTTTGAAGATACTGGTAGAGGGTGATGATCAAGATGTGGATAATAAGATATTAAAAATTTGAATTATGAAAAGTTTGATCTTATTAAAGTTATTTTACGTAAAAGGCTCAAAATATTTTAGTGTACTCATCTGACCAGGGCATAAGATTAGAAATAAATGAAGACGATTGAAGATTAATTGACAATGGGATATATTTCCCATAATATTTTACTTTAATAGATGAGGTTGGAGATGGAGAGGGTGGGAGGAAGCGGCGCATAGATATAGAAATGGAAAATAGATAGTTAAAAGGATTGCCTCATATACTACTAAGACTAATGTTGACATATTACTTTTTATTATTGATTAGATTCACCCTCTACATGGTAATAAAGGATCGGGGTTGGAACACTAATTTTTAAGGAAATTTAAGATAATTTAGAATACCTAAGAAATGATATGGTTACTTGGATTGTTTGCAAAATTTCCAAATTTTGATGATGTTTCCCTATTCTTAAGGGTTAACAAGTCAGAAGAGTTGTTCTATTTCGATAATGGTTATAGACATTTTTAGTTGTTTGAATTGTTTGCAACATTTCTAAATTATGAGGATGTTTCCATGTTCTTAATGGTTAAAAATTAAAAAATGTTTTTCTATTTTGATAATAGTTATGGACCGCTTTTTGAATTAGAAAATTTTGGTATCGCTTTATGTCCGTTGATGAATAACTTGTGTTACGAAGAGTGATGGTAGTTTCTGACAAGTATTAATTTTTGTATTTGTTTATTATAGAAAAGAAATAAAAAATACATGTGAAGTAAGGAATCATATCTTGTAAATGACACCCTTAGATGGTGTCTTAAGGAAGACAATGCTAGAATATAAATTCTTTAAATAGAAATGAAATCAATGAAAAAAATTATTTGAGACACCTTTTTCCATATGGATTTTAAATTCACCATGCAAGAATGACGAGGAGAGATATGACTGTAGTTGAAGAATTTTTTGCTGATGGGCATGTTATTAAACCTGAATGAGAATGAGTAGCTTCCCATTATTTTCATTCTCTTACAACCATATTTATTATTCCTTTTGTATTTCCTGAATGTTTAGAATGGAAATATGCTCATTGTAATCATTTCTTATTAAATATGAGAATAAGAAGTTACCCATTATATTAACTCTTATATAATCATCTTTCTTATTCAAAAGGATTCTATATTTAACCTAAACGAGAATGAACATCTGTCCATTCTTTTCATTCTCATACAACTATCTTTATCATTAATTGTATATTGCTCGAATGTTCGGAATGGAAATATACCCATTATAACCATGTGTTATAAATTTATGAGAATTGACATCTACCCATTCTATTCATTCTCGTAGTATCATATTTCTCATTCATTCTATATTTAACCTGAATTTGAATGGAAAAAAATCATTCTTTTCTTTCTCATACAACCATATTTCTTGTTGCTTCAGGATGAATGAGAATATGAAAAAATACTCGTAGTATCATCTTTCTCATTAATTCTATATTTAACCTGAATTTGAATGGACAACCGATCATTCTATTCTTTCTCATACAACCATCTTTCTTATTCCTTAAAGCTAAATGAGAATAAGAAGCTTCCCATTCTATTCACTCTCAAATCATCTTTCTAATCATTTCCTATAATATGAGAATAAATATCTACCCATTCTATTCTTTCTCATATAATCATATTTGAATTCTCATCCATTCTATATTTAACTGAAATTGAATTGACATCTTTCCATTCTATTCTTTCTCATACAACCATATTTCTCATCCATTTAGGATGAATTAGAATGGAAAGCAAACCATTCTATTCACTCTCATATAATCATATTTTTATTCATTATATATTTATCTTGAATGTGAATGAACATATGCCCATTCTATTCTTTATCAGGACATCCATATTTTTCATTACTTACCATTCAATCATCTTTCTCATTCATTTTAAATTTAACTGAATGTGAAAGGACAAAAAACCATTCTACTCTTTCTCATGACAACCATAATTCTCATTCCTTCTATATAACTTCTGAATGTTCAAAATGGACATTCATCATCAAAGTTAAATATAAAATGAATGCAAATTCAAATGATTATATGAGAAAGCATATAATAGGAAGCTATCCATTCAAAATAAAGTTAAATATAGAATGAATGAGAATTCAAAGATGATTGTATGAGAAATAATAGAATGGACAGATTTCTATTCTCATATTATCGTAATGATCGAGAATGGGCATATGTCCATTTTGAACATTAAGTAAATTATATATAAGAGATGAGAATGATGGTGTTGAACCCTAGTGCATTGGTGTTAACATTGATGTTAGATGGCATTGAAGGAAAATGTGTGATTGGTGAATTGAGGATCAATAAAGGGAAGGAAGGTTGATTGGTAGTTCCTTCTCAATCGTGGTTAGTGTTCACCGATGCAGCCTAGAATTTAGTGAAAATAATCCAATAAGAACCTAAACGCACTAGCACATCATTCAACCTAGAATGAGAGATCACCCAAAGCGTACAAAGGTACCAGGTCCCTCTTTAGGGTTGTTATTGTAGGATGTTAGCATGATGAAGACTTAAAACATATAGTTCCATTACTAACACATCATTTCTACAGAGCATACCAAATCTATCTCTAAGGAGAACAAAATTAAATATAAACGATGAGGAGATAAGAACTTACTAGATTTAGATACACACATAAATAACACTTAGATTTAGCCAATATCCTCCATTATATTAAATGCAATAAGTATATAGAAGCTTCATTATGATAACATTAGTATGCATGTAACATGTTGGTACCTAAATTGATTCTCCCTTTGTGACTAAGAAGCACCATAATTTGAGCAAGATGCTTGGAGATAGATGAATCAGAGTGTGAGTCATTTTGTAGCCGGGAAGAATTTATTTGACTCTTCATTCTATCAGGCATGGAAGAAATGGATAACACCATGAACAGGGTTTGACCTACCCTAACTACTTTAGGTTGTGCCTTCAACTAGGGTGAGAGGACCCATTTTGTAACCTATATTGGTGGATAATGTATACAGATTCGAGTATTTTCTTTCCTTTCAAAAAAATTGATATGAGATCTTTAGAAGGTATGGTCAATACAACGTAATCTAACTCTCATGAGTTGTCACTTTAGAGGATGAAGAAATCTTCTAAACAAGATCTAGGTTACTAAAGGTAGTGGTAAAAACTGATTGCTCCTACATATTGAGGTAAGGGATGGGTAAATCAACGAATTCCCTCAACATTTATGAATAGGAAGTGCAAGCAAGGGTAGTTCATGTATGGTTCATTTTTGGATATGTATTTTGTGGTTGGGTAGTTAAGCGGGATAATGCTGATTATACCAAATATACGAGAAATTTTAAATAAATGTTAACAGATCCATAAGGCAAAAATATGAATAGCTTCAAATAGTAAAGATGAACCTTCAACTAGAAAATTGTGCATCTATGAAAGCTCAAAGACACACGACTTCACACATTCTTCAAGGTTTTAACACAAGAACTCGTGTTAAAGACTCAATTAAACTTTATAAAACCCCTGCTATATCACGCTCATGATACACTCATGAACTGAAAAACAATCTGTATCACTGAAATGAAAGTAAAGTGAATTTAAATCACTTATCACATTATGAAATGAAAGCTCTCTTCATAATGTAATTGCAAATGCCACAATACTTGTCATGAGGATGATATTTTGTGTGATTTCAAAGGATTTCTAATGTAAGACTGCAACAGGCACATAGATAACTATTTGAAAATATCTCAAGATGAAAATGGACATAACACAGTTCATTGATCTACATGAATTACTCAAGGTTTCTCAAATTTGATCAACAAGGGAAATTTTGTCTACAATCTCAAAGTTCGTCAATGGCTATACATCTGTAACCAACTTGACATGATCAATTTTGAAAGGAACAGAAGAAGTAACTAGTTTCTCAAAAAAATTTCCCTAGAAAAATGGCTTCTCTTGGATCTTCTCTCCTTTTTCTCTCTGACTAAATTTTAGAAAAATTAACCCCCATTTTTGCATGGCCTTTTCATACTTTTATACCACTAGCTTTACGTCAAAGATTTCCCCAAAAACAAGAATATTCCAAGGAATACTTTGTTCATTACCAAAATGTTATGAAATGAAAGATTTTAATTACGTCCACGAGACCAACAGGTCTATGGGACCATAAAATAGTACCAAACTACCTTAGACCAAAGTGGGATTTTTGACCTCTTTTAGGAGGCTGCTCCTCTGCCGACTGATTTGTGACAAAATTTCCCCCAAGCTCTTTATTCTATTTTCCTCAAATAGTTCCACCATGGACCCGTTGGCTAGGATTTATTCATATTTGGATCGAATACCAATGAACTTAGGACATTGGAGAATAAAGTGTGCTTCCATCTCAATTGCCCATGTATTACATAGTATACAAGTTCTCTCTTCCCACTACTCCTTGGGTATTTTCCACCTCCCGTTTCACACCTAAGATTGTGAGAGCTAGTCCTTAGCTGAGAAATGAGGATCTTCTCTCACCATTTTATTTCAGCCCCTATATAAGCTTTCTCCCCATGGTCATAGGTTGGGTTAAACTCAGTAATGTAATGTTGATGCTTACATCATCAATCTAAACTTTTCATTTACATAGTTTTTTGATGTATCTATTAAGCTTTGGGCATTCACTTAAGTTGATATCCCATTTTTTTCATCCATTTGTAGTTCTACTTCATCCACATGTTCTTTCTTCTATGTAACTCTTCATCCATTGCAGCCTTAGGCCATCTTCCTACTTGCATGTTTCCAAATTTTTTTAGGTAACCTATGAGCCTGGTCATGGTAGTTACCTCCAGGGGGAAAGAACCTGTTTTAGCCAAGATGATTTCATAGGGAACTATAGCCTTGATTCTGAACTGGTGTGTTATAAGCCTTTTTTGGATTCTCTCTAGTTGTCTCCAATTTATATTTTTCATTCCACTAGCCCATACCTCGCAGCCATACAACAACACTGGAATGAAAAGAAACCCAAATAGAACCTTAGTGGTCTTCCAATCCCATAATTCAACATTTCTACACCTATTTTGGAGCACAAAGAGGGCTTTCCATCCACCTTGTATTCGTTTCATCTTGCATTCCTACTTCTTTGCAGAAAATATCTAAAGAGCGAAGGTGGATCCTCAGGTCTTGGATTGTTTCTACCATTAGAATTAGATCATATGTATATAACATGAGTTTCACCACATACTTAGCCAGGGGCACTCCATTACCTCCAAATTTGTTTATCCACTCTTCCAATTTGTCTATGTATAGTCCAAATAAGGTTGGAGAGAGAGGGAAACCTTTCTTAACCCCTATATCACTCCCAAACCCTTTAGATAACCCTGCATGCATTTTGATTTTAGATTTCACTTGCTCATACAGTCTATGAATGCCCTATAATGTGTTGGAACCCCTAACTCCTCCATTCTGTTCCACATTTTGTTCCTTGGAACCATGTCAAAATATTTTTGAAGTCCACAAAACAACAATAAGCATCCTTCTTTCGATCCCACCCATTTTCCACTAGATGTCTGAGTGTGACACAATGATCAATGGTTGAGTGTTTGGGTCTAAAACTAGCTTGTCCCTTTTCTCTTTTCCCTCCACTCTCTGCCCAAATACTGATCATGTGCTCTATCCTATGATATTTATGAACATCATCCCATATGGCTAGGTGTATGAAACATGAGTCTTTTGATGTATTTCATCTACATCTGACTGGGAGATCTGGTCTTCACTTTTGGCAGGTCATCTGAAACATTCCCTTCTGATTTTGATTTGTTCACTCGAGGCTCGAATCGGTTAAGTATAAAAAGGCTAGCAGAAGCCTCCACATGTCTCTTTGGTGTAAATTCAAAATTAAAATTTAGGGGTAGATCCCAAAACAAGCGCGAGACTCTCCATGTGTCTAAGGTATGAGAAAGTTGCATCACCATTGAAAATTCTAAGCATGGGAAGAGCCAGTGGAATCCTCCACGTGTCTCTTGGTGCAACTTCAAAGGTAAAATTTAGGGGTAGGTCCCCAAACAAGCACATGCTCTCCACATGTCTAGGGTCCGAGAAAGTTACATCGGGGAATTGAAAAGTCCAAGCATGGGAAGAGCCAGCGGAAGCCTCCATGTGTCTCTTTGGTGCAAATTCAAAGGTAAAATTCAAGGGCAAGTCCCCAAACAAGCACAAGCTCTCCACGTGTCTAGGGTCCGAGAAAGTTGCACATCTACTTTTGATGTTGGCTCAACATGTAGCTTTACTTGGGTGTCGGTGGGGTAGCAGATTACTTCTACAACTTTACTCCCTTTTCAAAATAAATCCACACAAAGGAGACACGATCGTGGAACACTCCCAACTACAAAATTTTCACCACGGATAGAAAACTGTAAATAATACCAAGACTCAGTGTGATCCATGACCCAAGGAAAATACTAACAATGACACCTTAGTGAAGGAAAAAAATTACGCACATCCACACAAGAAGATAGAAATTACATCAAGTCCAAGTGGACTGAAAAATTTTAAACGAAAAAGGGTGAGATTATAATTGAGCACCAACACGGCTCCGACTCGAGGATGGGCACTCCCTACGAGTGCCACAAGAACAAAACATAATGCAACAACAACAAACCATGTGCCAAAAATCCATTGGGCCATGGAGTTAAGAACCAACCTCAAAATCAAAGAAACAAAAGCCAACCCTCCAAGAACAAACCGAAAAACCAGCAAAATTGGTCACCAAGGACTCGGGACAAATGAAATAGAAAAATTCAAAAAATAGAACAAAAACAAAAACTATACACTATACAATGATACGTACCTTAGTTCCAAGAAATAAATCAAGGAAATGTTTCAAGTGCTTTCCATTAACAGGAAACTCAAACATTTCTCCATCTAAATATTTTAGGAAAAGTTATGCTAACCAATTGTAATGTCAATAGAATAAGGGCCCATCCATAATGCGTTGAAAATTTCCATGTTTTCCCTTATCCTCATGTATGCTATCCCATAGTAGCAAAATATCTCCCACACTAAAATCTCTTGGGGTTACCTTTTTATCAAAACAGCTTTTTTCAAATTCTCCCTAAACTTCACAGGTCTTTGATGGGATTCTCTTCTCTCTTCATCTAATTTAACAATTTGATTTATACGAGCATCATAGGGACTAATCTCTTGATCCTCCAATTGTTGGATAAATTTATAAGAAGATAATTGCATATGCAGGGGGAGGAGAGCCTGAGTTCCATATACCAATTCAAATGGGATCTTTCCAATAGCTCTTTTAATAGTAATTCATTGGCGAAACAACAAACTTCAACTTCCCACCCCACTTTCGTTTATTTAATTCCAAGGTCCTCCTAATTATCTTCAATAGATTTTTGTTACTTGATTTTTCTTGTCCATTACCTTGGGGATTGTAGTTGGAAGCATATGCTAAATTTATCCCATACTCCTAACACATGGTTGCCAAAGGTTTAGCTCAAAAACTCATAGCATTGTCAGCAACTATTTTAGCAGGCACTCCAAACCTATAAATTATATGATTTAGAATGAAGTCAACGACAATTTGGTGGGTTTATTTCTTAGTGGGGATTACCTCTACCCATTTTGTGAAGTAGTCAGTGGCTACCAATATCCAATGAAGTCCATCCCCCACTGCTTAAAAGGGGCTTCAATTGATATAGGTTGCAACGGGAGGGATCTTGAAGCTTTCAATATTCCTAAGAAACGTTGGAAGCTCTTGCATTTTCTTACCAATAAAGTTGTATCCTTAAAAAGTGTTGGCCACCAGTAACCAACCCTTAAGATCTTATGGGTTGTCACTCTTCCAACAAAATGCCCCCCACAAAATCCTCCATGGAAGTCAACAATTAACTTCTGGGGCTTCATCCTCAGTGATACACCTTAAGAGAACTCCCTCAGGGTTTTTCCAAGCCAACCCATAATCAGTGATGATATATTTTTGGGAAGCCAATCTAAGTGATCTCTTTTGATTTTTGCTTAAATACTTAGGGCATTGTAGATGTCTAAGATAAAAAATAATATCCCTGTACTAGTCAAAATTTATTAATTTCTCAAGAATATTCAGCCTTTCTTCATCAACCTCATTTATCTAAAATGTCTGCATATTGCTTTATGTCATTAACTTTGCCAAGTCCAAAAATCTATCTAATTTTTAGTTTGGATGTCCATATCATATTCCTGCAACTTATTTTCCCATTGACATCTCTTACTGGAAATTTCCATTTCTGACAGGATATCTTTGACCATAATATGAGGGACATAAGCTATGACTTTAGAAATTCAAATATATGGCCTAAAGATTTTTGTGGCTCTGACCAAAGCAAAGGTCTGTTTCTCTATAATAGTATACTTCAACTCTACCCCTTGTAATTATTTACTAAAGAAAGCAATTGGCCTTTTAACTCCTTCATCATCCTTTTGTAGCAACATAGGTGTAATGGTATTCTCAGAAGCAAAAGAAAACATTTGGAAGGCCTTTTTGTAATCAGGAGCTACTAAAACAAGGGAATTTTTCAACGTTTCCTTGATCCCAGTAAAGGATTGAATAGTTGCTTCTTCCCATTTGATACTCTGATCTTTTTCAACATACTAGTGATTGGGATAGTCAATTCAACAAAGTTGGAAATAAATCTCCTAATAAAATTTATTTGCCCAAAAAGGATTGAATTCCCTTTTTGGTTCTTAGAATAAGAACTTTGCTAATGGCTTCCACTCTCTCAGGATCAATCATGACCCCTTATTTTGATATAATATGTCCGAGTAAATTATCCTTTTGAACCCAAAATGACATTTCTTAGGGTTCAGTGAGATACCATATTCCTTGCACCTTAACAACATATTTTCTAAATGTTGCAGGTGATCACTTATCTTCCTTGAAAAAACTGTCACATCATCCTGATACACAAAAATGAAGTCATTTATATATCCTGAGAATGCTACATCTATTGCTATTTGAAACATGGCTCCAACATTCATAAAGAAAATGAAATTCTCACGTACACATAGGTACCCCATGGAGTAGTGAAAGTAGTTTTGATTCTCTTTGATTGCTTCACAACCACTTGGTTATACCCAGAAAACCATCCAAAGTAGATAACAATTCTAAACCTGTAACCAATTGTAACATGTTATCCATATTTGGCAAGGGGTAGTTGTCCTTAATTTATGCCTTATTTAAATTTCTAAAGTCAACACACAATCTTATGTCTCCGTTCTTCTTTCGAATAGGTACCAAGTTTGCCACCCATGAAGAGTACCTCATAGGTTGTATGATTCCTCCATCCCTTAACTTTTTCAACTCTTCCTGCATTTTTAGGGAAAGGGGTGGATTAATTGGTCTTTGCTTTTTCCTAAATGGCTTGGCATTAGCCTCAGGGGTATCTCGTGCTGAAAAAGGTCTTCCCTATATGCTTTCAATTCTAAATATGACCATGCCAAGTAGTCCTGTTAATTTTTTAACAACTGGATGTATGCATACTTTTCCTCATTATCCAAGTTTCTACCTATCCATATTTTTAGAGGTTTATCTTTTGTGCCTATTTTATGTTCTTTAACATCTCTCGAGGCTAACATGTGTCTCATTAACAATGTGGTCAACATTATCAAAATTTGATTCCAGTGCAACTAAACCTCTAGGAATAGTATTGGTTTTCAATTGAATAATGTATTTACCAAGCGGGGTATCTTTTCCATCATTTGCACAAACCATTGGTTCCTAGTCCATACTTTGATTGGTAAATTATCCTTTATTTTGCAAAAACCTTTGGACCTGGGCATCATCTTCAAAAACTTGCCAATGCTTGATATTATTAGGGATCAGACAACCTGGTCAATATTTCAATATCATATTCACAATTGGGGATACCTGCACAATTTTCAAACCTTGATCCCAAAAATACCAACTTTTTTGCTACAATATTGTATTTCCTATCATGGTGTATTATATTGAAAGAATCAAACATTTCAATTAAGTCCCAAATTGCATGCTTATATTGCTTCATTCTTTGATTATTTGTTGCATACAACTTTCTAAATTGTTTGAATATTAACTCTGAATCCCATTTAACAATAATATCTCTAACGCCATACTTCCAAGCAATCCTTAAACCCAAGAGCAGTGCTTCACTCTGTGTAATGTTATTCGTACACTCAAAATTGAGTTTAAAATAAAAGTTAAACTCCTCTTAGCTTGGAGATATCAGGACAACACCAAAATCATTACCAGATCTAGAAAAATCCCCATTAAACATCAGAGCCCAAGGAAAACCAACCTGCTCAGGATATTTACACTCATCAATTTTATGCTCCTTAAAATCAGCATTACCCACAAAGTTATCAACATCAACGTTTGTGTACAATACTTCATAAGAAGCATTGTTATGATCCTAAATGAGGTGTAAGATTTTATTCTCACCATACAACTTCACAAGGTTTCCCTCAATTGGTATAGTTGAAAATGACATGTTCGTTCATACACTTCCACCTACACTAGATGCCCCTTTTCTAGACAACAACATTCCCCACTTAGCAAGATAATCCACAATAACTACATTCATGGTTAGGTATTTTCCTAGATAAGCTACTAGTTACACTACCATTCCTTTGACATATCCAATTACTGGAAATTCTCTTGAATCCATAGTAGTACACTTCCCAAAAGTTGTTGTTACTTTGATATTTAACTTGTTCATCACCTCAAGAGGCATTACATTACATGAGGCTCCTGAATCAAACATACAATTATGCACCAGCCTATCCTTAATAATTAAAGTGGTATAAAATGGATCCAAATCAAGTTGAGATTCAACTAGAGATGTGCCCAAAAATATCTCAGGTGATTCACCTAGTTCCTACAATGCTTGTGGTACTTCTAATTTTGCAATAATAGGAGGAATCTCTACATTGTTTACACTTTTCCCGAGAAATATTTTATTCCTTAAATCCAAAATATTTGAATGCCATTTTCCTATGCTCAGGATCTTGAGTAATTCAAAAATGGGGACAAGAACCTTGATCCGACTTAAGATTTTGGCTATGTCAAAAGGAATATATTTGGGCAGACAATATTAGGAGGAAGATTCACAATTTCATCTGATAATATAGGAATTTTTAGAGTCTGGGCATGGGCAGGAGCACATGTTTTATTTGGGGTAATTAGGCCTTTGCTAGATGTATCTTTCTTAGGGGTTTCCTTTGGGATATTGGTAAGAACTAGAATTTTTGGCTTAGTTTACAGCCCTCCCCCTTTGACAACCTTACTTATAGTGTTATATTATTTCTCCTGAGAAACTACTGCATTCATCAATAGTTTCTGTCCTCTTCGGAAGGGATTCCTCCATCATAATTTTAATCATCAAGGCCCTTAAGTTTTAAAAATCATGATTAGGAAGTTCATATTCTTGCACCATATCAATTTCAAAAGTATTAACAAGAGGAAGAGGTAATACCCGAAGTGAACACAATCCCAGAAATTTTCAACAGTTATGGCACTTATCAATTCAGTTGATGTTGCCCATTGCTATGAATTCTCGTGGCACTCCATCATACAAACATCATCATATGCCTCATCATAATTTGTTTCTTCCACTTCCTCATCTACATCACATGGGGAATGTGGTAAGAAACACCTATCACACCACTCGATAACACTAGCCTCTTCAATGGTAGCAATCCTAGCAATCAAAGGATCAGGAACCAATCTATTTTACCTAGGTTGAGGCTGTTTATTTCCTAATCCCATAGGCCCCTTCCCTCTGTCATCTCATCTATAATCACTTCTGGGATGATTTCAAAATATCTCCTGACTATGTGGCTTGTGCTGACCTTAGGAACTCTGTCCTATCCCTTTTTCTGCTCTAGCCAATTTGTAGGATATCTCTTTAACCACTCCAACCAAAGTCTTCAAAACTTCTTCCAGATCCAAAATTTGTTTGACTGAGGCCTCTCAGGATTGATCAACTTGACACCCTCTCTCTTAGGAGGTTTTCCAACTACTTTGATGTTACTCTCTATTTGTAAGGCCATGGTGAAAGCCTTCCTCAATGTTCCTGGGTTCTTATCTCTCAAGTAATAAGAAGAATTATTATCAAAAGCATCATAATTTTTTATCAAACAGGACTTGTTGGACCCCTAGAATATTGACCAAGTATGAAGGTGTATAGGCATGCAAGATCCTAGTTATGGAATGACACACAAGGTAAAAGTGTGTAAGGGAAGGGTTTAAGGAAGCCCATAGCATGCGTGATGTGCGAAGAGATTGGGACTTAGTCATTTGAACAATTGAGTGGAACACGTGAAAAGCATGACCCATTTACATGTGGATAAGATGGCAGCCTGGCGACAGGTTGGCCTAGGAAGGAGCATGCCTACGCTAGAATCTTCTAGAAGAAAATCATGGGATAAAGTGCAACGCCCAGGCCTAGAGAAGCATGCTCACATGGAGGAGCACATTCAAAAACTTGGCATCAGATATGAGGGCACTGGAGGGTGAGTTGGAAGTCCAGAAAAGCTATAAATACAAGCACCTACAGACACATAAATAGATCCATAGATAGTGAGCGGAGCTCTGCAGAAATACTGTGAGGACTCTGTCAATGAATAGTTATATTTAGGAGGGGATGCATTAGGCTTGGGGGTTATAAATTTTCTTTTTGGTAGCTTAGTTACATTAAGTCCAGTGCAATGCATGAATGTAGTCTACTTCTCTGTGACCCTTTGTAATGGTTCCATGGATGTAATAAGGTTTCCTATTATAATATATACATGAATATCAATGATTCTGATGCATACTTCTCTCTTATGAGTTCTCTTTCCTTTCATGCTAAGTATGGATGCTTGTATATTTCTTTCTATCATAATACATGTTATGGATTCTATTAAGTACTTTGTCTAAAATGACTGCAAGGATCTAGAGGTCATTTTGAGCCCTATGGTTCTTATATGTCCTAACTTCCCTTCTGAAATATCTTACACAAATCATAGATGATGTTTCCCACTAAACTCACATAAAAGAGAGACTCGGTACCCACACGTGCCTCGAGTGAGTGCCCATATTTCACTAGGTGATAGGCCAACATGCATGGGGTTCCTTTCTTTTGTGATAGGAGTAAAAATGACTACATCTTGGTTCCATTTAAGGACTTCTTTTCGAAGTTGTAGTGGGATTTAACATACATCATGATCTGTGTAATGAGTAATGATAGAGCGGTTAACATTGGAAAGTGTTGAATCATGGTTCAAGAGCATGGGGATGATTTTCTCGAGAGATTCAACACTGGATCCAAGTTTGACGCACGTAGATGGGTAGAAGAGAATCTCTATCATGATCTCAGATGATACCTTTTCTCGATACTTCCCTATGGAGCTGCATGAATGGATATTAGCTTATTCATCTAAATCAAGTTGGCGTTATGGATCACATGTGTGGGCCCAAGAAGAATACCAAATGCTACATGATGTAGATCTGATGTGGACCTGGGTTGTGGATCATTGGTGGAAACGAGTATTAGCTAGCTACACTCTGGAGTATGCCATTTCCATGTATTCTTGTCTGAAGGTTGCTGAGTTTGAGTTTCTATAGGAGCCCAGAGGATCATTTCTACATGTTTTCCCTCTGGCTTTGAAGATCTTGATGATTACCATGAGTTTAGAGGCTTTCCCAATGGCTGGATAAACCATTTTGAGCTTTGGGAAAGGAAGCTAGGGTGGAGGAAAATGGCAGACGTTGTGGTGGAAAAATAAAGGGAGGAGAGATGACTCAAGTATGGTGAAGTGCATGAAAGGGAGATTGCTAGAAAATGTGAGGTTATAGGTGTGATGGATGTATGGTGGTAGACATTGCTGGGAAGGATTTGAGGTTCACACTGAGGATGTGGAACTTGAGTAGTCTGTGTGACCCCATCTTGGCAAGCACGTGAGAGAAACCCCTTTGGCTTCTGATGAGAGTTCATCACATGGAGAAAGAAGAAACATTGGTACGCATCTGAGCCCACCTAGTGACTAGACCCTGGCGCTTGGTTTTCTAGATCAGGGGGATAATATTTCTAATCTAGTTGGTTACATTGGAGGTGATCATTCTATGCCCAGGAGGTATAATTTCTCATTTGGGACTTCTATGGCTGCAAACACCAGCCCATTGTTAGGAATTTTTAGGAAAGGTATAGGCACACAAGTGTTTTATCTCGCATCTAGGAGTGGCGTGGGGTATACTATTGGCAGTGGGGAATTTTTATAGAGCATAGACACATAACTCAGTGGAACTGTGAGGACCCTTGGCACGAACACTTCAGGACCTGCTGGGCTAGGTGGATCTAGTGGATTTGGTAGTGGAGGAAACACATGCGGAAACCAAGGATTTGGGCCCCAACCACCCCCACAAGTTTTCTTTGAAATGTCTCTACATTTTCTTGATTATAGAGGTATTAAGGATGCTACAGAACATGTTCACAAGTGTGAACTGCTATGGTGCATGAATGGTGTCACAACCCTAGAATGGAAGGCTAGTCAGTTTGCAACCATGTTGCAAGGGAAGGTGCATAATTGGTATAGGAAGTATGACCCTCATCAAATAGTGGTGGACTATATTGCCTTAAAGAATGCATTCTTGGTAGAATTCCACATTCCTAAGTTTGAGCAAGAAGAGCATCAATGCTTTGAAGGAGATTCAACAAGGAATGGCAGAGAGTGTGCGGGAGTATGATGTGTGCTTTAAAAATCTCTTGTCTAAATTATCATATGATATTCACCCTTCACAACATGCTCAATGGTTTGTTGGAGGATTGATCACCCCTTTTAGAAGGGCCTTATCTCATAAAACTTTACAGACCCACACGAGGCATTGAAGTCTGCCCTACATGCTGAAGCTATTGGTAGTGTTGATACTGGTGTTAGCCCATTCTTGGAGGCTCAGATTGTTGCTATGGCCAAGAAGTTGGAAAAATTGTCTGCGAACTCAGCCCATGAGACTCACGGTGGTTTTTGGTGCACAAATTGTGAAATAGAGGGGCACGTTAAGGATAATTTCCCTGGAGGACAGTACATGCTATGGTGGTAGAGTGTGAAATTTTTCATGGGGACCATGATGTGAGTAGGTGCCCCTTGCTGCAACGTGTAATTAGGAAGAATGTATCTTGTTACTACAAGATTTTCACTTCTACAACCCATGATACTAAGGACTATAGGTTCATTGATTAGATCCATGAGGCCATTGATCATGGGGTGCACCAAACCAAATAAGCGTTTCTAGTAGTTCCTGGGTGATGATCACCGTTATGAGGAGTGCGTAGATGGAGGCACGTGTGGAAGAAGTTTTTGAGGAGGATTTCATGGTTGTGGTAACCACGGGGGAGGAAGGAGTGAGTTCCCATGTGGAACCTATTTCAATTGTGGATCTACAGAGCATTAAAAATGTGAATTCTATGACCTGTTGTAGTGCTCGTGGTGCCTTTGGAAGAAGCATAAGTAGGAGGAGTGCCCGGAATTGTTTAAGCATATGAATCAGTAACACCAGAAGGATAAGGGTGTTACAATGGTCTCAGATAAGCAGGAAGACATACAGTGGATGCCTCGGGTAACACGGGATGTGGGTTTGGAACATGTCTTGGTAACAACAAGGGCAGACGCTGCACGCGTAAGAGAGATACCAAGATAGAAGAACCTAGTTTCAAGGGAGGAGGTCATTCATGGAAAGTATCTAGACCCTGCGCATCAAAAGGAGATATATCAGGACACCATGGATGTCATTCGGAGCTTACAAGGGGAAATCCAAAGTGTCTAAAGGAGCAGTCCAGGAGGGAGGAACAAGGAAGGAGAATCGAGGTGCCAAAGGAAGACCTGGATGAGGTCAAGGAGGTTTGTAAAATGCTAAGGCAGGAGAATATCATTCCCTTACTAGGATCATGGTTGAGAGAGAAGGTACCACACACTGGAGGAGAGCATGAGAGGTAGGTATTACATGTGACCCTTCCCCTCATAACCTCGACTATGATAAGGAGATCATGTTGAATGCGGTTGTAGATGGATGGCTCCTCAGTAATATCTTCATTGACACATGTGCAGAGGTTAATGTTCTAACTTTGGATGTATGGCATCGATGGAAAGACCTACATTACAGCCATATTTGAATGTGTTGTATATGGAAAAAAAAGCTAAGGCAATGCCCATCGGTGTTTTACGGGATACACTATCAATATCTAGGGGGCTAAGTTTTCCCGAGAGACTTTAAAGTCTTGGCGCTCGTTGAGGTAGATGATTTCCTAGCACTACTTGGGTGACCTTGGTGTTATAAGAACAATGTGGACCTTCAATTCAAAAAAGGGTGCATCAACTTTGAGAATAAGGAGGAATGAGTCATTATACCCCCAGGTGATGGGAAGTTGACACCCTATATTGAACAGATTGGGAGAAGAATTTCGGATAGGGTATATGTGCACTCAATCGAGACCTTAAGATGATACACCCTACTAACAGGGTTATCCAGTTTAAAGATGCTCATTCAGTGAGTGATACCACAAGTCTAGCATGTGAAAATTGTGTGCATGGGACTTATGAATTAATGGGATGGTAGTTGAGAGGGTCGGTGACTAAGGTAACAAAGGTGTGCATAGTTCAACGCCTTGGAGGAAAAGAACTGCCCATGTATTCAAGAGGTGGAAGCTCAGTGGAAGAATGAGAAGGAATGGAGAAGGATGCTAAGTTATGTCTTACTCGGCACATAAGCATGGTGGTGGGCTACACATCAGGAGAGCCTTTTAGAGTTGCGTAAGGTAAGAATTGCTCTCTCTGTTAGATTTTCTAGGAGCAATGTGCCCACCATCATCAAGGAGTACCATGGGAAGGAGCCCAACTCTTTCAATATCCAAGAGTGTGAATGGGTCGGAGAAAAGGTGTGGAAGCTTTTCCACCATCCCTCTATGTGCACAAGTTGTATTCTACACTACAGGGTTATGCATGTGCATGGTATATTCATTCGAAAACACGCCGCTAGACAAGGAATTGGCAAGAGCTTGTGGCTGAATTTATTCAAACCTTTGAGTATCAGATTACCAAACCATCAATTGATAAGGCCTTGCAGGGTATCAATCGCCTTACCATGGGGGATAGTGCCAAGATGGAAGATAGGCTATTGGAATTACTAGGTGAAATAGGATTGGGGGCACACTTTGAAGAAGTAGAGGAAACAAAAGAGTTACAACTTGAGCACGCGTGTTTGGAAAAAGAGAAAGGAAATTTGGTGTATGTGATTAATGGAGAGGAATCATAAAGCTTAGATTTTAGCCATTATGTAGGGACGTGTAAAGTAGTAGATGCAGTGCTAATACTCACATGCATGCCTACCATGAGCCCTTAAAGATGAAGAAATTTAACATTGGTTTAGGAGAAGAACCTAAGGAAGCTATTATTGGAGATTATTGGTTGGAGAAGGAAGTATCTAAGATCATTGATCTATTGCTAAAATTTGAGGATTTATTCCTGCGCGGGTACCATGAGCTCAAAGGTGTTCACCATTCCTTGGGGGAGATGAAGATAAAAATGAAGGATGGTGTGTGACTGGTTAGGAAAAGGCCCTACCGGATGAATCCCAATTTGTGTGTGAAGGTTAAGGAGGAGATAGAAAAAATGATATCTTATAGGATCATTGAGGCAGTGGAAGAATCAGAGTGGATAAGTTTGATGGTAATCAACATCAAGAAGGATGGGCAACTTAGGATCTACATGGATTATAGGGAACTGAATGATGTTTGTGTCATTGATCCTTTTTGAGCCCCTTCCCTAAAGAAATTTTGGAAGGAGTGGGCACGAAATCTATTCCTTTACGGATGGATTTCGTGGTACCACCAAGTCCAGTTGCAAAGGAGGACCAGGAGAAGACAAAATTCACCACCGAGTGTGGAAGTTTTGCATACACGGTCATGCCCTTTGGGTTGAAGAATGTGCTTGATGTTTTCTGCATAGTGGTGCAAGCATTCAAGGATTTCATCCATAAGTTTTTTTCAGAGTCTATTTGGATGATTAGATAGTGTATGGGCTGTGTACGATGGAAAAGTGACATGCGAGCATGGGAATCTACAAGCAACTCTTCCTCACACCCAACCTCCCGAGGTCATGCCGAGATAGCCGGTGGGTATGGAATATGTGTGAGATGCAGACAAACTAGTTAGGCAATCTAATGTCTTCAATACACACTAGCGGAATTTGCGAGTCTAAGGCAAAGAAGGCCCTCCTAACTTGAACTGGTGTGATAGATTGGTCAGCAAGGATGACTGCTCGAAGGCTCCAATCAATATCAAGCTCTGGTGTGATTTGATCTATAGGTTGTGGAATACGTATTCCCAGGGGCTCTAGGTCCCGTGATTGTCATACAAAAGCAAAAAGTAAAGAGAACTACAAAGTAAAATAAAATTTAATTACGTCGAATATATCTATAGTATATATGACTTCTTTATTTTTGTGTTTTCCGACGAGTTTTACAAACTTAAGAAAGAAGCTATTTAAGATATCTAGAATTGACAACTAAAATAATCAATTTAAAACAAAAAAAATAACTGAGTGTAGCTATTTGTCTGTGTAATTTGTAGATTTATTCTAAACAATGAAATAGCTTATCTAATCTATCTGCAAGACTCTCGATCCTACCTCAGAAGTGAGGAGTGAATCATAGTTTCTCAGAAACTATCAATCCCCATAGCTTCACTGGCAATATCAAGAGTAGAATTAATCTGAAATAAAGCAATTAACTACTCTATTTGATATGATTCTAACTAGAACTTTGAAAGCTAGAACACGGATTCGTAGAACAGTGGTGAATCCGCTAGTGTGTGTGATCTTTTCCCTCAAAGTGTGATCTCCTCATTCCTTCGTGTTCACATGGATCTAGAAAAGCGTGTAATGCTAGCATCAAGAAGTAGATATTGGGATAAAGGAAGCTCGTAACACCGACCTGAATATAATGCGAGTAGGAGAGGGATAGCGTAAGAGTACTGAGCTTGGCTTATGCAATTCCTAGAGGGATCTATTGCATGAGTCATGCAACATAAAGCGTCGAACACGAAACTATCTTGTTTGAGGAGTAAAACCTACAACTTTAATGGCTTCCTAAGCTATTCTACTCCAATGGATTGGATGAAATAACAGATCGCTGCTTGCACAAGATGGCATGCAATGAAAGAAACTAAACATTCTAAGCAAAAGGAAAACTAAATCTATTGCAAAGAGAAATCGAGAGGCAAATTTTGAGGCCCACAAGTAATGACAAGACTTGCACAAGATGGATATGTGGTTTTCTAACTGCAAAACAATGCTAACTGAGCATGTAATGAACTAAACTATGAATCCTAAGAAAAATAAAAGACTGAACTACTGAAATGAGAAAATGAGAGGAAAATTGAGGGGCCTGAAGTAATGACAGCACTTGCACAAGATGGATATGTGGCTTTCTAACTACAAAACAATGCTAACTGAGCATGTAATGAACTAAACTATGAATCCTAAGCAAAATAAAAGACTGAACTACTGAAATGAGAAAATGAGAGGAAAATTGAGGGGCCATTTGCTTGAGCACAAGCCATCTATTTATAGCATTTGCATTTACCCAAGGTTAAAAGCAAATAGAACTCTTAAAC
This sequence comes from Taxus wallichiana var. yunnanensis, assembly GCA_018340775.1. Lineage (NCBI taxonomy): Eukaryota > Viridiplantae > Streptophyta > Pinopsida > Cupressales > Taxaceae > Taxus > Taxus wallichiana. The sequence goes on from CM031242.1 coordinate 197,735,443, forward strand.
TATAAACAATGGCAAAACACTATTCTAGGGAACCAGAATCATAAATGCAAGCTTATGGCGGTGAAAGAAAGCTGGTAAAATGTTGAATTTATGTGAGTTGTGTTAAAAGAGCTTTCTGGAAAATGTGTAAAGGAACACCGCTCTAAGCAGGGCGGCGGTTACAGGACCGCCGCCCTATTCATGGTGGAGATCACAAAACCGCCACCCGGGCGGGGTGGTAGCCACACCTTTGAAGAGTGAAAGGCCAAGAAAAGAGGGGAAAAGGGAAAAACAAAGCACGTGGGGGCTAAGAGGGGCATGCGGGATGTTAACACACACTTAGAGAGATTTTCCGGATCCCAAACACCTTGCGAGGAGACCTGTATCATCATTGGGGCACGTGTCATGTTGTTCTGGCAGTACAATACCTTACAATTTTGGGTACGTACATATTGCCCCCTTGGAGAAGCGTTTTAGCCATGAAGAGGCATAAAACGGTGGGTCTGAGTATGGCGGTCCCGAAATGGGAAGTTAGAAGTTATACCTGATACATCCGTGTGTTGAAATGACGCCGTCCAAAATTCCCGCTACCTACAAAATGAAAAGAGAACTCAAGTGCAGATAGACACAATAGTTTGAAAAATAAACGCTAAAATAATAGGGAATGAGAACGTACCATTTGTGCGGGGATAGGAACTTACCTCCGTTGGCACTCCAAACCTGTGAAAAATTCATTTAAAACAAATCAGGGCACTATATATATGAAAGTGGGCCCATTTTCCTATTCATTTGTGCGAGTCGATTTGATTGATTTTGAGCTCTGGGACCCACGGTGACGGTTTCTTGCGTGAGTAGAGTCAAAACGTCCATGACGACATAGCGATCATGCCTCCACGTGTGGAACATCGACCCGCGAGATCACAGGTTAGTTTTCTTCAGTTTATCCTTTTTACCCCCTTAAATTTGAAATGCTAAATACTTTGTCATGGGGGGGTAATTTTTGAAAATGTTAGGTTCAAAAGGTCCATCTAGGTGGGGCGCCTATTGGGTAGGTTTTATTTTTAGGTAAAATGGTCATTTTTTGCACTTTTTAGGCCTTTTAAGCTTAAAAAACCGCGTGGGTTTTCAGACCACGACCGCCCCGCCGCCTGCCCGGGCGGTGGTTACATGACCACCACCCTACCCAGGAGGTGGTTACATGACTGCCACCCTGTTCGGGATGGCGGTTACATGACACCACCGCCCTTAAGGCGGCGGATACAAAACCACCTCCTTGCTCGGGAAGCGGTTTTGCACTGAGAATGTAAAAGGAACATCTATTTGAGATTTTGTTTGTATGTTTAGCATTTCTACGTGTTTTCATGATTTTTCCAGTATTACTTGGATGCTAACTTGCTCTGTTTTGTGTGTTTTTGGGTGTATGTAGGTGAGAGGAGTATATCCGATGGAGTTGAGAGAGGGAGTGTGATTGGCTCCCAGGGGTTCTAGATGCCCTCTCACAGGATGAGGAGGACACTCTTCAGCGGGATGGGATACTATGCATTTCACGCGTGCCCCACATTACACCATCTAGTCACATCCTTTGTGATTTGTTCTCATACTGGGATGCAGATCAGAACACCTTCTGATTGCCAGGGGTCCGCAGTGAGTGGAATATTACATTGGAGGATGTCTATCGTATTCTGGGGGTCCCTATCATCAGGAGACGACTCACCCTAGAGACAGCAGGTTCACAGGCACAGATTGCATAGTGGGCCACATATATGGGAGATGCAGTCATCTCTATGGGGTTGAAGAAGGGGGTTAGAGTTCGATCCATTCCTTCTTTGCCCATCCCCCTACTTCACTAGGCCATCATGGGGATCCTTGCCTCGAGACTGATCGGGGACAAGGGAGGAGATACATTACTATACTGCTGGTCCACCATTATTACACAGATAGAGGGGCACGGTTGGATATATGCCTGGGGAGTAGATATTCTTGGGACCACCTACCACAACTTATACAGGGTGGTCCATTTACAGGGGTAGTCCTTGAGCCATCCGACCCTAGTCATGAGTTGGGTCTATGAGCATTTCATCCCTTATGGCAGGGGTGTGGAGGTGGTAGATCTGGAGGCGTGAGGGCAGCCAGATGGACAGACATGTCGGCTTAGAGCACCTCAAAGCATCCAGATTGCCTCACCGACTACTACCGACATGGAGGCCACACCATAACAGATTATGGCAGGTATATGGGGTGAGGAGGCTCTTACCTTGATCTCCTACTCCACGACAGGGTAGCTTATTGATAGGGTGGGGTGAGTGGAGATGCACCCCTTTGGCCGTGTTCCTCAGCAATTTGGCTTACCATACATGGGTATGCTTCCCTAGTAGCGCCATTATACAGATCAGTCTGAGAGGCTAGAGGGGGGCCTAGAGGCCGGGGTTGGATAGTAGTTACTCCTGGCATTCCTATTTCAGCCGGGAGAATAGTACGTCTTTGGAGGGAGAGCTGGTGCACCTTAGGCACCTTTGCTTCAGATTACCACGGGTCCTACCCATAGCAGCGATGACCCCATTGAGGTAGACTCGAGTCTAAGGAGTTTACGGGGAGAGACAGAGGAGGAGACGAGGACAGTGATCCTGAGTGGCACGACACCCGTGATATCATGCGCAGCGGAGAGGGCCGAGCAGAGTGCGAGAGAGGGTGACTCGGTTTTAGAGGAGCCACTCTCCCAGGGCCATGGGGAGGATGAGTCCATCGCAGGGCGTTACATTTCTCCAGCCACAGGAGTAGCCCCTCAGTCAGTAGCGCCATCCGTGGTGGGCACTGATCCCATAGATCCATCTTGGAGGCTTGGTGATCCGAGTAAGTTACCCTCTCTCCCTTCTAGTGTTTGTTTAATTTAAGATCATTTTAGTTGCTATCTCTCCTTGTGTTTTATCTTGGATTTCTAATCTCCTATTTGGTTTATAATTCTTCTCCTTGGTTTACAGAGACCGCCGATGAGTGGCGAGATTTGATTCGGGGTATGCACCGATACCCTGATGATCCCCATGGAGAGGACCCGCACAGAGCTGTTTGTGGATGCTGGGGAGCCTTCAGCCAAAAGAGACATACCGACATCTTCACTCTAGTCGACATGTGGCCAAGATGGTATTGACCCTTTGCACGAGAGTTAGCGAGTGCATGGGATGGCTGAGTGCTTGATGAGGAGCCATTCTCGTGGTGAGACTGCGGCTGCCCCTCGGGATCCTGAGCCCTCCGTGCATTCAGAGCGCCGGCGTAGCCGGAGTCCTAGGCATGGGCATGTTCTTTCGAGAGGGGTCTCGTAGGGATTTAGAAGCCACTTGGCTCTCGTAGATTTTGTACTATATATTCTTTTGTATATCCCGGGCTCTTTGAGCATTTTGACCATGCTTAGTGCATGATGGCATTGTATATAAACGTTGATTATTTATATATATGTACTTTTGTTCTGGATCAAACTCTTGGTATTCATGGCTCACTTTCTATTTCCAGTTTCCTATACTATGATGTATGTTTATATGTTTCTTTTTAGAATATATGCAATGGTGAACAAATGATGCAAGTGTTTTACTTTCCTTTTGTGTTTCATGATGCTGATATATGATAATGTAGATATAATGTGATTTTGAATCTTAGTTTCTGTAAGCAATTTTGGATACTCCATGTTTGTTTTGGCAAAGTGATGAAAATAAACCAGTATGATGAACAAATAAACTTGCCCCTACCCCCAACTCCATGCAACTAGTAAGATGCGAGGGCTTATCACCAAGAGTTGGGAAGGGCGCAAGTTATGAGGTGTAGTGAAATGATAGTGATGGAAGACTGACAAAGCTTTGGCGGAACCAAATTAGGATACTACAAGTCCACTCCACTTGAGTGACTTCATAGTTTTGGATGCAACTTGCTTTGTAGTTTATCTAGACTTAGACCCGTAGATGGCCACATAGTAGACAAAATATGGGTTTTTAGGATTTTAACTCTCTTGGGATTTTGAACATCTGATTCATTTTTTTTGACTCAAAGTTTCAAATTTTGAATTGTTTGTGTATGACCTTTTACATTTATTGTCAAGAGGACCCCCTACACTTTGCCCCATGCTACTAGTAAGAAGCGTGGGTTTATCACCGTGGGCAAAGCATAGGCGAGTAAGGGCATTTCCATCCTTTCCCAACCCTACGTCACTAGTAAGAGATGCAAGCTCATCACCAAAGGTTGGTGGGGCAAGGAAATGTGTAAAATTAAAATTTTCTGTTTGATCAATGTTTGACTTGTTTATTTGAGTAAAATGTCAGTATGTGTTTATTTCCAAAGAGATATACATATGGGATAGATGTGACACCATGAAGCTTCTAGAACAGACCATAGGCAAGACACCTACCCTAAGAAGAAACCAAAAGTGAGAATAAACTTGCAGATCTTGGTATGGTTACCGTTAAGACTTTGTCATGTCTAGCTTTATTTGATAAAATGATTCCGAGATAATTTGATGATATCATGAAAATGGAGAGGTATGATTAGAAATTTTATGCCAACAACATCATGAGTTTGTAATGAATTGCTTTGAGAATAGATTCCTTGATCACAATTTGTGTATGAAACAAGCGGACAATATGATCCTAATCTATATGAAGATGCAATGTAGATATATATATATATATATATATATATATATATATATAAGTAGCACTAGTTGCTTACGTGTAGAACAACTTGAGGTGTAGGGAATTGACTGTTTCACCAAATTCCTCACCTTCTAGTGTACATAGGAGGTATGCACCGTTTCCATAGTCCTTCATGACTCGGTATGGGCCCAACCATTTAGGCCAGAATTTCCTTCCTTCGCTGGTCTTCTTGTCGATCCGAGCTTCTAGCCTTAGAACTAGATCACCTTCATATATGTCACGTTCATAGACTTTCTTGTTATATTGCCGGCACATCCGGTTGGCATAGATTCTATGCCATTGCTCAGATCTAACCTAGCTTCATCTAGGCTTTCTAATTGGGAGAGACGTGCTTCTCTGTAAGCGTCTTCATCCAGAATCCCTTGTAATGAAATGTGGAGACTGGGTATTTCAACCTCGAGTGGGAGAAATGCCTCTGCCCCGAATACTAGCGAGAAAGGAGTTGCTCTCATTGGTGTTCTTATTGAGGTTCGGTGGGCCCATAAGGCCGGATATAACTTTAAGTGCCAATCTCGTTTGTTTTCTTTCACCGCGTTTTAAGGAGAATGGCTTTTAGTGTTTTATTTGTCGCTTCAGCTTGTTTGTTGGCTTGAGGGTAATACAAGGAAGCCGTATGATGGCTTATTTTAAATTTATTGCATAGTTCGTGAACCTCTTCATTCTTAAAAGAAGTTCCATTATCAGAGATAATGATTTATGGATACCGTACCTACAAATGATTTGGTTCAAAATGAACTTGGCGATTACAAAACCAGGTACAGTAGTAAGAGGCATAGCCTCTACCCATTTGGTAAAATATTCGGTGGCCGTGATTATAAAATTATGGCCATCTGTGGATGAGGGAGAGAATTTCCATATTAAGTATAGGCCCCATGTAGAAAAGGGCCATGGAGTAGTAATTGGTTGTAGAGTTTGTGCTGGCATGTGGATCTCATGGGAGAACTCTTGGCACTTATGACACCTACGTACAAACTCTACTGCATCGTGCTCTAGAGTGGGCCAGAAATAGCCCATTCGATGTATTTTGTGAGTGGTGGCATGGCCACCGAAGTGGCCTCCACACATTCCACTGTGAGATTCATGGAGAATCTTCTTGGATTCTTCTATGTCGACACATCTTAGGAGCATTCCATCGAATGCTTTCCGATAGAGCACTTGCTCTATAATGATGTATTTAGCTACGATAATACGTAACCGCCTTCTTTGTTGCGGTGTAGCTCCTTCTGGATACGTATGGTCCATGATATAATTAATGATATCAGTGTACCAGGGACACTCAGAGATAGAAGGTCGGGTTTCGATGTAGTATACGCACTCATCTAGAAAATCTAGATCTACTAGATTGCCTCCATCTAATGGGTTATCGTGTAACCAATCACCACTATGATTTGTCCCTTAAGCGACTTCGATTTACAAACGTTAATTTGAATTCTCCCATTAAGGTTATAAAATGTCCAGCCTTCTTAGATAAGGACCCTTGTGTGAGGAAAGTTCGTAAATGGTCCGTTTTTACCATGACCCTTGTTTCTTGATTTAGCATATAATGTCTTAGGTGTTTGGTTGCAAAGACTATGGCGAGGCATTCTCATTCTGCTTGTGTGTAACATGTTTCATAGTCAAGCAACGTTCGGCTAATGAAATAAATCGCGCATTCTCTCTTGTCATCATCTTCTTGAGCCAGCATGCAGGCTAGTGAGACATTGGTAGCTCGTGAGTATAGAATTAACGGGTGATCTAGCTTAGGTGGCATTAGCATAGGTGGTGATAATAGGAAATGCTTAACTGCATCAAAAGCTTCATTGCAGTCTTTAGTCCAATCAATGCTATAATATTTCTTGAGTAAATTGTTGATTGGATGAATGGCGAAGCTTAAGTCGGGATGAATCTTCGGATTGCACCCAGCTTTCCGAGAAATGACCTGATTCCAGATTCATCCGAAGGTGGAACCATTTTGAGGACAGCCTGAATTTTGGTTGGGTCAACATCTATCCCTCGTGATGATATGATGTAACCTAGGAGCTTCCCTCATGTTACACCAAAGACACATTTTTCTGGATTTAGCGTGACTCTGTATTCTATCAGATGTGAGAGAATGACGTGGAGTACTTCCGGATGGTCACAACGCTTCTTGGCCTTAGCCAACAAGTCATCTACGTAGGATTCCATGATTTTATGAATTAAATCATGAAATATATATGTCATAGCTCACTGGTATGTAGCACTAGCATTCTTGAGACCAAATGGCATGACAACATAGCAATAAGTTCCCCAAGGAGTTATAAATGTGGTTTTAGCTTGATCTTGTTCAGATATTTTGATTTGATTGTATCCCGAGAATCCATCCATGAGAGAAAAAAGTTCAAACCCAGTTGTTGCATCAACAATGACATCAATGGATGGCAACGGGAAGTCGTCTTCAGGACATGCTTTGTTGATGTCTCGAAAATCTATGCAGATGCATATCTTTCCATTCTTCTTGAGAATGGGAACGATGTTAGATAACCATTGGGAGTAATCGACTGGCTTGATGAATCCTACTTGGAGGAGTTTAATTACCTCCTCTTTTACCATAAGAGCTACCTTGGGTTTCATGGGTCTCGATTTTTGTTTAACTGGCTTTGCATCAGATTTAGTGACGAGGTTGTGCACCGCGATGTGGGGTGCAACTCCTGTCATTTCTTTATAATTAAATGCAAATGCCTTTTGATGTTCTTTGAGGATCCGAGTGTGTATTTCTACTTCCTCTGGGGTTAACAAGGACCCTAGTTTCAATATCCTTGGTTCGTCTTCCGTTCCGATGTTAATATCAATTGTTTCTTCGATCAAAGAGGTGTTACCCTCTTCAAACTCAGGTGGTGCTGGAGGTAAATCCAAATCATCCCCATTTTCTACTGTGCATATGCTAGGTTCCATTTGTGAGGGAAGATCCATCATGGGATTTCCAAAGTAGGAAGATGAATGTGGGATTAAGGACAAATCTATCATACGATAGGAGAGATGTAGTGCCGCATAGGCGTTTAATTAATCCAAAGTGGCCATATCACTATCAACATGGTCTAGGATAGTAGATTCATTTCCGTTTAAAAGAGAATTTGTCATTATCTTTATCAATGGTTCATCACAAAGGGATACCATGAAACGGGTATTCTCTAACTCACCGCTTGGAGTAAAACGTGATGATCTTTGAAGTTGCTATTGAATCGGAAAGAAGATTTTTCTCTTGTGGGATTGCTTCAATTGATATGAAGTCAAACTCCTTGCTTAAATCTAATAAAACTTTTTTGTAAAGTTGTAAGTGCTCGGCTTTGGTTTCATATATCTCAGAGACTTGGTTTGCTACTAATTGTGAGTCTCCTAAGACTCTGATGTTATCAACACCAATTCTCTTAGCTAAGATGAGGCCAAGGAGGAGGGCTTCATACTCAGTGCCATTGTTTGTACACTTGAAATTTAGTTTAAAGGAAAAAGGTAAGATTTTTCCTTCAGGGGAAGTAAAGATTATACGCCCCCGCTCCGTAACGGCATCTAGCTCCATCAAAATGGAGTGTCCAATATTTGACTGGGAATATGGATGGTGGAATATCTGTTGTGTTAGCATATTCTACTTCCACCGTACAGAGATCCTCTGCTGGAAGAGAGCCAATGCCTAAGGAATATCCTATGCCTACTGAATCAAATGGTAAGAATATTGGTAGATCATTTTCTAGCAATTCAACGATTTTTGTAGTAGTTCCTAATGATACTGCTTCTACAGTTTTAGCCTCATCTTTGGGGGTTGGGGTTACTTTGGCTAGGCTCATAGTTTCAAGATCTATCGTAGGTACCAACTTTTCTTTTGTTTTTGCATCGGTAGGTTTATTAAGTTGGTTTGTTGGGAGTTCAAACTCCGAGTGTACACCTGGTCTTTTCTTTAAGTCAGCTAGGTGTACATCAAATGGTTTTGGATCACCTTTGGCCATGAATACCTTTCCTAAATGTAAAAACCTTACTTCTTGAAATAGTGTAGAAGGGATTGCCTTCATGCGGTGTATCCATGGTCGGCTGAGGATCATATTATAGTTAGTTTCCCGATCTATAATATAAAACTCAGTCAAGATGGTTTTGGGTCCTAAGGTTATTGGTAATATTATAGTTCCAACCGAGGTGGCTTTAAGACTATCATATCCCCTTAGTGTGTTACGAGTTGTGGAACAATTGGTTTCTCCATACCCTAGCTTTTGGAGGAAAGAAAAGGGGAATATGTTAACCGCTGCCCCATCATCTATCATCGCACACTTTACATAGTTGTTATAAACCCATACTTGTAAATGTAAGGCTGGATCACCTCAGCATGCGATCTCAACATCTGTCGGCATTTTGTTTATCTCGAATATGAATTTGACATCCCTATCTGCCTGCCCTGGAGGATGAACATCAAAGTCCACATGATTTACCTATGTTTTAGGTGGTGGAGTGATGTTAATTAGATGACCTAAACCTAATGCTTCTAAAAGAGCAGCCCGTGTAAGGGAGAGTTCTTTAGTAAGTCTAAGAATGAAATGTGCGAGAAGGTTTTTGTTAGGTCATTAATCAAATCATAGGCTCCCACAAGTTTTACTATGATTTGTTGGATGCCATCCACCTCTGGCAGGTGGCTTGGACTTGGCTGAGAGAAATACTCTCATGTCCTTGTTATAGCTTTGATGGGTAGTTCAACGTCTAACTCTACTAAACCAACTACCTTAGGTCGTGGCAAACTTCCTAATTGTGGCACAACTAATGGATTTAGCGAGGTCGAGGTTTCATGATCGTTGTTTCTGTCATCGCACCCTTGTTCGTCTTAGTTAGATTTAGCCTGTTGTTATTGTGATTTGGGAGTGGATCATTAAAGATCTTCAGGGGTGCATTTTGAGGGAAAAATGCCCCTGAAAAGGTATTTGATGTTGGTGACGTAGGATCTGCCAAGAACATATCCATGAAAAGTTGTTTTTGTTCATCTGGCAAGCGTTGCATGAATTTATTGTAGTCACGGCTCGTTCTAGTGTCATGGCCCCAAATTTTGTGGAAACTACAATATGAATTAGGATTGTAATTCCTAGTTTGTTGGTTTGATGTGTATTGTGGCCCAAAATTTTGATCAAACCGTTGTCTATTAAAATTTTGCGTTTGTTGTTTTTGGTTTGAATTCTAGTTTTGGTACCTAGTTGAATTTTGGCTTGGACCCTGTATGGGATTTCACCATTGTTGTTGTTGTTGTGGATGGTTAAAATCCACTGTATTGATTGTTGGGGTAAAGTTGTTATTTCGTTGGTTGTAAGTTTGTGATGGAGTATTGACAACATTTACCTTTTTAGGCTGGTCGGTTACTCCATCTGTTGTTACACCCCAATTTTTGTTAAGGATTTTAGGTCCTTGATTGACGTTCATGGTAGTAGGATAAGTTGTAGTGTTCTAGTTGGGGGCGATTAACCTCCCGTTTGCTCCATATGTTTTGCGACCACTATCAATTGCCGCTTGATCTATTCGAAGAGCGCTCTCAAGTACTTCATTGTAAGTTATTAATGGGAACTTATGGACTTCTTCCTTCACTTCTCTGCTAAGTGAATGAAGGAATAAATTGCATAGTTCCATTTGATCCATGTTTGGAGCACTTGTGAAGAATAAAGAACTGCACGCAACCTTTGGATGAAATGGGCGACGCATTTGTTGTGTTCTTGTTTGATGTGTAAGAACTCCCGATTCTGTTCTTAATAATTTGTTCATGTCGAAGCCTTTGATGAACTCGACACGAGTTGTTTGAATGAATGTATGGAAGCCTCAGGTATTCTATAATACCAATCAAGAGTGATGCCTTCCAAGGTTTTTGGGAATATTTTAGCAACAACCCCATCCCATGGGAGTAGTTCTCGAATGTCCGTAGCGTAAGCTTTGATATGCGTGTTTGGATCTCCCTCACCTTTGTATTTGGGAAAATCGGGGAGAGGTCTTGGAAGCATGATGCTTCGTATGGTGAAATCCAAGGGCTCTTTCAAATATTCTGAGTAAGTCCCTATCGCATATGTTTCGACCATAGATGGTGCCTGTTGAGGGAGCGGCGGTGGAATGGGTTGTTGATATGGCACAACGTATGCATTGGCAGGGGCATAAGGGAACACCTGTGTTTGAGCAAACATGCTGGGAGAGGAGAACATATCCCCTTGTGGTGATTTGGAGTACATGTTTAAGTATGACGGGGTACTGTCCATGAATGGATTGTTTTGTACTAGACCGGGAGGAACAGTGCTAGAGATGGTGGGTCTAGTTGGTGTTTGTTGTGAATACTGAGGAGTCATGCCTAACGTGCCTACTCCTGTGAGGAGATCTACTTGGCTAGGATGGTGTGGAGGATTGGAACTTCCTGCTTGTATGAATTACGAATTTTGACTTGCTTGGGCAAGTTCTAACCCTCTAACCTTTTCTATTAGAGTTGAAATGACTTCATTTGGTGAAGTCACGATATTCTGCCTTGGTGGCGTTGGTTGTATATCATGGTGTTGTATAGGTCTATGATACCCCGCTATGAACTGATCACTGCCCTGCCAAGTTTCCCCGAGGGTATTTCCTATATGTAATGGGATGGAAGTATTTTCTTGAAAAGAGACCTCGGGTTGTATTTGTAAACCTCCTATAGGTGGGTACATACTTCGAGAACATTGGTCGTTCCTGGCATAATGTACCGAATATTCATCGTCTAAACCTCTAGTATGAGTCTGATTGTCTACTAATTTGTGGTCTAAGCAGCATCTGAGGAGATGAACCAGATTCTCCAGTGAATGTCATGTTATTCGAGCCTGAAGGCTCTATTTGTTGTGTTTGAGCGAGTTGTTCCAACTCCTCTGTTTGGAAGGATGAGCTATATCTGATCCTTGGAGTTTGTGTTGACAATTGGTTAGTTGAGTAGTTGTCACCCCATACTGAGAGTGAGGGTGATGATTGTCTATTTTGCTGGGCGTAATATGCCTCAAGACCCAAGAGGGGTCTGCCATATGCATCAAATCCCGACATATTCGGGGGGTATATGAATACCCGTAGAATAATGGGAAGGAGTGAAAGTGATGGTTAATGAATGACTAATGAGATGGAGAAGGTGAAAAAATTGTTTGTTTCACGTCGGGTTCACCAATTTTGGTGGTGAAGCTGATGTGAAGGCCGATGAGGTATAGAAGGTGAAACAATTGTAAGTTTCACGTCGGGTTCACCAATTTTGTTGGTGAAGCTGATGTGAAGGCTGATGAGATGGAGAAGGTGAAACAGTTGTTTGTTTCACGTCGAGTTCACCAATTTTGTATGACGGAAAAGTGACATGCAAGCTTGGGAATCTACAAGCAACTCTTCCTCGCACCCGACCTCCCGAGGTCGTGTCGAGATAGTCGGTGGGTATGGAATATGTGTGAGATGCAGAACAACTAGTTAGGCAATCTAATGTCTTCAATACGCACTAGCGGAATTTGTGAGTCTAAGGAAAAGAAGGCCCTTCTAACTTGAATTGGTGTGATAGATTGGTCGTAAAGGATGACTTCTCGAAGGCTCCAATCAATATCAAGTTGTGGCGTGATTTGATCTATAGGTTTTGGAATACGTATTCCCTGGGCTCTCTAGGTCCCATGATTGTTATACAAAAGCAAAAAGTAAAGAGAACTACGGTAAAATAAAATTTAATTACGTCGAATATATCTATAGTATATATGAATTCTTTATTTTTTTGTGTTTTTCTGATTTGAGCTTTACGAACTTAAGAAAGCAACTATTTAAAATATCTATAATTGACAACTAAAATAATCAATTTAAAACAAACAAAATAGCGAGTGTAGCTTTTTTTGTCTGTAATTTGTAGATCTATTCTAAACAATGAAATAGCTTATCTAATCTATCTGCAAGAGTCTCGATCCTACCTCGAAGTGAGGAGTGAATCATAGTTTCTCGTAAACTATCAATCCCATAGCTTCCCGGCAATATCAAGAGTATAATTAGCTGAAATAAAGCAATTAACTACTCTATTTGATATGATTCTAACTAGAACTTTGAAAGCTAGAACCTGGATTCTGTAGAACAGTGGTGAATCTGCTGGTGTGTGTGATCTTGTCCCCTCAGTGTGATCTCCTCATTCCTTCGTGTTCACGTGGATCTAGAAAAGCGTGTAATGCTAGCATCAATAGAAGTAGATATTGGGATAAAGGCAGCTCAAAACACTGACTGAATACAATGCAAGTAGGAGAGGGATAGCGCAAGAGTACAGAGCTTGGCTTATGCAATTCCTAGCGGGATCTATTGCGAGTCATGCAACATAAAGCGTCCAAAACCTGAAACTATCCTGTTTGAGGAGCAAAACCTGCAACTTTAATGGCTTCCTAAGCTATTCTACTCCAATGGATTGGATGAAATAACAACACGTGCTTGCACAAGATGGATATGTGGCTTACCAACAGTAAAACAATGCTAACTAAGCATGCAATGAAAGAAACTAAACATTCTAAGAAAAAGGAAAACTAAATCTATTGCAAAGAGAAATCAGAGGCAAATTTTGAGGGGCCTGAAGTAATGACAGCACTTGCACAAGATGGATATGTGGCTTTCTAACTGCAAAACAATGCTAACTGAGCATGTAATGAACTAAACTATGAATCCTAAGCAAAATAAAAGACTGAACTACTATAATGAGAAAATGAGAGGAAAATTGAGGGGCCTGAAATAATGACAACACTTGCACAAGATGGATATGTGGCTTTCTAACTACAAAACAACGCTAACCGAGCATTTAATGAACTAAACTATGAATCCTAAGCAAAATAAAAGACTGAACTACTAAAATGAGAAAATGAGAGGAAAATTGAGGGGCCATTTGCTTGAGCACAAGCCATCTATTTATAGCATTTGCATTTACCCAAGGTAAAAACCAAATAGAACTCTTAAACTATAAACAATGGCAAAACACTATTCCAGGGAACCAGAATCATAAATGCAAGCTTATGGTGGTGAAAGAAAGTTAGTAAAACATTCAATTTACATGAGTCGTGTTAAAAGATCTTCTCGGAAAATGTGTAAAGGAACACCGCTCTAAAGCAGGGCAGCAGTTATAGGACCTCTGCCCTATTCATGGTGGAGATCACCAGACCACCACCCAGGCGGGGGTAGTTTCGTCACCGAAGAGTGAAAGGCCAAGAAAAGAGGGGAAAAGGGAAAAACAAAGCACGCTGGGGGGGTAAGCGGGGCATGCGGGATGTTAACGCACACTTGGAGAGATTTTTTGTATCCCAAACACCTTGTGAGGAGATCTGTATCATCATTAGGGCACGTGTCATGTTGTTACGGCAAGACAAGATACCTTACAATTTTGGGTACGCATACCTGGTCAAAGACCATTATGACAATTTAAGGTTAATGTTTGAGAGGTGTAGGAAGTTGAGGATATCCCTAAACATTAAGAAGTGCATGTTTTCTACACCCTTCGAGACTTTATTTTTGACATATCATATGTAAGGAGGGCTTCTTTGGTAGATCCCACTAAAGTTGTAGTTATTGTGGGATTAGGGAGCCTACTAGTTAGAGTGCGGTGCGTGGATTCCTTGGGCATACGAGCTATTACGGGAAATTCCTTAAGGGATATGCCAAGATTTCGTGCCTTTAGAAGAGCTGCTTAGACATAAAAGTTCCTTCTATTAGGGAGAAGCGCAATAGAGGGTGTTTGATACATTAAAAGATAGGCTTGTCACCATACCTATATTACATTTTCCCTCTTGGGACAAGCCCTTTCATGTCCATGTAGATGCCTCAGGGACTACCATTGGAGCAAGTGATTGCACATCCAGTGAAGCGATTGTTGATCATCCTCTGCATTTTTCAAGTAGAAAGATGACACCAGTAGAGAAAAATTATACCACAACCGAGCGCGAGGCATTGTCGATGATCTATGTGATCTTCAAGTTTAGGCAGATCTTCCGGCAACACCCTTTGTGTTTTACACCAACCACATGGCATTAAAGTATTTAGTGAACAAGCTTCTGTTTCTACAAGAGCACATATGTCGGTGGGTGTTATTGTTTCAATATTTTTAATTCACCATTATAGTGAAACTTGGGAAAAGAAATTGTGGGCTTGATCATCTGTCAAGAATTGATTTAGGGGAGGACATGTAGAGTATTAAGGAAACAATGTTAGACATACAAATATTGAGGTTACGATGCGTGCCCTTGGATTTGGAAGAGATTGTAGTGTTTCTAAAGGAAGGTGTGGTGCTTTGGAAGGAATGAAAACATTGGAGAGAAAGTAGTTGGCCATACGTGTTGTGCCCTACATGTTAATCAGTGGAGACTTATACAAGTTGGGACATGATGAAGTTTTACACAGGTGTGTATTAGAGCATGAGAATCTAGCCAATATGGAGGAAGCACACGAGAGGAAGTGCGGGTGGGAATTATGTAGGTGATTCCACCGTGCGTAAGATATTAATGGTAGGTTTGTGGTGGGAAACCTTGTACAAGGATTATAAAGACTATTGTAAAGCATGTGACCATTGTCAGCGCATTGGAAAACCAGGAAGGAGAGATGAAATGACTTTGCACCCTATCCCTAGCATGGAGCCTTTTGAAAAGTGGGCAATAGACTTTGTAGGACCTATTGCACCAGCGACACGTAGGACTGGGTCACATTATGTCATCACTTGCATGGATTATCTGACAAGGTGGGCAGAGGTAGCTTTGACTAAAGATTACATAGCAGCCACAACAACAAGGTTCTTGTGGGAGAACATTATCACGAGGTATGGGTGTCCATTGAGTTTGACCAGCGATAGGGGTACACATTTCTTGAATGAGAATATGAGGATCCTATTATCAGAGTTCATGGTGGCTCATCACAAGACTATGCCCTATCACCCACAAGAAAATGGAACCGTGGAAACATTCAAAAAAATACTGAGTCATACCTTTACCAAAAATTTTTATGTCAGAAGACAAGATTGGGATGAAAAAGTATCAACATTATTGTGGGCTTACAAGATAATGTATAAAAGGATGAAAAAATCCACACCTTTTTAGTTGGTGTTTTGCATGGAAGCTGTTTTGCTGGTTGAATTTATGTTGCCTTCTATGCAAATAGTGCACACAGAGGGTTAGCCGATGAACAAGTAATGAAAGAAAGGATTGATGAGTTAATGAATTTGGATGAGAGATGATCACTCACCAGGTGGAGTGAAACAATAGAAAAAGCAAAGTAGAAGGATTGACATGATCATCAAATTAGAAACAAGAAGTTTGAGGTTGGCAAGATGGTGTTACTATATGATTCTAAGTTTCTACGTGATCACGGGAAGTGAAAGTCCATTGGGTGGGTCCTTACATAATCTTTTACATCCTTGATTCAGGCACATGCGATTCAAGTGTTGGATGGGATGAAGTTACTGAAACTTCAATGGGAGTAGGTTGAAGCCCTACTATAAATAATTATTCTTTGTGTTTGTAAATAAGGTAGTTTTACTGTTAGTTTAGAATTTAATTTATGCATTCCCTTTCTTGTGTTTCCCTTTCACATTATTTTTTTGTTTTGTGCCTTGGGTGCGGTAACCTTATTACTACTTTGGAGAATTTGTGAGTGCACAGAGGACCACACATCATTTTAAGTGTGGGGTGGAGAAATGTGAAGGAGCACATGGTTAGAGTGCCAAGGAAGTGTATGTTAAAAATCCCTGTTGAATGGCCCGGTTAAAAGAGGTGTGTGGAGAGAAAAGATGAAAGGATGGTTAGTGCCAGGAAAAAGCTACTTTTAGATCCCACGTACTAAGGAGGAGAAAGCACATTAAGCAACACGAGGTAGGTGAGAGAAAAAATCAGGATAGAAGAAGTGCCTTCGGCCCACAGTTACGCGTGCGCAAGAGTCTCCTGTCATGTTGGATTGGTTACGCGCTAGAAGGTTGGAGGGGTTTTATTGCAGGTTGGGCACATGAGTGAAAGCACTGAAGATGAGATTTGTTTGAAAAATCCACATTAAATGAAAAAGTACGATGGTAGATGAAGTATCATTTAATGTTCAAAAAGAGAAAATCTATAAGTAAAGGGTCGAAGCACTTTTATTTTCACTTTGTGAAATGAGAAAGAAGCAAGTTTTACAAATTAGGGTTTCTAGATTCAATTGTGTGAGGAAAGATATGTGAGATTGAAGTGTGAGAAAATAGTTTGATTTTGCAAACCAAAAGGAAGGGGTTACATGGGCATGAAAAAAATTTGTGAGGAGGCACCATCTTGTGGAAGTTTTATCCCAGTTAGGGTTTAAAAACTAGAGTATAGGTTCAAGAGGTTTTTATCATAGAATTGAGATTGAAGGATGGAAGAAGTGGAAGAACAAAGTAACAAGGAGGGAGTGAAGTGATAGGAGGACCTCGACAATGGCACCCAAGAAAGGAAAGGGCAAGGGCAAGGCCAAGCAACAAGAACCTGACGTGAGTAATACGAATGAAGAGTGGTATGCGGAGATGCAATACCCAGATGGGGTAATGATGGGTAAGGAGTGGGAGTCCCACCTAAGGAATGTGCTGTGAGTGATTATAACCACCAAACAAACATGATTGAGAAAGAAATGGCACTGGAGTTAGTGCGCCCCATGAACAAACGGACACCAGAGGGCTTTCCCATCTATAATGATGATGTTAAGGTCAAATTGGAGAAGGAAGGGTTGTTGCAACTCTATGAGTTTCCCTAT
Organism: Taxus wallichiana var. yunnanensis; assembly: GCA_018340775.1. Lineage (NCBI taxonomy): Eukaryota > Viridiplantae > Streptophyta > Pinopsida > Cupressales > Taxaceae > Taxus > Taxus wallichiana. Next base: position 197,752,824 of record CM031242.1, read on the forward strand.
TTTGGAAAACCAGAATGCCTATACCAATGGCTAATGTTGTGGGTACATGAAGATTACTTCCATTTTACAGGGCACAAGATGCACATTACTCCCCAACTCATCTCTCAGTTCACATGCCTCATATGTGAAGGAAACAACTTGGAGGATGACCTGAGTGACAAGGAGGCAATTCAGGAAACCATCAATGAATATGCTCCTGCAAGAAGGGGTCGAGGTACTATGACATCTATGACATCAAATACCTAGTGATGAAAATGGCTGCACATCTGGTAACAAAGCTGAATGGCCAGGAGAGATGGACCTAGGTCAATAAGCCTTGGTTACATGTTTGCAGGAAAATTACAGAGGGAACCATATATAAGTTGTCTGTATACATCGTGGAGGAGATTGTTAGTTGCAAGAAGGAGGGGGAAAGAATCCTATTTGGCAACATCCTCTTAACCATTTTGTTTTTGAGATATTAGAGTGCCTAATGCACTGACAAATTTGTATGGGAGTACCTTGCCGAGGATCCTTCACCCGCAAAGAGATTTGATAAGTATGCTGCGACACAATAACAACACCCCACAAGGCATGACTGGAGAAGTGGTATACGTGCCTAAGGAACATGTTCGAGGTAGAGTGAAGGATCCCCGAACAACTTCTAGTAGTCACTGAGGGGGAAGCCAAATTTAAGTATATCAACATTTCTGCTGGGTAGGTTTAGGATGATAGATGAATCATGGAGCCCATGGTGCAAGCTTCCCTTCACTTTCATAGCTCAATACTTCCAAGCGGGAGTAAACAAATTTAAGGAATCCAAGAAGCTAAAGCTAGAACTAGGTAGTCTAGACCGAGAGCACAGAGATATGTGAAAAAGGTTGAACTACCCCGACAACAAGCATGTGTACATGGAAAGGTACGTGTCGCATGAGGTCCAGATGAAAAGGCTGATGACACTACCCATTGCAAGAGGATCCATGGCACGTGTATACCTCCGTATAAGGCCTAAGTTTGAGAAGGGTGCATACCTAGAGAATGATGTCTCCATACCTGACGATCCCATGGGTAGGAAGAAGCCCGCACCCAAGAAGAGGGGAAGAGAAGAAGAAGAAGCACTAAGAGTGTAGACTGCTCAGACAGTGAGCATGCCAACAATGAGTGCCAAGCCTAGTACTTACATGCAGAGAAAGAAGTCTGCGGTGAAGGAGAAGACACCAGAAGTGGAGGTACCTAGAACCCCTCACTAAGGAAAAGTTTCTAGAGGAAGAGGAAGAGGCTGAATCCCCTGTCAAGGAGCCACCTCTCAGGAAAAAGTAGAGGATGGAAGAGGAAGCTAACTTGGAGGAGACCGATAGCTTGGAGAAGTACATGGGTAGAAGGGAAGATGAGAGTGAAGAAGATGACAACAAGGAGGATGAGCCTGAAAGAGACCAGGAGCCACATGTTTTTAGCATGTATGACTTAGGAGAAGAGAGTGGGGAAGAGAAACAAGAGTTCGTATTTGTGTGGCACAAGAGTACCCAGGATGAGGAAGGTGCCCAAGACATGGGAAAGAGTGAGGTTGGCACGGAAAAGCAGGAAGCCATAAGCTTCAAAAAGGAGCAGATCACCGAGGTGGCAGAGAGAGAGGAAAATAAAATGCTTGAGGCCTTGGTAGACCAAGAGTTGGAGTGCAATGCTGACATAGTGTTGAAGGAAGGTAAGGAGGAAAACATTGAAAAGGAGCATGGTCGCATGGGAGGAGGTCCGCCAGTAGCAGTAAGTTTTCCCAAAGGCACGCACTCGGGTAGGAGGACCCTTGATACAAAACATAGACAAGTGATGGGATATATTAATGATTCAAAGAAGGTGCTATGCGTGCGGTTCCAAAGCACTATACCCAAAGAAAGGATTTTATCCATGGGGTCATTTGAAAAGGAGGGCATGTACCCCAGAACAAAGAAGATGCTCTCTTGGGCATTTGAATCCCACATTGACGAGCCAAACTTCAAAGTCTTCCAAGGAGCAATCATAATAGTACCAGAGTCTAAGGGAGCTAATCCTTTGGTAAATTCCCAGGAACTCTTGGATGAGTAGGTCTGTAATGTGCTCAACAAGGTCACAGTCGAGAAAGAGGTTAGGCTCTTTACACGTAATGATAGAATAAGAGTGTTAGAGGAAAAGCTAGGGAAGAAAGAAGAGGAGCTAGTGGAGAAGGCCAAGAGCTTGAAATAGGAAGAACTGATCAGTGCACAACTAAGGTGTGAGTTAAAGGATGAGAAGATAAAGGTGTATGAAGTATACAAGAAGGTGGAGTCTATCAAGAGCACCATCCTTTTAAAGCACCCAGACCTAGTGCCACCGACATAGAATTACACATCCATTCTAGAATGCTTAGAAGATCTAACGTGTGTCCTCACCATGGAGAGATGACCTTTGGCCCTAGAGTCTATAGAGGAAGTGGCCATGCACTTAAAGGAAGAGGACATGTTGAGGGTAGTAGCACTCGTTGCTGAGTATAGCAAGGTGCTTGTAGAGGTTAAAATCACTTCCCAATCTTTTGAGGCTGCATATGAAAATTACACAGACATGGATAAGGTAGCAAACACCTTGGTCGCCACACTCGAAGCGAGTTGAAGGAGTTCAAAGAAAAGAACAAAGGAAACAAGGTAGAGAGGGACAAGGTTCTTGCTCAAGTGGAAAGCAAATCTAAGGCAATTGAAACATTAAGGGGTTCAATCAAGGCCCGGCTGAAAGAACTATACCCTCAGATTACTAGGAGGATGGACACACTCAAATATCTAAGCAAGGAGATGGAGAATATTGTTGACACTTTAGGCACCTAGGGAATTGGCCTAAGTTTTATTGAGGTGAGTATCCCGATTAATGACCTCTCGTCACAGAGACACGAGTGAGGTTGACATATGGAACAAGCTGGAGGAAGACTTATGGAAGGATTTTCCCAGCTTTTCGAGTTAATGCCCCCATTTTTTCTTCTTCCCGATTCTTTCATTCCTTTATTCTTTTACAAAATGTAAGACTACACCTTGGTTCCTTAAGGCAGCATACATCTTGGTTAAGTGGAGTGTTTCCACGGATGGAGAATAGGCATAGTGTGGGGTGATGTTGGACCCCCATAATATTGACCAAGTATGAAAGCAGGTAGGCATGCAAGATCCCGAGCTTATGAAATGGCGCACAAGCCAAAAACACACAAGAGAATGGTTTAAGGAATCCGTAGCATGTGTGATGCATGAAGGGATTGAGACTTAGTCATTTTGGACATATGGAGTGGAACACATGAAAATCATGACTGTTTACATGTGGATAAGATGCCGCAGTGTGATATCAGGTTGGCCGGGAAGGAGCATGCCTACACTAGAATCTTATAGAAGAACATCATGGGATAAAGTGTAACACTTAGGCTCGGAGAAGCATGCGCATGGAGGACCGCATTCAAACACTTGGCACCAGATTTTAGGGTGCTAGAGGGTGAGTTGGCGAGCACCGAGTAAAAGCTATAAATACAAGCGCTTTGAGACACGTAAATGCAGATCCATAGAGAGTGAGTGGAGATCTACAGAAATCGAGAGGACTCTCACGGTGAATAGTTGTATTGAAGAGGATGCATTAGGCTTGGGGGTTGTAAATTTTATTTTTGGTAGCTTAGTTACATTAAGTCTAGTGTAATGCATGACTATGGTCTGCTTCTCTGTGACCCTCTGTAATGGTTCCATGGATGTAATAAGGTTTCCTATTATAATATATACATGAATATCAATGATTTTGATGCATACTTTCTCTTATGAGTTCTCTTTATTTTCATGGTAAGTATGGATGCTTGTATATTTATTTCTGTCATAATACATGTTATGGATTCTATTAAGTACTTTTTCTGAAATGATTGCAAGGATCTAGAGGCCATTCGAGCCGTACAGTTCTTGTATGTCCTAACTTCCCTTCTGAAATATCTTACACAAAGCATAGATGCTGTTTCCCACTAAACTCACATAAAAGAGAGACTCTGTGCACTCGCACGTGCCTCAGGTGAGTGCCTAGCTTTCATTGGGTGATAGGCCAGTGTGCATGGGGTTCCTTTATTTTATGATAGGAGTAAAAATGACTATAGGATTCATCACTTGGCCTTAGGATTACAGGTAATCTATTAAAGGTCTTGTTGACCCTAGTATTAAAATCCTGGACAGATTCATTTGGGTTCTTCTTTATGTTTTAAAACTATGATAAAAGGAACCTAGGATCAGTCTTATTCCCATATTGTAGTCTAAAAGCATTTTTCATCTTGGTCCATGAATCTATTGGATTATCTGGTAAAGCCTTGTACCAATCACATGCATTCAAGAGTACGAATGAAAAAATTTATATACACACCTTCAAACTCAATTTTAAAATATTCCATCATATTGATAAAGAGTCTTAAATGCTGGTCACCAGTGATGACATTATTCCCTTGAAATTTTGGCAACCTATTTTTGACATCTTGTGGCACCATATTAGGATATCCAGCCATACCTCTAAAATTTATTGGTCTAAAAGTATTAACAAAATGAGGTCCAAGTGGAGGTTGAGCCATATTTCCTTGAGGAGGTGACCTTATAGGAGAATCAAAATGATAAGGGACGAGGGGTCTCTAGGGCACATGAGTATAACTCTCAAAGTAAATATCCTCTAATGACTCAGTTTCTTGGAAAACCCTATCAACCTCGGAAGAAGAAAGGAAAAAATGAGAGACACACTTTTCAGACACAAATGATGGCCCCTCTCCAGTAGGGGAATTTAAATTTACACGAGGACTACTTGGTTCGAAATACTTGAAGACGTATGGTAATATTCAACCACAGATTGATCACCTTTCAAAACTGATATCTCCTTTCTTGATTCTTATTTTCCAACCACTTTCCAGACTTGTTTTCCTTCTAAATTCTCTCTTCCTAGTTCTGGAAATAACTTTCTAGTAGGATCCCTAGTGAAGAAATACCTTCTTCCCTCTAGATTTGTAAATATTAATGACAAATTTCACTTGACATAGGTTAAGACATTGGTAATCATCAAAATTTTAAACCAATTTGGAGTCGCCACCAAGGATTCTCACCTTAGATGTGTAAATGTACTATAAGTAGTTTGTCAAATGTCTGTCAATAATTAATTTATTCAAAGCTTAGAAGATCTGATCTTCCTTTACCCACATTTATCACTATTGATGCAAATTTAGTACAATAACCACTAGAAACTAGAAATAATGCACAATGAACTTTTGATCTTGCACAAATATTACAAATCTCAGCAAAGGATGATGTTTAAAAAACGTAATTGTACTTAAATCATCTAAGAAAAATTACCAAGGTTGGTATGTGTATGGATTTGTAGAAATAATCCCCTGGTAGTGATGATCGATCAGTGTTGGTACCCAAATTGATTCTCCCTTTCATGACTGAGAAGCACAATAATTTGAGCAAGATGCTTGGAGACAGATAAATCAGAGTGTGATTCATTTTGTAGCTAGGGAAGGATTTAGCTGACTCTTCATTCACTTAGGCATGGAAGAAATGGATAGCACCGTGAATAGGGTTTGACCTACCCTAACTAATTTAGGTTGTTCCTTCAACCAAGGTGAGAGGACCCATTTTGTAACCCATATTGGTGGATAATGTATGCAGATTTATAGTATTTTCTTTCCTTTCAAAAAATTGATATGAGATCTTCAGAAGGTATGGTCAATACAACATAATCTAACTCTCACGAGTTGTCACTTTAGAGGATGAAGAAATGTTCAATAAGATCTAGGTTACTAAAGGTAGTGGTAAAAACTGATTTCTCTTGCATATTGAGGTAAGGGATGGGTAAATCAACGAATTCCCTCAACATTTATGAATAGGAAGTGCAAGCAGGGGTAGTTCATGTATGGTTCATTTTTGGATATGTATTTTGTGGTTGGGAAGTTAAGCAGGATAAAGTTGATTATACCAAATATCTGAGAAATTTTAAACAAATGTTAACAGATCCACAAGGAAAAAAGATGAATAGCTTTAAATAGTAAAGATGAACCTTCAACTAGAAAATTGTGCATCTATGAAAGCTCAAAGACACACGGCTTCACACATTATTCAATGTTTTAACATAAGAACTTGTGTTAAAGACTCAATTAAACTTTAGAAAACCCCTATTATATCATGCTCATGATACACTCATGAAATGACAAACAATCTGTATCACTGAAATGATAGTAAAGTGAATTTAAATTACTTATCGCATTATGAAATGAAAGCTCTCTTCATAATGTAATTGTAAATGCCACAATACTTGTCATGAGGATGAGATTTTGTATGATTTCAAAGGACTTCTAATGTAAGACATCAGATGAGCACATAGATAACTATTTGAAACTATCTCAAGATGAAAAATGGACATAACATAGTTCACTGATCTAAACGAATTACTCAAGGTTTCTCAAATTTGATCAACAAGGGAAAGTTTGTCTACAATCTCAAAGTTCTGTCAATGGCTATACATCTACAACCAACTTGACATGATTAATTTTGAAAGGAACATAAGAAGTATCTGGTTTTTCAAAAAAATTTCACAGAAAAATTGCTTCTCTCATATCTTCTCTCCTTTCTTCTCTTTGACTAAATTTCAGAAAAATTAACCCCCCTTTTTTTCATGGCCTTTTCATACTTTTATACCACTCACTTTACGTCAAAGATTTTTTCACCCCAAAAAACAAGAATATTCCAAGGAATACTTTGTTCATTACCAAAATGTTATGAAATGAAATATGTTAATTACGTCCATGAGACCAAAAGGTCTATGGGACCATAAAACCTTTATGGAGGCTATTATCATAGATCATTCAATAGAGGATTAGCCTCCTAAAAGACATCAAAAATTCACAAAACAATAGTAAGCATCCTTATTTTGATCCCACCCATTTTCCACTAGATGTCTGAGTGTGACACAATGATCAATGGTTGAGTGTTTGGGTCTAAAACTAGCTTGTCCCTTTTCTCTTTTCCCTCCAATCTCTACCCAACTGCTGATCCTATGCTCTATCCCATGATATTTATGAACATCATCTCGTACAGCCAGGTGTATTAAATGTGAGTCTTTTCAATGTATTTCATCTGCGTTTGACTCGGAGATCCAAAGTATTCACTTTTGGCAGGTCATTTGAATCTTCCCTTCTGATTTTGATTTGTTCACTCGAGGCCTAAATCGGCTAAGTATAAAAAATGCCAGCGGAATCCTCCACGTGTCTCTTCAAAGTGTAACTTCAAAAGAAAATTCAAGGGAAGGTCCCTAAACAAGCACAAGATCTCCACATGTCTAGGGTTTGAGAAAGTTACACCGGACTTTGAAAAATATAAGCATGGGAAGAGCCAACGGAAGCCTCCATGTGTCTCTTTGGCACAACTTCAAAGGTAAAATTCAGGGGGCAGGTTCCAAAATAAGCACAGGATCTCCATGTGTCTAGCGTCCGAGAAAGTTGCATCGACCGTTAAAAAGTCCAAGCATGAGAAGAGACTGTGGAAGCCTCCATGCGTCTCTTAGACGTAACTTCAAAGGTAAAATTTAGGGGCAAATCCCCAAACAAGCATAGGCTCTCCATGTATCTAGGGTCTGAGAAAGTTACACATTTGATCTTGATGCTGGCTCAACATGTAGCTTTACCTAGGCATCAGTGGCAATGACTTATACAACTTTACTCCCTTTTTAAAACAAAGCCACACAAAGGAGACACGATCATGGAACACTCCCAACTACAAAAGTTTCACCACAAATAGAAAACTATAAATAATACCAAGACTCAACATGATCCATGACCCAAGGAAAAGACTAACAATGACACCTTAGTGAAGCTAAAAAAAATTTATGCACATCCACACAGGAAGACAAAAATTACATCAAGCTAGGAAGACTGAAAATTTTTAAATGAAAAAGGGCGAGATTACAATTGAGCACCAACATAACAGATTTAGCAACATAATCTCACTATATATCCATGTCTACAACTCTCTCTATCTCTACAAGTTTACTATATACTTATAAGGGTGGGGAATTTGCCTTCACAACTTATCTATTCCAAAAATAGGCTGCATGCTATTAATAGCCACATGCCATTTACAAGCATAGCACCACATGTAAGTGTGCTAACTATAGACTTCTAGTAGTTAACTACAGTGATAATACTATTCCTAGTATGTGTCCATGCAAAGTGCTTTGTAGCTAATCCTCCAAAAATAGCCAATGCATGGTGCACACATCTCTACCTCATTTGTGTGCTCTGCATGTCATCTCTAAAAATAGACCTTCATGAGAAAAAATGGCTAAGTCTTGAAAGTTGAACTTCTACTCGCACACGTGTTCTCCCTATCTGTTCGTGCGTTCGAATAGGACCTGTTTTCCCACATGGACTTCTTGTGGGATTTTTGTCAAGTGTTCTCTAATCAACATTACCCCACACTAATTTCATTGTCTCCCCTGATAATGGTTATCTCCAAAACTGAAGTAAAGAATTTGAATGGAAAGAATAAAAAGATTTTTCTTTACAAATAAAGAATAATGTCTATACGAAGCTTCATCTACTTCAACTTGAAGGAACAACTCAAGATAATTCTCATTTATTTCTTCCTCTAAGGCTGCCGTTACTCAGACAAGTGCTTCCTCTACTTTTTTTGGAATGTCCACAACAATGGAATCCAGTTCATCCTTCATAATCTCCCCTTTCTCATTCTGTAAGACCAAAACAATGCTTGACATTCCAGTCATCCTCCCCTCTAACAAATCCATCTTCTACACAATGAGCTTCCCAAACTCCTCTAGCCAATTTTTGTGTGGTTCTTAGGATCTTATCGCTGGGCCTCATGATTTTGTTTAACCATTGCTAACCTTTATCGACAGCCCAATGTGTCATCATTCATCACTTTCTAGACCTCTCTTGGGGTTTTTATGTTAATTAGCACCTCGGAGATGTATATATGTTCAAGGCTTGGTTTGCCTTTGCTTTTTCTTCCCACAGTGCTTGTAATAATCCATCATATAATGCAATCTTCCACATCATCAAGCCTTTTCTTTCTCTACCTCTTATTCGGATCCTTTCGCGCTGACATGCATAGAGCTTCATATTCAAGAAATAGGTCCACCAATGTACCTATATAGTGTATTTCCGAAGGAAACGTCTTTGTACCTTTGACTCTAAGTGTGACCTAGATCTTATGACATTATCACCAATTTCCTCTCGTGATGATACTTTTTTTACGCTAAGTCCCTTTCCTACATTAGGCATGCTATTTCCCCATCCTTAGTTTTGATCTCTTCCCTTAGCACCCTAATTATGGCATCCTTGTCCATATTCCACCTCGCCACCTCTGTTGATACTTTTACTAATGAATTAATTACCTATTCATCTAACATAAAAAGAGGCTTTACTGTCATGTGTCTATCCTGAGGTGTCTTTTTCAACCTCCTCAATATGCATGATCCTCACACACATCAAAATCTGGTTCATCCATGTCTATGTGCATGACCATGATAATTGCTTCCTTGCACACATGTAGCCATATATTCATCTAGTAATTCCAAACCACATAATTCCTTTTGTGTCAGTGTGCTCTAGAAATGGGTGCATACAATTTTACCTATGTCCTCCGCATAATCCAAGGCTAGTGGAATGTGTTCCCCACTTGTTCTTCTTGACCTAGGATGCTTAGAACTTGAGCTTCAGATTTGGGAACTTGCATTTCAAGTCCGAGTCATCTCGGTAGCTGTCTCATCTATTCTCTTCCCCTCCTCTTCTCCTTCCTTCATTTCTTCATATTTTTGTTCTTATACATTCTCTAGAGGTGTAGGAGAATTAGGTGCACTTTCCTCTGACTCTTCCACTTCCTCATTCAATTTTAGTTTCCTTCTCCTTTTCACGGTTGTATCCTTATATGGAGAGAGTCTGGGTGATCTCTGTACACTTTTTATGGAGTAACACCTTGGGTCCTTGTTCTCTTGAACACTCTCTTAAATCTATGCTCTCCTTGGACTACATCCAAGTCCTCATCATCCCCTCTTGTGGTTGAGGTGGTGTAGTTGCGTGCTCAGCTTCATCCTTATTTATAGGATGTCTTCTACCTCTATGTTCCAAACCACCACTATCCTTGCACTCATCCTCCTCATCCTCTACTTCAATTGGATCTATGGGCTTAGGCACTGGAATGTTCTCCATGGTATGATTACTCTTTTGTGGTGATGGAAGTGCAAACTCATCTTCCACATACTTGTTATTCTCCAACTTGGGATTCAGTTAGAGGTACACCAATGCTTCTCCAACATCTCCCATAGCCAAACTTACTAGTTTAATTCTCAATACATCTGAAATGAGCCTTTCAATATATGTACCCCATCCTGGATACACATATTTATTCCTTAGCATGTGGTAGTCACAATCTACATTGTCTGCATTGAATATTAGGCATCGCACGTCTGAGAACCTGTGTACTAATGCTTGAAAGTACCTTGTTGTGAAGGCATATGGTAACTTACACCAAGGGATCCATGCTCCATCCCTTATGGAAAACCATGTTATGTAAAAGTGATGGTATACAACGAACTAAACTACCTTTCCAACCACCAAAGGCAATTCCTTGGAGATGCACCATTCTTCTTCAAAGGCCATGCAAAGCCTATTGTACCACTTCTCATCCCTTTGTTTAATTTTTTCTATCATTGATCCTTCACATAGGTATTTGTTGAACCACTCCGCTAGTGACTTATGCTCCATGGGATACTCCCATATCTTCTCTTTTGGTCCATCAGGTACTCCGATCTCCATGAACACCAATGACAAAAAATAGATCCAAAGCTGATATTTCCTCCTGTGCATCCTTCCTCAATGATAGTTTCTGCAATGTAACGTGAAATGTTGTAGACCACCCCTTTCGGACATCTTTTTAGAAATGTGTAGCCACATGGTATTCACTTGTGACCACCTTTTTTGGTCATTTAGCTTTGTAACAAGATGTGTGGCTACTTACACAATTGGATACTTCTTAGTTTATCTATGTCCATGCCACATGGACCCTTTGTGTACCCTAGCTCCTTTATGGTCTCCAAGATTGTGCCTTGTCTGTTAAATCATCTTTCAAATCTTCTCATGTGCCCTTCAATCATGTTACCATGGAGATTAACATGGCTGAGATTCTGGCTGTGTCCCGCAAAGTAGAAAAATATTTACATGGACTCTCGCTCATGAGCCATTGGTACAAGGGATCATATTTCCCAAAGTAAGGGAGCTTGTATAGCTAGTAAAATCCAATCTTCTTCAAGAGCTTCTCACCACATCATTGTTGTACACGACATGTCTTCCGCCATGCGTTTATTTATCTTTGTGTTCAACAAGGCATCAAACTCCTTCTTATTCTCTATGGTATGGTGGTTGTACTCACTCACCTTTCTTCTCCTTATGTGATAATCCACTCCTGGCCTACGATGACCCCCTCTGGATATTACATTTCAAAAAAATTACTTTGAGAGCCATCTCCTCTTCTTCTACGACCACCTTCTTCTTTCCCTTCACTCCTGTTGTAACTGCTTTCTTAGGTGCCATTTCTACCTTGAAATCCTTTGTAAATACTCACCTCTTGAATTCTACAATGTGTGAATCAAACCCTAGCTTGATTTAGTGTGCCCTAGGTGAAATCATGTGCCCTCGCTCCTCTTGTCACCTTGCTTCACTCAAACCCTTCACCACCAGGGATGTAAGCTATTTCTACGTATAGATCTCTTCATCATGACTGGCTACACACCTCTCACACCTTAATTCGATCACTCGGCTCTTTTGCACTTAGCTCTTTTTCAAATACTCTTAATCATAATGGTAAAAATGAAATCGCATCCCATCCTTATATAGATTTTCAAATTTTTGATGCATTTATTGCTCCTTCACCTACCAAATGTTCTCTCATTTATTGACCAACTTTGTTCTTTTGTGGTACATCTTCGCACGCCCCTAGCTATAACCTTCTAGCATGCCTTCCTACCCTCTGGTCACAAACTTCTCTTCACACACATTTCCGCGCCCTGAGTACCTCATCACTGCACCTTCCATTGGTAGTTGTTATGGCCTCTGCTTACCTCACATTATATTGTCCCTTCATTCATCTCCATCTTTGGTCACTTTTTAGAAGCAATCCTTTGACTTGAAAAGCACCCATCAGCTTATTCCTTTTCATTTAATTCCAACATTCCTGTACTTGGATATCAACAACCACCCCACACTAAAAGTATGTGCAGTCCTCTGTACATAAACATACTTCATATAGTAATTAGCTTCATGCGTGCAAACATGGTTATTACACAAGAACAATAACTAAATTGACAAAACATAGTGACAAATGAAGGAAACACATTAAAGGAATGAAAAATTGAAAAACCTAATCTAAATGGCAATATTGCCTTATTACAAACACCAAGAAGACTTATTTATAGTAGGGCTTTAGCCTACTCTCGTTAAAGTAACCGGGTAGCCATGTTCCATCAAGTGCTTCTAACTAGAAAGCACCTGTTTCAAGGATGTAAGTGATAACATATGGCCCCAACCAATGTACCTTAATTTTTCTGGATGGCGTAAGAACTTAGAGTCATAAGAGAAGTACCATTTGTCCAATCTCAAACTTCTTGTCCCTTATGTTTCTATCATGCCATGCTTTCTACCTGGCCTTTTCTTTCTTCTAACTCCAATGTGCTATGGCTCATTGCTCATCCAACTTAATTATATTTTCAATCCATTCTTCTAAAGCTTTCTCATCAGCTAGACCTCCAACGCATGCAATACGTAAAAGAAGGTAACATAAATTCCATAGGAAGAATGGATTCTGTGCCAAACACTAACTGAAATGGTGTGGCTTTGTTCAACCTTTTATATGTTGTTCGATATGCCCAAAGTATTACAGATACTTTATCATCCCAATCCTTTCTTCCAACATCACAAATTTTTGTCAATGTCTAGCTCAAAATTTTGTTGAAAGCCTTAACAGTTCCATTTGCTTGAGGATGATAAGGTGTAGTCTTATGGTGTGCAATCATGAACTCATCCAATAAAATTATGATTGTCTCATTAAGAAAATGTGTGCCCCTATCACTGGTCAAACTCAAAGGACATCCATACCTTGTAATAATATTTTCCCATAGAAACCGGGCTGATGTAGCTGCTGTAATCCTTTGTGGGTGCTACTTCTACCCACCTTGTAGATAGTCTGTGTAAGTTATGATGTAGCGTGATCCAGTTCTACACGTAGCTGGTGAAATAGGACCCACAAAATCTATAGCCCATTTCTCAAATGGTTCTACACTAGTAATAGGTCTCAGAGGCATTTCATCTCATTGACATGGTTTTCCAAGATGTTGACAATGATCACATGCCTTACAAAATTCCTTACAATCTTTATAGAGGGTCTCCCACCATAATCCAATAAGTAGAATCTTGCACATTGTGGCATCACCGACATAGTGGCCACCTGTAATTCCACCATGAGCTTCTTCCATAATACCCATGCGCTCATGTTCCAATACACAATGGCACAATACTTCATCTTGGCCCAATTTGTACAAGTCACCACTGATTAACATATAAGGTGTGGCACGTATAACAAGCTATTTCTTCTCCAAGGATTTCATTCCTTTTGGTGCCATCCCTATTTGTAGAAAGACAACAATGTCCTCTAGTTCTAATGGCATGCATTGTAACCTATATAATTGTGCATCTGGCATGGTATCCTCAATTTCCTATGCTTCTTCTCCTGATTGTATTCTTGATAGATGGTCTGGTCCATAATTACTTTTTCTGGTTTTACCACAACTGTGAAATCAAATTCTTGAAATAAGAGCACCCATCGACATATGTGCCCTTGTAAAATAGGTTTATTTACCAAATACTTCAATGCCATGTGATCTGTATAAAAAATATGAATGGTGTAGCTAGTAGGTATTGGTGGAATTTATGTAGCACATAGATCATTGAAAAAGCTTCACGCTCTGTAGTTGTGTAATTCTATTATGCAGGAGTCAACTTTCTACTAGCAAAATAGATAGGATGATCTACAATACCTTCTCTAGGTTGAGCCAACACCGTGCTAATGGCCATGCTAGAGGCATCAACATGTACATGAAATGGTTTTCCCATGAAGGAAAATGTAGAATAGTGCGGTAGTAAGTTTCTCCTTTAATGTCTCGAATGCATGCTTGTTGTTGTTCTCCCAATAGAACATACCTTTCCCTTCAGTAACTCTTCTAATGGTGTGGCAAATTTAGCATAACCTTTGATAAAATTTCTATAATATCCTATATGACCCAAAAATCCACGCACCTCACTTTGACTGGTAGGCTCCCTTAGGCCTATAATGACTACAACCTTTGTTGGATCAACCAACAAACCCTCCTTACAGATTATGTGTCCTAAAATTATCCCAAATGGTGTAGCAAATATGCACTTCTTGATGTTCAAAGAGATACTCAATTGTCTACACCATTCAAACATTAAGTGCAGATTGTCATAGTGATCCTTAACTAATCCATACACCATCCAATCATCTAAATATACCTGTAAGAAGTTGTGAATAAATTCCTTGAATGCTTGGACAACTATGCGTGAAAATACAGTAGGTGCATTTTTCAGACCAAAAGGCATTACAAGTATAGGAAAAGCTACCCCATTCAGTAGTAAATGTAGTCTTTTCTTGATCCTCTGGGCAATCCAAACTTGATGATACCCAGAGAACCCATCTGTAAATGAATAGATTTCACACCCTGCAACTCCTTCTAGTATTTCCTCAGTGAATGGCATAGGAAATGGATCAGTTACACATGCAACATTTAAGCTCCCTATAGTCCACACATATTCTAATCCATCCTTCTTGATACTGATCACCATTAGACTAACCCATTCTGACTCATCAAGGGGCTTGATAATCCCAGACTTCAACATGTTATCAATCTCTTCTTTGACCTTTTCACACAAATTGGGGTTCATTATGTAAGGTCTCTTTCTAACTAGGGCACCCTCTTTAAGATTTATCTTCATCTCCCCTAATGATTCATGCACGCCTTTAAGTTCATGGTACCCCCTAGGAAACAAGTCCTAGAAATCCCTTAGTAACTCTATGATTTTTGCCACTTTGATTCTGACCAATAGTCTCCAATTATGGCTTCCTTAGGCTTAGTATCTATTCCAATATTCACCCACTTTGTCTTCATAGGTTCATGATAGTGCACGTGGCCTTATCCACACTGTCCAATACCTCACGCCTCCCTGTTGAATGGTTTACATCTAGATTATCTACTTCTTTATCATCCACTAAGTAGACCATTTTTCCTTTCTCTCTCTCAAGGTAAGTGTGTTGAAGTAATGTTACATCGGCCTCTGGTTCTTCATCAAAGACACTCCGAGTCTTCTTTATCTAATAACTCCTAAAGGATTTCTTCAGCCTTGGCACTATCCCCCATAGTTAAGTGCTTGATAAATTTCAATGCTTCTTCTACCAGAGGATTTTTAGAGAAGAAGTCAAATGTTTGGGCCATTCTTGCAATTAAATTCTACCAATTTCAGTTTCTCTATGGAGTTCTGCATATACATACCAAGCATGCGCATAACCTTGTAAAGTGGAATAAAACTAGTGCACCCATAGTGAAGGTGGTAAAGCTTCCTACCCTTTTGTCCAGAGTCTCTCACACTTCTAAACATGGTGTTGAATAGGTTGATTACCATGATAAGTACATATTTGAGTAGGTGCATTTCTCCTAAAGAACCTAGTAGTAAGAGCAATCCCAATTTCATTCCATCGACAAGATTATCCTTGTGGACCACCCACCAACATGTTGTTGTCCCACGTAGTGTATATGCTAGCATATTTCTTATTTCCAATGGGTCTATCCATTTTTCTTCCATGGTGCATAGGAATACCATGGGATCCCCTTCTCTATGTAACAAGGTACCGAGTTGTTACCTATCCTCTTGACATAATGTGGTTTTGTGCCTTGAGGGAATATGCTCTTTACTTGTGCCCTACCAACTCATAAGTGTTATGAGCCCAATTATCACAAGCAACACTTGTAGTATCGCTAATAGACTATGCATCCTCCCATTGAATTAGTCCTTCTTTGGTTGGTTCAATCATCTCTAGGATCTCGGATGGCATGTACATAAATCCTATTCAGATCTTCTTCACTTAAGGGCTCAACATATAGCATGATTTTCCATCTGTTAAAGGGATAATAACTCTTTCCTCTTTATTTTCAAAATTGATATAGCCCTTATTCAATCAAAGATCAACATTGTTTGCATAACACTAAGGATGCCCCAATAGAGTTGGGAAGCTATCTGGCTCTTTCAGTGCTAAAATTCAAAGTCTCTAGTGAACTTGGCTCCTTGTATGGTAATGGATGCATCTTTCAAAACTCCAATGGGAGTGGCCTTAGTCGATTAGCCATGAATAATACATTAGAGGATGGCTGCAATGGGGGTCTTCCCATTTGTACCCATGCATCCAAGGTAAGAACATTGACTTCACACTGTATCAATCAATATATTACTCAATAGCCACCCATCCACAACAACATTCAGAGTGATTTCCTTGTCATAATCTAGGCTATGAGGAGGAATATTTACATGCAGGATCTTTCATCTAGTCTTAGTACTTTGTGCGTAAAGTGTTTCCTTTTAACCAACTCCCTAACAATGGAATGATGTTTTCCTTACACAACATTTTACACACTTCCCTCAAGTCATCTATATCAATTTGGACCATCTCTGATGCTTTCTTTTGCTCCTTTAAGTATTGTATCTCACCTTGAAGATTCCTTAGAACTTCCATGGTTTCCTGATAAACCTCCTTCTGATAGGTAGGATATGGGTACCGTGCATGAATAAATTCTTCTTTAGTGATGGTAGGTTTTTGTTGCAATGCTTTCTATGATGTGTGCCACCTTAGTGCGGGTCATGATCTTCACTTGTAGTGCCTCAGATTCTACTTCCATCTTAGGCATCCATTGATTTTCAACAACGTGTTGTATCCTAACCATCCATGCACCTTTGTTTTCTTGTTTATGTTTCTTACTCAAATGCTCATATAAGTCCAGGCACTCCTCATAGCTATGGTTCTTTCTATAGAAAGAACATGTAATATTATGAGGACATTCACACCTGTAGTGGTTAGGAGATCCACATGTATAACATGTTCTATGAGGAAACTCACTTCTTCCACTACCACAGCCTCATCCTCCGAATCCACCACGGTATCCTTGACCTCTGCCACGAATGCCTTCAAAATGCCCTTCATTCGATCATAGCATGCCTAATTGTGATCCCGATCTTGATGCTCATTCTTTCCCTCTATCTAAAACTCATGTCTATCATACACCAATATCTATAACATCATGGATATGTCCAATTAGCTGGCATTACTCCATGTCATGAGTCGTGGACCTGTAGATTTTACAGTAGCTTGAAACGTTCTTCCTTATTGTGCATTGTAATAATGGGTAGTGGCTAGCATCATGGTTTAAATGACATATTTCACAATCCATCAACAATGAGTGTAATGTTCTATGAGGAAAACTATCCTTTGTGTGACCTTCTATTTCACAATCTGTGTACCAAATCCAAGTGCACATCTCATGTGTTAAATTTGCTGATAGTTTCTCCAACTATTTTTCCATAACTACTATTTGTGCTTCTAAAAATGGGCTCACCCCAGTATCTATGCTTCCAAATACCTCAACGCGCAAGGATACTTCAAGTGCTTCACATGGATTAGTGTATGTCTTATGTTATAATTCCTCTCATAAAAGAGGTAATCAAGCCCCTAACGAACCATTGTGCGTGCTAGGTTACATGTATGTCATAAGAAAGATTTGATAACATTGTTTTAAACTATGCATCATACTCTCTAACACTTTTAGTAGTTCCTTGCTTTATATCCTTGAGTGCACTTATACTCTTCTGCTCAAACTCAGGGATATGAAACTCTTTAAGGAATGCATCCTTTAAAGCTATATAATCTATGCAAGTCTGATCAGGGTCAAAATTTTTGTACCATTTGTGTGTGTGCACCCTTGTAATGTAGTAGAAAATTGGCTTTCCCTACACTTAGAATCCATGATTCCTTTTGTGTGCCACATTATTTCACACATATGCACATGTTTAGTAGCATCTTCTATGCCCCTATACTCTGGAAGATGAAGAGACATCTCCATGTAAATATTTTGGGGTTGGTGCGGACCCCGCTGATCCAGAACCTCGATCCCTAACCTCTAGATCTTCCCGAAGTAAAGCTACCTATGTCTCCTGATCCCAAACTTGTAGCTAGGGTCAGACTAGAAGATGTACTTCCCTATGTCCCAACAATAGAACTAAACTGTACCCCGACAGTCTGTGAAGTGTTACTACTCCCAGAAGTTAATCCAAAAATTAGTGTGCTTGTATTCTGTGTTGATGATACACCGAAAAGGTACTCCCATATAACAATGAAGCCATTTTTGTTTCCATCACTATGCTCCTTATAAGACTCGATCCTACTCTCTCACTGCTTGAACTAGTTTGTTGATTGCTTGTTGTACTAGATGATGGAAAACCAAACACAAGGGAAAGGTTACCATGTGGATTCAGATGTGTGCCCGTGGCCTAGGTAGTCTCTATTGGCACGTTTCTATGTGAGGCCAAGAGGGATTCTTGTTAAAATTTCCAAGATGGGGGAGTTCCTGATGCTCTGGCTCCACATCTCTACACGTGAGCTTCAAATCCTTCACGATCCATCTCTCTCCTCAATGCCATACTTTATGCAACATTACATTGCTTCTCTATCTCCCTCTCACATGCCTCATTATACTTAAGCCACCTTTCCTCTCTTTGCCTTTCTATCGCTAGGTCTGCCATCTTTCACCAAACCTTCTCCTGCCCCACATGTGGTGAGGTTTAGTTAGCCATCGGTTTACTCTCCAAGTTCAAAGTTACCATCAGGATCTTGATTTCCAATGAATGCCTTATAGGTAAGATCCCCTTGGATATCATAAGAACTGGAATTCAGCTACCTTTGGACATGAATAATTTGAAATTGAGTATTCCAAGATATAAGCTGTTTAAGACACCACGGAACCATGTATCCACATCTTGAGTCCAAGTTAGATCAATATAATAAATGGCCTAGAATTCTTCATGTGTTTAGACAATTGCAGGATACCTCAAATTCTACTTAGATGCATAAGAAATCATCCACTTGTATCATTCTATTGAAAAGATAGAAAAAAATATCTCATATAAACTATCATACAAATTCTGTTTTGACCATGTGCATGTATTAAACTCAGATCTAGTGCTGAATCTACATGTGTATTCTTCTTCCAGATTGTGTATCCACTCCTCAACACTTGCTAGAGTTAACCGGTACATATTCATCGCAAACCATCCTGAAAATAACTAAAAAAGAGGTCCCAATGAAACCAATGATGCAACCTAGAATTTAGTGATATAAATCCAATAAGACCCTAGACGCATTGGCACATCACTCAGCCTAGACTAAGAGCTCACCCAAAGCATGCAAAGGTACCAGTCCCTCTTTAGGGTTGTTGTTGTAGGATGTTAGCATGATGAAGAATTAACACATATAGTTCCATTACTAACACATCATTCTACAGAGCATACCGAATCTATCTTTAAAATTAAATACAAACCATGAGGAGATAAAGAACATACTAAATTCAAATACACACGTAACTAACACTTAAATGAAGCCAATATCCTCCATTATATTAAATGCAATAAGTATACAAAAGCTTCATTACGATAACCGTACTATGCGCGTAATAGATTTAGTATCATAATCTCACTATATCTCCATGTTTGCAACTCTCTCTATCTCTACATAGTTCACTACATACTTATAAGGGTGGGGAATTTCCCTTCACTGCTTATCCATTCCAAAAATAGGTCACAAGCTATTAATATCCACGCTCCGTTTACAAGCATAACCCCACATGTAAGTGTGCTAACTATAGACTTTTGGTAGTTAACTACAGTGATAATCCTATTCCTAGCTTGTATCCATGCAAAGCGCTTCATAGCTAATCCTCCAAAAATATCCAATACATGGTGTGCACGTCTCTGCCTCATTTGTGTGCTCTGCACACCATCTCTAAAAATAGATCTTCATGAGAAAAATGGCTAAGTCTCGAAAGATGAACTTCTGCTCCGCAAGCGTGTTCTCCCTATCCATTCATGCCTTTGAATATGACCTATTTTCCTACATATACTTCTTGTGGGATTTCTATCAAGTGTTCTCTCGATTAACATTCACAAAGTCGTCTTATGATGTCTTCTTGAACATTCGGGATGGTTTTGAGTGTTACGGGCTTGGTTAGTGAGGTAGGTGCTCAATGGAGGTATAGAGATGCTTGGTGTGTTTTTCTTAGGTCTCCCAAAGGTATGAAATGATGTGCAGGAGTTTCTAGGGTGATCATCAGGTCATGATTAACAATTCATAGTTGAAACTAACCCATTTAGGTGTAGTTCCAGAGCACAATGAAGTGTAAGATCTGAAAAAGGCCATAAAAATCCTATGCAAGCATTATAGGAGCATAGGAATACTTTCTAGAGAATGTATGAGTAGCTATAAGGCATACTTTAAATTTTGGAGGAAAATTTGAGCTTTTCACTAGAGTTGTATTTGAGAACTAGAAGTGGAATCTTAGACAAGTGAGATTGGTATTAACTGTACAAGATCATTTATGAGAAATCAAGCCATGGAGCATGTAGAGGGATATGCTGTAGTTATATGGGTCAAATTTCATGAAACGTTGAAGACAATTTTTGAATATATTTGATTTTTACTAAAACTTGGTAAAGTGATAAGGGCTAAAATAGTGACCTTTATTCTTAGCACTAAAAAAATTGAAAATACTTCTTCAGATAAATCATAAGATACTATTTTGAATATCACTCCAAGACTATTTTTTTTTAAAAACTCGAGGTCAAATGGTTAAGGAACAAAAAATTTCTCTTCATTTTTTTACTAGTGATCAAAAGCTCTCCAAACATTTGTTTTGCAGCGATATGAGAATAATTAATTTTAATGGAATTAAGTCACTGTGTAATTTGGTACCTCTCAGGAGTGTAGAAGGATTATTCGTGGCCATAATGGTGGGAGGTTTTCCTCGGGGTTTCATCAGATCTTGTAAAGGTTTTCCTCATTCTTTACGGGATTTGTGTATAATGTCGATGTGAAGGGTTTCAAGTTAGAAACTATGACATGGAGGGTTATGCGAGTCTTTATCCTATTATCTACAAATATTTTTAGGGAGCCATGCTAAAAATTAAACATTATATGCCTATTTAAGTCATCACTTTGAAGAGATAGTCTTGACAATAATCAACTTTTGGTCTAGGTGAGCTTGTGGATGTAAATTGATTGTGTCCAAAAGATATATGACTCGAATAGGGTACATGAGTTCTAAACAACACATTAAAACAGAGTTCTTGATCAAATAGAGCTTTGTGATGAACAATCCCTAAAATGCTAACTCAGTCGACTTAGGATAATCATAATGGATTGTACTTTGGGTATGAAAAAGAGACCTCTCTCCTTTAATCAATTCAATATAAGAATAAGCATATTTAATACCTTATTAGTGAGGTGTAAGTTAAATGGATAGTTATGTGAGTGAATATTTCATTATCAAGTTCCTCCAAATCAAGATTTCCCTATAGGGTCTTAAGAAATAGTGCCACAGTCCCAAAAAATGTTTAAATTTCTTATCTATATTATTTAAGTTAGTGATTTCATTTAACATGTCTAGTTTCATAAGGAAAGGATCTTCCAAAATTGTGGATTAGATGCCATAGAAATAGAATATCTCGGTAAATTCCTTCTTTCTTGATGACTGGGTCTTATATCTTGTAACAATTAAGATGATGAGTGCCTCTCGATCTCAAATCATGAATTTTTTCTATCATTTTATACAAAATAAGGCCTGATGTCATAATAATATCCTCAAATCAAGGCATATAATACTTGTGTTGGTATAAAATTGAAGGATGATGTGTTTAAAGCCTTCAAATACATGAGTAGGTTTTTAATCTTTGAACCATGACCGTGTCTTCTCTTTTGTATATCATGCACGGTTGACCTTTAGTTATAAAGTGAAGCTTTCCATAGAACTGGTAAGTTGAATTTCATATTCACCATCCTTGAAATGTGTCATTTGATTCATAAATGACAGGTGTATGGTATGACCTTGCTCAAGTTTGGAATTTTCTCCCTATGCATGCTAACTCTGTGTGTCCCATCTTAATGAATATTTCATGAAGAAGATCAATAGTGCCATGGTTCCTTGATTGTTGTAGATTCCCTAAAGATCAAAAACATTCTTCCCAAGATGATAAATCTTCCAAAGGTCAGTTCAATGTTGCTTATCAAGAAAACCCAAGACTATGATCTGAGTTTGTTATCCCGTAAAATTGACAAGGGAAATTTTTTAGATAACCCTACCAAAAATTTTGTTCCGATCCCTCGTCAGGGATTTCTTGCATTCGGAACGTTGCAAAACCCCTTCCCGGGAAATCTATTTTTTTGAACTTAGCCGTTTTTGGTCTTTTTGGGCGGCGCGTATAATCACTATGCAACATCAAATGTTCATGTGCCCCCTTTAAAGCCTTTGGCGCATGTTTTCTTGTGTCAATAGGCGTTTTGGTGTGCCTCTATATGTTGAGTCTTTCCTACATGCGCTAAGGCTCGTGCGCCTTCATGTCAAGATATCTTTTGTTGGCAAGCATTTGGTGCGCCAAGCGCACACATATTCCTCTGTCGACACCACTTTCGGTGTGCGATAGGTGCACATATTACCGTGTTGGCAAGCATTGTGGTGCGCCAAAGGGTGCATATATTCTCTGTCGATGACTCTTTTGGTGCGCCACTTAAAAAGTTAGTTGGCACATTTATTACTACCTCACCTATATATAGGCACGCCGCAATGTCATTATCACCGAGCTATCGTGTGATTATTTTTAATATTATTTTCTCTCGAGCCTATCAGCACTCCGCCCGTTGCTTTTGATCATGTCATGGACCCGTTTTCACACTTTTTCATTGTTTAAATCCGGGTATGTGGCCTTCTTTCTATTGTGCATTTTGTATTTGAGGTTTTTGGATGCTAGGTGGTTTAGTTTGGTTTGAAAAATGAGAAATCATGTTTTTCCCCCTTTCTCGCTCTCTTTTCCGTTCTTCCTCGTGTTCTCCTCCCCTCTTTCCAAATTTGTTGGGAAAGGGACTGTCTCTGAAATGATTGCTTAAAACTCGTTTTAAAGCCTATTTATCATCTAGAACACCCGCGTAAGAAGCTAAACCACATAGAAACCCTCATAGAGAGAATCAAAGCTTTAAAAGAAACTATATTTTTCCTTCTCCTTTGGTGCACGGACGCATCCTGCAACACAAAGGACAGCCACGCCAATGGTGCATCTGTCACCCCTATTACATCATGAAAAGTTGTGCCCTCATGGCGCACTTCCCTCGCTTGTTGCAAACACTTTCCTTGCATCCTGCTTGGCACACCACACTCGTGTGTTGCATTGATAAAATTCACACCATTGGCGCACCCAACATCCATGTAACAATCCTTTCCTATGCGCCAAGTGCAAAGCTATAAATGGCGTAGGCGCGTCCCTCATTAATAACATCATGTTATGCATTCCTTCCATGCGCCGTGCCAAGTTCCCTTTAGCACACAAAAAGCATATGTTACACAAACCTTATATGCGCCTTTGGCACACCGAAGTTCCATGCAACATGAAAGATATATGCGCCACGGGCGCATCCTGTTCCCGTGTAACATAAAGAATCCATGTGCCCTTTATAAAACGCATCCACATGGCGCAGGCGCACTTGTGCTTACAACAACAAAGAATGCACCCTGCAGTGTCCATGCGCCATGCGCCCTTTGGCGCTGATTTATCCCTTGCAACATCCCTTCCCTGTGCACCTTACTATTTAGCCCTGTAGCCTGCAGTATTCATGCGCCATGCACCCTGAGGCCTTTAAATTGCTAACTCTTTCTTCTGTCAACATTTCAATGGAAAATCAGACAGCTGACATGGCTTTCTTGCGTTGGGTTTCACTTCTTATTCTTGCAGATCAGCAACTAAGTTTAGAAGAACATATGTCAACATCAAGCAAGAAACCTATCAAATCTAAAGGCAAGGCCAAGCTCACAGAAGAAGAAATGAAGTATAAGTATCAGAGGGTCAGAATGCCCAAGTCCCAAGCAGAGTGTGACCTAGACATCAGAGACTCAGAGCTGGGTCATATTGATATGGAGGATTTCTGGGCCAGAACCCAGAGGGTCACAAGAAGTCCATGGATGGACAAGCTGATAGGTAGTTCCCTACACCTTGTTGGTGGGATCCCAGTCAGTGTCGTAAAAATGAATTTATGATGGTGGTAGCTCGATGTTACAACAAAGACACAAGATGTGTCCATGGCGAGAAGGGCAAGGTCATAATTAACCTCACTACGGCACTTTGAAGTAATGCTCAACATTCCTCATCACCAGCACTTTGTGGCCATCAGCCAACAAGATTGCATCAAGGCCTGGGACGACAATGAAGATCAGTGCATGCAGCTGATGAATGAAGTTTATCTCAAGAACAAAAAAGTAGTGACTCGGTGGCCACAAGTCATTCATCATGTGACTTTTCAGAGGAACTCAGCGACACAATTACGTTCCTGAGTAGAGTTTTCGGGCTTCCTGATGCCCATTATTTTCACAAGTGGATGTTGCGGTACCTTGAAACAATGAACAAAAATGTGCCCGATCAATGCTTTGAATGGGCAGAAATCATAAGCAGCACAATATCGGAGCAGCTACAACAACTCAACACAATGGGGAGGTTCTATATGAACTCCTACGTGGTCTATGCTGCAGCTTCAGAAAGGGACTATCTAGCTCTGATGCGATGTGGGGTTTGGCCCCAAGTCAAAATCTATGAATACTATCTAGAGCTGAAGCTAGAAAATAGCATCCCCCAATTCACAAAGATCAACGATGCATTCTTCTACTTCATCATCTACCTGTTGAGGTCGAATATGACTCACGGTCGCATGACCAAGAGCATAGTAGCAGCTACTGAGAAGTGGGGGGCCCTATTCACTCAGTTCCCCACATTCACCTATCTGAGGGTAGTTAATTTCTTGGGGGAACCGACTAGACTGCCGAGGTATGATGGGCCCAAATTGATCTTGTTGGAGCTGTCAAGGTAGCTTGTTACTTACCATGAAAAGTGCCTAAAGAGAAAGAAGGGTGGAACTCCTTTCCCCCTCACAGTGGGTAGGTATATGTGTCCCTCTCACCATAAGGAAAAAGACATGTTTGTAGAGCTAGAGCTGCTAAATCTGAAACATGACTTCCCGGCAAGGCCTACTTTGATCCGAGAAATTGTTTTCCTAGGGCCAAGCTCAACCCGATCCACATCCCTTAGATCGAAGATATCTACATTGACATATATCACGAGGTTGAGCTCAGAAGGAAGGATCATTCTCGCTTGGCCTTAGTAGAAATCATCTAGTACGGGGTAGCCATCATCCCCAAAGGCTACCAAACTACTGAGGAGGAAGTGGATCAAGTGTATCTTGACACAGGTGGGGACGATTGGCCTTTTGCGTTAATTGATAGAACCAAAGCACCTCAGACAATTGAGGAAAGAGTCAAGGAAACTCTACGTAGAATAGAGCATTGGTGCCGAATGAACGGGCTCATCTACCTCGGGGTCAATTTCACAAACTCTCCGTTGGGTAACGCACCTCCTCGATCAAAATAGCAGCTAAAAGGCAAAGGAAAAGGTAAAGAGGTTGAATCTAGTTCCACCCAAGAGGAAGCTCCTATAATTCCTGTTGATGCAAAATCACAACACCCCTGGATGTTGATCAGATTTCTAGTTTGATCACTCTAGCATCCAGTGTGATTGCACAACATTGAATCCTCTCTCCAAGTGTGGGACTTACAAGAATGAGAAAGGAATCTCCAGAGAAGGATGGTTCCTACTCCTAAACTACCCGCCACAAGCTATTCCGGTGAAGGCAAGCTAATCTAATCCTAATCTAACCATGTTAAGGAGACAGAGAGAGAGAGAGAAAAGGAAAAAACAACAAAAGCCTACACTAAAACGGTGATACACCGAGAGAAGGAGAATGTTGAACATCTATCAAACGGCATGGAACAAAGAGAGGAGGTCAGCGATGGGAAGGATGGACAGATGCATCACAGGCCCAAGGATAGATTTCACACAGAAAATGTCCCAAAACTCCATGAACATAGCTCCAAACCTGCAATGAACATTCAAACATGTACAAATACCTGCAATGAAGAGAGGCAAGAAGGAAACAAGAAAAAAATGAGCAAGGATGGATAGATGCATCACAAAACACGTTTTTTTTGCTTTAGAAGTTTGCACAAAACATCATTTTAATGGTAAAAGGAAAAAAACACCATTACAGAGCAAGGGAGGAGGTTCGAACTCCATTTTTAACCCCGGAGAAGAAAAGAAGGAGGCGAGCCAAAAAGATGAACAACTATAATCGAATCCTCAAAAATGAGCCAAATCTAGCTTTTTACAATGCATGGGTCGAGCCCAGGAGAGAGAAAATGTGGGAAGACGTAAAAAGCACTTCTCGACCATTGACCAAAACACATTCTTCATTAAAATCGGTGGTTGAAACATCACTTCTGGCCATGCTGAAGAAGAATGCGACCCATGTGCATTAAATCGGTTGTTGAAACATCAGTTCTGGCCGTGCTGAAGAAGAATGTGACCCATGTGCATTAAACTGGTTGTTGAAACGCGTCGATTACGCCGTGCCGAAGAAGAATGCGACCCATGTGCATTAAATTGGTTGTTGAAACATCTGCTCGCCATTACCACGTGCGAGAGATGTTTCTTGATTTCTCTATCCAAACTGAACCAAAATGCAATATTGACCTCAGAATCATGTAGATAATTCCAACATCTTTCCAATGATATAAATAACGTGTGAATCCGAGCTCTGGATCAAAAGATATGGCGATTTGAAGATTTAGGGCAAAACAAAGCCAAAACGGATATTTGAATTTTTCCGCGCTCCGCCACTTGGATGACATGTGTCGGGCATCGATTGGATGAGAAATTCTCTCTCCTCCACATTTCTATGGGATTTCCTTTGAAATTTCGACCTTTTTAACTCTTTGGAGAATTTTCCATTTTTTCCCGCGCCCGCCACTGGGACACGTGGCACGCTTTGGTTGTCGACAGGGTGCGGGGCAGCTTTTACCTTTAGCTTTTCGGCCAAAACTTCGCTAAATTTTCTAAGTTCTCCCGAGCTCCGCACTTCCCCCACCTTAGGACATGTGTCTTGCATCTATTGGCTCGGGCCGACCCTTCAAACCTTGCCCTTTGAAATTTTCGGCCAACACTTAGCAAATTCATTATGCTTCCCCTGTGACATGCGTCACATTCTGATTTGTTGGCAGCTTTTTCGGCTTTTCACATCTTCCGTGTACTCTTGGCCCGGATGTCCCAAAATGTCTGGGACAAATTTATCCGAACCACCCGATTCAGGCTTCCATGTTCCTCTTTGTGGTGAAGACACGTGGCACGATTTGGCGTACTTTTGTCCCGAGATGTCCCAAATGAAAGTTCTCTGTTTCACCGAACTACTGGTTCGCGTCCTCCGCATACTTTTTTCCCAACTGTCCCGGACTTCTTGGGACAAATTTCTCCGGCCCGCCTGAAATGGAATGCCTATTGCCAAACCGGGCCGATCCGCCCCGCGCGTATTTACTTTGTCCCAACCGTCCCAAATGTTGCGAAGACGAAGACTTAGTCATTTTTTCCTTACTTTTGGCTAGTTCACCTTTTCGCGCCCCACGCGTCCCGATGTCCCAATTGTCCCAACCACCGTGTGTGGACCACCTGGAGGCTTTTCGGCCGATTCGCGCGCTGACGTCCCAACTGTCCCAAGGACCGCCTAGACTAGGACTTAGCCGATTTTCTCTGTTTTGGCACCAGCTTGATTTCTTGCAATTTTCTTCCATTTTATCAACCTCGTTGGGATTTATTCTTGGGACAGAGAGTTAGAAAGAACTCGAGGGGACCCTTAATCATGATTTTTTCCTTGAATCAATCTATGTTTCCCGGGAGCGAATAATCGATGCATGTTATCAAAATTACCCTGGGGGTGAATTTTGGATAATAGTTTTGGCGACTCATCGGGGTCATCTACCTGCTAGATGAATGATCAGTAGCCTGAAGTAATC
Source organism: Taxus wallichiana var. yunnanensis (assembly GCA_018340775.1). Lineage (NCBI taxonomy): Eukaryota > Viridiplantae > Streptophyta > Pinopsida > Cupressales > Taxaceae > Taxus > Taxus wallichiana. The sequence continues at coordinate 197,781,114 of CM031242.1, forward strand.
CATTGGGCATAGAGTCATGAGTAGTAGCCTGAAAACTGATCTCGAACCTTGAGAACCTCCCTCGAGCCACTTGAATTCCACTCGAACCTAGAGCTGTTCTCACCAAAGATGCTATTGAAACAGATCGTGCAAGAGCAAAACCAGCACCACAAAAACTATGCACTGGACACTGAAAATCATACATGCTCCAAATGGAACAACATGCGAGTGTGCACAAGCACTTCTTTTGCTGAAATCAAATCTACCTACTCTACTCTAACCTGGAAGCAAAGGTAAGCTAAACAAACCCCGCAATTGGTTGTGAGAAATAGCTTCCCTTTCTCAAAAGTGGCAGCCATGCAATTGATTTGGCATTGAACATGGCTGATTGGATGAATGGAAAATCAACAAGAAGTTGGCATTCCACCCAAATCGTCAAGGTAGAAATGAAGGAAAATTCAATACTGCTTTTAGTTGCTCGCATTTGGATTCAAGAGGTATGACAGCTTGATCCTTGGTACTTTGCAGCTCATCCTCATGCTCAAGCAAGCATGACTAGTTGTGACTTCTCTTTTGGCTCCAATGAAGCCAAATACCTAATTGGGCAAGGTATGATCCGTTTGATATGCCCATAGCTCTGATTTTCAACTCCAAAAATGGAGTCTTCTTGTAGACCTTCCTGAATGGATGGTGTGGAAGAAATGGTGAAATTCCTCTGTCCTTTCTCTTCCTTCAATGAAGAACATGAAAGATTAAAATATTCTAATCTTGATTCCAAAGAGCTACTATAAGATGCAGGCTATTGCAAATGAATGTTCTCCTCCATGACAGCAGATTCAAGTGTTGGGAATGTGGATGATGAAAGAGAGAATGGTGGAAACTCAACCAGATCTTCTCCATCAAAACAGTCCTCCAAATCTGACAGATAAACTGCCTCATGTCCTGTCCTACTACAAATGCTCCACTTCCTCCATGGTGTCCTCTTGATCTGCAACTTGACCACCATGGTTTCTTTCACCCTAAAACATTGAGTATGAGAGATCAAACTCCTCTTCAGTACTATAACTTGAGAGAGGTGAAATAGAAAGAAGAATTGAAGGTTCTCTGTAGCCGCTTTGTGCTCAAAGCCCTTGGATCTGCAATTTTCTCCTCCACAACTAGAATGTGCTCCTCTTATTTTGGATTTGGAGCAGCTTCTTCCTCCTCTACTACTTGAAGACAATCTTGCTCTTGATAGAACTCTTCCTCAAAGCACGAAGTTTGTCAAGTCAAACTCTTCGATCTGCTGCTCGCTCTAGAGGACAAGTTGGGACTGCAAGATCTTCTTCTCCTTTTTCTCTTCTTCTACTGCCACAAAAGCAATCCTGACCACCATTTGTTCTCCAACTCCAACCTCTTCTAAAGGCTTAACCATCAGGGGATCTTTGTCATCCCAAATTTAAGAGCCCAACTCTTCGGACTTTGAATTTCTTTATCTTTGTTTGGCTCTTCTTTTTGCTGTTGTTTTCCTTGACTGGCATTCTGATTTTCATCCTCCCAACATGGATTTGGGAATCCAAGAGGAGGGATGGGTTGTAACTCAATTGATTTGGAAATTTTTTGTGGTGGTAGAGGAGGTGAAACCTCTTGTTTCTTTGGGGGAGAGTGTGTTTATTTTAGCTCTTGTGGAGGGAATGACTGTTTGGAAGGAAAAAGGAAAGAAGAATTGAAGTGTGGTGGAAGACTGAGAGGTGGAGACATGGGATCAAAATTTGGGACAGCAGATGGGGAGTTTAGATTTTGCAATTCCAAATGAGATGGTGTTGCTTGAGAAATGGGAAGAGAAAGACCAGATGATGGTGTAGAACTTACCCATTAACAAGGTTGTTTGACAACAAGTGTATAGGCCTCTATTTCTGCTATCCATTGTGCAAGTTGGGGCAGCATCTTCATCATGAATTCCATCTTCTCTTGAGGGCTGAAGTGTTTTGGAAAAGGGCCTCCCCATGGACAAGGAGTCCCGCAACCACCTCCAAAGCTCTCATTTGAGCTGTTCGACGGATCGCACCATCTTTACCTCCATCTTTTGATTTTCTCCAACAGACATCAGCATCTTTCATCGAAGTCCTTCATTGCATGCGTACCCTTGCTCTTGATGTGCTTCATAGCCAAACTGACTTTTGGAACCGATGTTCATATGGGTATGTATATCGATCCTGAATTTGTTCAAAATGTTGATTTGAAAGAGTTGTAAAACATGTTGGAGGTGTGATATGTCTTGTTGTTGTAAATGTGAGTTCCATGATGGAAATAAAGCCATGATTGCACAACCTCATGGAATGGAAAATAATGAAAGAGATGGAAGGAAGTATGGATGGAAATGGATGAAAAACAAGTTTGCAACTTCAGAAATGGGTTCTTTGATTAGATGGAGTCGCTAGATGTGTTTACAAGTGCCTCCAAAGGCTGAAATCTTCACAGAACACACCAACCTGCAAAAGATGAAGTGGAAGACCTCTAAGGTCCCACCAGCGTGCCAAAACTGTTGATGCAAAATCACAAAGACCCATGGATGTTGATCATATTTCTAATTTGATCACTCTAGCATCCAGTGTGTTGCACAACATTGAATCCTCTCTCCAAGTGTGGGACTTACAAGAATGAGAAAGGAATCTCCAGAGAAGGCTGGTTCTGCTCCTAAACTACCTACCACAAGCTATTCCGGTGCGGGCAAGCTAATGTAATTTTAATCTAACCATGCCAAGGAGACAAAGAGAGAGAGAAAAGGGAAAAAAAATAGCAAAAGCCTACACTAAAACGGTGATACACCGAGAAGGAGAATGTTGAACATCTATCAAAACTACCATGGAACAAAGAGAGGTCAGTGATGGGAAGGATGAATAGATGCATCACAGGCCCAAGGATAGATTTCAAACAGAAAATGTCCCAAAACTCCATGAACACAGCTCCAAACCTGCAATGAACATTCAAATGTGCACAAATACCGTGCAATGAAGAGAGGCAAGAAGGAAACAAGCAAAAATGATCAAGGATGGACAGATGCATCACAAAACACGTTTTTTTTTGCTTTAGAAGTTTGCACAAAACATCATTTTAATGGTAAAAGGAAAAAAACGCCATTACAGAGCAAGGGAGGAGGTTCGAACTCCATTTTTAACCCTGGAGAAGAAAAGAAGGGAGGGCAGAGGCGAAAAGATGAACAACTATAATCGAATCCTCAAAAATGAGCCAAATCTAGCTTTTCATAATGCATGGGTCAAGCCAGAGAGAGAAAACATGGGAAGACGTGCAAGCAGCTCGACCATTGACCAAAACGCATTCTTCATTAAAATCGGTGGTTGAAACATCACTTTTGGCCATGCTGAAAAAGAATGCGACCCATGTGCATTAAATCGGTTGTTGAAACATCGATGCTGGCCATCTTTCAAGAAGAATGCAACCCATGTGCATTAAACTAGTTGTTGAAACATCATTTCGGGCTGTCTTTGTCAAGAAGAATGTGACCCATGTGCATTAAACTAGTTGTTGAAAGCGTCGGTTCGCCATTACCATGCGCGGAGATGTTTCTTGATTTTACCTCTCCAAACTGAACCAAAATGCAAGATTGACCTTGGAATCATGTAGATAATTCCAACAGATTTCCAATGATATAAAGAATGTGTGAATCCGAGCTCTGGATCAAAAGATATGGAGATTTGAAGATTTAGGGCAAAAACAGGCCAAAACGGATATTTGAATTTTTTCCCGCGCTCTGCCACTTGGATGACACGTGTCGGGCGCTGATTGGATGAGCAATTCTCTCTCCTCCACCTTTCCGTGGGCTTTCCTTTGAAATTTCGACCTTTTTAACTCTTTGGAGAATTTTCCATTTTTTCCCCGCGCCCCCACCACTTGGGACACGTGGCACGCTTTGGTTGTTGTGACAGGTGCAGGCAGCCTTTTACCTTTTAGCTTTTCGGCCAAAACTTCTACTAAATTTTCTAAGTTCTCCCGAGCTCCGCACTTCCCCCACCTTAGGACATGTGTCCTACATCTATTGGCTCGGGCCAACCCTTCAAACCTTGCCCTTTGAAATTTTCGGCCAACACTTAGCAAATTCATTGCGCTTCCCCTTGTGACACGCATCACATTCGATTCATTGGTGGCTTTTTCAGATTTTCACATCTTCCGCGTACTCTTGGCCCGGATGTCCCAAACTTTTTGGGACAAATTTCTCTGAACCACCTGATTCGGGCTTCCATGTTCCTCTTTACGGTGAAGACACGTGGCACGATTTGATTCTCTCTCGGCTCCTTTGATTTTCGTGCCCTGTGCGTACTTTTGTCCCAGATGTCCCAAACGAAAGTTCTCTGTTTCAGCTGAACCGGCCAGTTCACGTCCTCCACGTACTTTTATCCCAACTGTCTCAAACTTCCTGGGAAAAATTTCTCCGCCCACCCGAAATGGACTGCTTATTGCCAAACCGGCCGATCCGCATCCCGCACGTATTTTTTTCCCAATCTGTCCCAAATGCCGTGACATTTAAGACTTAGTCATTTTTTCCTCGCTTTGCTTTGGCCAGTTCACCTTTTTGCGCCCCACGCGTCCCAATGTCCCAATTGTCCCAATTGTTGTGTGGACCACCTAGAGGCTTTTCTCGCCGATTCGCGCCCGACATCCCAACCTGTCCCAAGGACCACCTAGACTAGGACTTAGCTGATTTTCTCTGCTTTGGCACCAACTTGATTTCTTGCAATTTTCTTCCATTTTATCAACTGTTGGGATTTCTTCTTTGATAGGAGAGTTAGAAAGAACCCGAGGGGACCCCGAAACATGATTTTTCCTTGAATCAATCTATCTTGCCCAGACCGAATAATGATGCTTGTTATCAAAATTACCCAGGGGTGAATTTTGGATAACAAGTCCTCCTTCCGCTGCACCCGAACAAGTTGTAACTCTGGCTTCCCCAGAGAAAGAAACAGCAGAAGATGTCCCAATAGGCCCATCCACTTAGGATGTCACCACTGCTACTGTAACAACTAAGGTCCCTTCTGTTCCTTCTCCTTCCCCTCCTTCCCCTCCTCAGGTGACCCAGGTGACCATTCCTTTGGTCGTGTCCTCTCCCCCTTCTTCTACTATCCCTCCTGCTTCTTCATCCATCTTCTCTTCTCTCGTGGACCTATCCCCCTCCATTTCTTCCCTCATCTTTGAGCTCCCTTCCCTTCCTATGTCTTCCTCTCTTGTAGTATCTCTTCCTCCCGTGAGCACTTCCTCGGCCTCCCTCTCGATGCCGCCTCCAAGTGTCTCTACGTTTTTCCCTTATACTACTGTAGTTGCCCCCTTCTATGTTTCTGGTCCTTCTCCCATAAGTCCAACTTGGATCTCCTAGCACCTGAGTCAGCAGAAAAGGAAATTTCCCATCGCACCGATGGACTTCTCTGTAATCTCATCAAAAGGGGTAAAGAAGCAGAAGCCCATCACACACTTCTCTCAGAGTGCTTCGGGAGAGAGGGTAATGGAGATCACGTACCCCAATCCTCTGAAGGATAAAAAGGATCTATCCTCGATAGATTATACAGTGACTCAAGTCACAATGGGTACGTCTTCTGAAAGCCTTCAAGGAGAGGCCCTATCTGCAGTCGACGCCCTCTGCAAGAAGCTTCAAGAAGTGAAAGAAGAGAAAAGGCTACTGAAAGAGCAAAATAGACATCTACTCCAAGCCTTACAGAAGATGGGCAGTGCACCTCCCACAACTTCCGCCGAGACTCCTGAGCCTCTGAGCCAAGATAAAATTGATGAATATGCAAAGATCGGCGAGCAGGGCATGGCAGTTTCCGCTTGGAGGAGCCAAATCCTCAAGGACAGTGAATAAGTGATTGCCAAGTTCACCGATTTGTACCTGAACATCAACAAGGTGAACAAAGAACTCCAAGCATTAGCAGGACCCATATCAGAAGAGCTGGACCATGCTAGGCTGCAACATGAGACCTTTCAAAGAATGTTCGACTGTTCAGTAGAAGATCTAGTCAAGTTCAGCGTTTTCGGTCATCCCAGGGCCCTCAATAAAGTCCTTTCCACTCTGGATTACTGGATGGATCAACTGGAATTTATCCTTGAAAAGATCGATAAGGTAAAGGAAGAAGCCCTGGACGCGATGCACCAAATGGAACAAATTGTTCTCACAATGTCTCTAGGGTTGCTTACTCCTTCCTTCACCTTAAGGAAAGTTGATGAAACCATCCAGATCTTCAAGGAGATTGTTTCGCAAGGGCTGGGGCCAGAGGTCACTTTTGATGCAGAGTCCATCAATAACCTGCTGGCCTGTCAGGACTTCATCGGGTTCCTCATAGAAGTAGAGAAAGAATATTCCAAACTCCCAGAAAAGCTCATAGACAAGTGGGAGACTTGTGAGGCGATCAGCGAGCGACACAAGGATCCTTCCCAAGATCAACTAGATTCCATGATCAGTAAGTTCATGGAATACCGTGCCTAATTCCACATCTCGTCACCCAAGCAGAACAACAGGATATCCCCTTTCAGCCATGGGACGACGACGATGAATAATTTCTCTCTTCTTCGACTTTCTTTTTGTGAAATGTCTAAAGTATGTTGGCACAAATGATGACATCATCCATGTTGCACCATGGGATGATGTCATCCATCAAGTTGTCAAAAGTCAACATGACTTTGAGATATTTTTGTAGATATTTTGTATATTTTATGTAAATAGGTGGTTGGTTCCTTTTTTCCTTCCTTCTTCTCCTTCTTCTATAAATACTCAAATACTTGTTGTATTTGAGGAGTGGATATCTTTTAGATGAAAAATAGAAGTGAGAAGAAAAGACTTTGAGCTTTTTGTAACAGAAGGAAATATTAATACAATATTTAGACTTTGTGTTGAATACATGTGTTATTTGCATTCGATCTCTCTTATGTTAGATCTGTGTGTTTATTCTCGTTGGATCTACTGCATTTTATCGTCATTTATTCATCAGTATTACTTTGTTCATTTATGCAAGTAGGTTTGGCTTTGTTTACTACCAATCCCAAAACATAAACCCTCTGACCTTTCTGCTTTGGAATTCATTTCTTTTCTTTCTTCGGATCTGATCTTTCTTCATCCTCTCTTCCTTTCCTTTCTTTCCGCAGTCGGAAACCCCCTACTGGGATGAGATCCTCACCCCGAAGGTAGAATATTGTGAGACTTGCATAGATTCCTGCTGGTAGAATAGCAATAAACCAATTTCGCTTTGTTGACTCAAAGAGGGGCTATGCCCTACACACTGTTGACTCATCTATCCATAAATCTACCCAAGCGAAAGATTTTCGAGCCAACAGAGTTCTTGTTGAATAAGAAAAAGAATCAGCAAAGTGCTCCTTCTTATGTTATTTGAAAATATCCAAGTACTTGTTGTTGATGAATACATCCTAGAAGATCAAGGATAGTGAAATAATGAAATTACATGGATTGAAAAGTTCTCCTTTCTTCAATTTTATAATAGTGCTCACAAAGTTCTTGCTCCCATGCTATCATGAACTATAATGGAACTTGAAAAGTAAAATGGAGGAGTCTTTTAAAGGATATAAAGAATATCTATAGTCTTTAATAACATCTAAAAATTTCACAAAGTAGTTGTTGTGATACACGAAAAGTATTTTCTCATTGAAGAAAAGGAAAAGAATATTATGAACCATTACAAGGCTGATCATATATGTCTAAATGGAATGTCATTAGTTGTGGTAGGATGTCAGAGAGTTGAGGAGACTCCTTTTTCTCATTATTTTGAATAAGAGATTCCTAAAGAATCTTGTAGACTATGAAAGTATAACTAAAGCATGACATATGCAATTATGACATATTAAGACAATTACATTTGAAATATATTCATCTAACTTTTTACGAGTTATCAAGTGTGATGTGGAAAGACCTTGAATTTAAAGTGGAAAGGCCATGTAAAGAGGTATATGTTGTTTACAAATAGCATATTTTTAGAATGTAAGTTGTTTTTGAAGATTTGGAGAGAATGCTGATGGATATTAAAAATAGATAAGTGTATAGGAGAGAAAGTTGATCTTTTGTGAAGAAAATGAGATGATATCAACATAGAAAGCAATAGGAGTATGAGAGGATCATTCTCATGAAGATGAGAGTATAATTCAAAGTGAAAAATCATTCTTAAAGACATGATATCAGATGTGTGAGTTAGAGAGAAGATAGGTGGTGAATTGATGAAGACAGAGCTTGTGATCATGTGTGAGACATAGTTGAGGAAGGAGTTGTGATGTATGAGAATGAATGGTTGGTGATCAATCTTTGAAGAAGGTTAAGGTATGAAAAATAGGCTAGTTAAAGTGAGAAAAAATATCATCATGACTATAATGTTGAAGAGACATAAACATATGAATAATGGATGATTATAAAGCTGATTCAATGAGTGAAGCATGGCATGAAATTATTAGTGAAATGAGCCTTGTATAACAAAGTGCCTTGTAGCTGATTAGGTGATAAGAAGAAATGTAAATTAGGAGGAAAAATGAGAATAAGAATGAGCTGATTTAGTGGTCACAATCTGTTGTGTGAGACAACAAATGCAGAGTGATAAAAATTACAGAACTCTAAGTAACAACTTAACAAATAGAGAGTTGAATCTTCCTTTTAAGTTGAAGCTTATATAATATTAGTAGGTGTTTGAAAAATTTGGGAGTTGAATCTTCCATGTAAGTAGAAGCTTGCTAAAGATCAAGTATATGCTTGGTTAAATTTTTGAGTTACACTCCATGTTGAGTTGATGCTCAACTATGAAATCATTGTAATCTTTACAGGACATTCTTGTCTAAGTTAGTTCTTTGATTTCAATGGGTTTTTCTCCCTTAAATGGTTTCCCACATTAAATCATATCTCTCTGTGTGTTCTCTCATGTTGACTACTTGTGAATTATTATTTGGATTTATTATAAAAATTAGGTGAATTGAATTATTTGTTAGAGTTTAAATAGAAATTTATTCACCCCCTCTCCATGTCCTAATTTAAAAAAATGGTATCCTCTTGAATCAATTCTAAAAAAATTAAGGATATCATAGAGGCACAAGCATGGGTACACTAGATGAATCAATTCTAAAAAGGAAGTATGAGATTTCTCAGTCTCTGATTGATGGACTGAAGAAGGAAATTAAGCTTATGGAAGCTGAACATTGTAGAAAAATCAAGGATATGGAGTCATTTGTTGATAATGTGTCAAAATATCTAAAATAAAAGGAAAATTCCTACTGTAAACATGACGAATAATTGATAATATTAAAGGTTGAACTAGAAGAAGTAAATATTAGGTTGAAGATGTATAGTAAATTTGAAAAGAGTTCTGAATATCTTGATGGAATTTTGGAAAATAAAAGAGCACAAAGTGATAAAATATGTATAGGATTCATAGGAGAACCTATGGAAAAGAGAGAGGATGACAAGGCTTATCCAAACATGCAAATAGACATGAAGATGATCAAGAAGATAAACACAAGAAGTACTAAGCCAGTTAGGCAACCAAATGTGTACAGGTATGAAAGGAATTTCAATGGCTATTGTTTTTCTTGTCATAACTATGGAAAAATGGCCAATGGACATAGGAAGCAGGTCATAGATGACCACCCATGGAGGGATAATAGAAGTGAGAAAGAAAATAATATAGTTTTCTTTAATTGATAAGAGAAATGTCATATTGCCAAGTACTTCTTAGAAGAACCATCAAGTCAGTTTTGGAAAGAACTAAACTCAAAAGGCATGAACATGGTAGTATGCTACAATTGAAGAAAGTATAGACACTATGATAGGAAATGACATGATCTCAAGGCTTCCAAGTCATAGTTGGAATGACAGATTCATACCAATTGATAGGTAAGAGTAGTGTGATGTGCTATAATTGTCATGATTTTTAGCATTTTGCAAAGCATTACTATCACAAGGAACAATCTAAGTACAACAATAAGCATCATACCTTCAAATGGAAAGGTAGGAAGGTTTCAGACATGAAGACCAATCCTAGAAAGGAGTTAAAGTAAGCTATGCCTAAAAACTCTCGAAAAGGAGGTAAAATACATATACAAGGTTAAGGAAGAAAACTCAAGCGTTGGAGAAGAAAAGAGTGGCATAAAGATAATGTGGGTAGATGATGAAGTGAAAAATATATCGATGACAATCATGGGAGAGCATAGTACAAACAAGACATTAGGAAGTGATGATAAATCCAATAATAAGGAAGAAAAGTCTAGTGCAAGTGATGAAGAACTTCTACCTCAAGTTGTATTAGAGAAGGTATATGAGATGCAAAGCATGAATGCTTATTAGAAATTCAATCAGAAAGTGAGGGCTTAAGAGATTAGGTTGTCACACCAAATATTGTATCCAATAATATTGACAAGATCTTAATGACAAGAAGGGAAAGAATTGAGTCATCATGTTGCTTTGATGACTATCTACTATTTTGAGGTGATCTCACAAGGTGGCGTGTCTTATATTAGATTATAGAAGGCATATATCAATAGGAAAGAAGAAAGGTATCCTCCTCATTAGTCTATCAAATTTACAATTAAAGTATTTTCCATGATGACACCGAGTGAATAGTCCAAAGGATGTTGTTGAAAGACAGTTTCCATTAGTAATTGTTGATTGGATTCTTCATCATATTAAAAGGTATGTCAAATTCAAGGTGTCCGATTAGCTTCCTATTGAAGTAATAGTGCTTTATCAAGTTCTTGAATGTTCTTCTTTAGAATTGATGCAACGAGAGTGAGTTAAATAGGTTTCAAGGTATGTGTTATCTTATTTTATGTTTGTTAATTTTGAGTCATGGTTGAGCCATCCTTCTTAGGTTATATTAATGTAAGAGAGGTCTTAAAGAGAGTATAGAACTATTGGAAAGCATCTAGTCTATTATTCTAATGTCCTTATACAAGTTGATCCCAATTAGCCCACAAATTATGTCATGGTGGGTGATCATAGTTTTTAGTAGGTCTATTCAAATCTTGAGAAAATGTCCTTGCTTGAAGGAGTGTGTAAGTAAGTGTCATGTGTTCACAAGGAGTTAAAAGTATGTGTGTCCATTCCTTTCACATTATTCTCAGGCTTTGAGTCATGAAATAAGTACTTAATATTAGTCAAGGTCTATTAATCATTCAATAGATAATTAGAGTTGAGTAAATTGTTGGTCATGGTCTTGTAAATATTCAAATGATGCATATTTGAGTAAGACGTCTCCATCAAATTCGCCAAGGGTTGGAAGAATAGAATTGTCAAGTACAATAACATGAAAATGGAAATTATAGAAGAGCTCATAGCTCAAGTCACTGGTCTCAGCTTGGAAGGTGCAAAATTTTTCAACAAGAAAGTCGACAGGGAGGTTGAAACCAAAAAATTTCTGGAAGAGGGAGAGAACCTTGAGTTTGTAACTACTGGCCTTAAGGTGGAGTCGATCCCTGCACCTTTTGATGAACTTTCCAAAATGGTGGTAAGGTATGTTACCTTAGAAGGAAGATATGTGACTATCCCACACAAGCATCTGATTTTTCTGAATCATTTTTGTAGAAATAACATTATTAGTTTTCCTCATTATCTGATCAACTCCCTAGAGAAGTCTATAAGGGAGGTGTAAAATCACTCTAGGGCTGTTCCCCTGCACTGCAGGGCCTTATACTCCTCATTCACCACCACTTTTCTAGTTGCCCTCCCATGAACCCCATCCCACCTCCCTCCTCCACACCCCCACCTACCCATACCGCTTCCACTCCACCCCCGCCAAAAAGAAAGCATGATGATGTGGGCTCCAAAAGAAAAGCAAGAGCCTAAAAACTAGAATCCTTGCCTCCCAATGTGTCCTTAGGAGCCACAAGAACTTAGAAGTTTCTGAAATCCTCTTGCATATCAGCATGCTCGTGGAGAAGCCCAAGGAGGAGGATTTGCTTGGAGAAGGTTGATGATTGGAGAAGGAGATTCAAGAGCTCAAAGGGGCTCTTAAGAACATGGAGAAAGCCAAAGGTAAAAGGATCCTGTAAGGTGAGGAGAAAGAGGGGGTCATTGATGAAGTCTTCAAGAAGTGTAGTCCCTTGATGGCAGATTGGGAATGCCAAAAGCCGCAATGAATGTATTTTATGCGCCTAAAAATCATCTATAACTTCATTAAACAGCACATCCACAGTGTTTGCAGCTTAAGTGGAATCAATGAAGATATATGGGGCCCTAAAGAAAATAGGGACACTGTAATCTCCCAAGAAAACATGAAGGACCCCTCTTAGGCCACATCCATTGCCTTTTTCATGTCACTGCAGGCCATCAAGGCCAAGATTGACAGAGCCCTCAAGTAACGGGCTGATGTGCTGCTGTTTTTTGGCTGTGATCTGGCTGTCATCGGGTGGTTCTAGAGCTATTTTTGATGGAGCTCTGTATTCTGTTTCTCTTTTGGTTTCTTTTTGAACTTGTCTCCTTTGCTCTGGATCTCTGTACGTTTAGATCCACTCTTCACCTTTATTGTAATATCTCATTCTTTGGGCCTTTAAGTATTGATTGTTTTGCCCTTCTCTAGGCTGCTTTTCTCATGTTTATTATCTGGCTTTTGAGCCCTTTTGTACACAGGGTATAGTCCCTTCAAAACTATTTGCCCTTAATAAAAAAATATTCAAATGATGCGATTACTTCCCAAGGGGAGTGGATGATGGAGTAAGTGTCAATTTTGAATGATAAAAGAGTATGATTAAGATGTATTTAGTTCTCTGAATCCTATGCAAGTTAAGAAAAATTATCATGACATATGATATTTCCATATCAGTTCATGAAAAATCCTTCAAGTAGTTTCATGAAAGGCTTACGGTCTGCAAGTTATATTCAAGTCAGAAAACATGCTAACATTATAAGGTACAAGTGTGTGAAGATCTGTTGTGGCAAGGGGAGTTAATGATGACTCTCAACTAGATTCGATGAAGATCTTGCCAAGAAAATTCATATGTTGCAAAGGTGGTCAAATTTTGGATGTTATGCTTCATATTAAGGAAGATATACCCCCTTTCATGTCATCAACTACATAAATAAAAATTAAGTTCTCTAAGAATGAAAATGTTTCCAAGAAAAAGATTGAAGATGTTTCATGGAGATGAGAAAATTTTATGTCTTTCAAAATTTTTTGAATGAAGGATGATGTTGTATAAGTCTAAACCTTGTTCAAGTTGAGAAAATCACATGTTATGAGATGTAAAGGAGAGAATCGCATGCTGCAGGTCTGGGAACACCTATTGAGAACAAGAGAAGATGTTGTTACCCTAAAAAAGTGTTCTAGATGGAAAATGAATGAATCTCTTCAAGAGGTTGGTTATACACAAAACTTAGAGACTCATCAAATGTAAAGTATGTAAACTTGAAGGTTTTACATAATTTGTAAATAGTAGTACATGATATAGATGCACTATTGCAATTTATGCATAATACTAGATTAAGATATAAGGACAATGATAATATTAAATGCTCACAAGTTTGTGAGAAAGGAGGACAAGGTTGTTGTAGTAAATACCAATAATGGATTTTTCATTTCTCATGATTATATTTCTAACTGTAGTGGGTAAAAATGGTGACCTATAATTTTTAGTAGGAGTATTGGAACAATCGAAATGGTTTTCAATGACCAATAGGTGATTTTGAAGCAGACCTAGGAATATATAAATCTTAGTAAACTAAAAAATAATGATTATATGATAGCACACTTCAAATGAGAGAAAAATATTCTTCTTTATCACTAAATGGACAAGGAAAGGCAATAAAAATAACTAAAAAAGTCCTTTAGGACTGGTTTGATTTGATTAATCAATTCTTATTGCTTAAATGCAAGATAAATGCATAACTTATTATAGCTTCATATAAAGGAGGATAAAATTATCTCAGGGGAGTTACATGAGCTTGTTTCATGACATAAATAGGCCTATATGGATGGGAAATTTTGGGCTAAAAGGATATGAAAATTTGATTTAGGGATCCAAACTCCAAATAACATGATCAACTAGCTTAAGGAAGAATTGAGCTAGTTTTTGAACATTGTGAAGTGAGATATCTAAACATGAAAATAATAGATTTGGGGGAGCATTGAGGCTGATGGGTGGATAAATCCATGCATCCATTCAAGACATATTTGGTAAGGTAGCAAGTTTAATAGAGAGGGGAACTTCTTGAGGTAAGGTTATGATTTTTCAATGAATACTTGTATGTTATTTATTCTATTCAATGTATGAATATTTTTCATATATGTCAAAGGGGGAGAGAGTGTTGTCAGAAACAAGGTATGAATGATTTTAAGATGTTTGTGTGTTTTTTTATCACAAAGGTTTTGTGTTTTTTACATTCAATGATAAAGGGAAGATTATTGAACCTTGGTAAATTGGTGTTTTCATTGATGTTAGGTGGCATTGATGGAAAAGGTGAAATTGGTGAAGTGAGGACCAGTCAGGGGCATGAATTTTGATTCGTAGTGCTTTCTAAATGGTGGTTATTGTTCATAGAGTGGTCTCATGATGTCTTCTTGAACATTCATGATGGTTTCACGGTGTTACTAGCTTAGTCAGTGAGGTAGGTGCCCACTAGAGGTATGGAGATTCTTGGTGTGTTTTTCTCAGGTGTCCCATAAGTCTGAAATGATGTTTCAAGGATCGAAAGATATTATATGGTGATCATCAGGTCAAGAGTTGTAAGTCATAGTTGAAACTATCCCATTTAGGCTTAGTTATAGAGCCTAATAAAGTGTAAAAGCTGAAAGTAGGCCATGAAAATCCTTTGTAAGAATGTTAGTAGCCTAGGAATACTACCTAGAGAATTTACAACTAGCTACATGGCACACTTTAAATTTTGGAGGTAAAATTCAAATTTGAGGTTTTCACTAGTTGCCTTTGACAACTAACAATGGAAGTTCAGAAAAATGAGATTATTATTGACCATAAATGACCATTTATGAGAAATAAAGCCATGAAACATGTAGAGGGATTTGTTTTAGTGTTTTGGGTCAAATTACATGAAGTTTTGAAGAATATTGTTCAAGATATTCAAGTTTTACTAAAACTGGGTAAAGTGAGAAGGGCTAAAACAATGACCTATCTTCTTAGCACTCATACAAAATTGAAAATAATTATTTAGATAAATCATAAGAGGATTTTCTTAATATCACTTAGAGACTAAAAAAATTGAGGTCAAATGGTTAAGGAACAAAAATTTCTCTTCATTTTTCTACCAGTGATTAAACACTCTCAAAACACCTATTTTGTAGCGTTAGGAGAAAAATGCATTTGAAGGTAATTAAATAACTTGTGAAAGTTTTTATAACATCTCAGGAGTGTATAAGGCTTCTTCTTGGTCATAATGGTTAGATTTGTGTTTCTCATGGTGGACTGTACTGTACAAGTATGTCTCAATATTTGCAAGCTTTATGTATACCATATGATGTGAAGGATTTTAAGTTAAAAAGTATGACACAAAGGGTTATGTGAGTATTTATATAAAGATGTTTAGGGAGACATGATGAAAAATTTAACATTGTATCCCTATTTTTTGGATGTGACAAGGACTTGGGGAGAATCAGTCCCTAATAAAACCTTTTCCACATTTGTGCTTCACACTCGAACCACACATGCTCATATACAAAACATCAAAGTATATAGTATTCTTAAAGAAATAAACACAATTAAAGAATCAAAATTATAAATACATAAATCCCCTTAGATTGATAATGAAATCATATCCACACACTTATGTAAATATTTAGATCAGATCACAAGAGTAATGCCTTTAACAAAGATCAACAAGGTGCAATAAAGATATATCAAGATGAGAAATATAGTCACATGAATATCCAAGAAGATATAATTATTCAAAAATTTATTACAACTAAATATCAGATCTGAAGACACCTTAGAAACTTGCAAGTTACATCAACATGCTATGATGATAGCATCCAAATCGCCATCCTTCTCCAACTCGCTCTCATATAAACAACACAATATTTTTCCTTGCTCAAATTATTCCCATGAAAACTAAACCAAGTTCTATCCTAGAAGGGAATTACATGTGGTTTTATTTTTGGAAAAAGGGTTATTCAAAATAAGATAAAAAGGGGTTTCAAAAATCTAGAAACAATATGCCCATAAATTCGCTTTTATAGCCTCTCTAAGGACCAAATTCAAACTCAACCATTTTCCATCCATTGGATCGACCCATGCATCATAGAAAATTTTTAAATTTTAAATATAAAATTCACAAGTGACAAAATTATGTCGTCCTAGCTCAAACCATCATTTCATGTGTAAACAATGGCTCAAAACCCCATGGGCACAATCTTAATATTGCCCTAACATTAGTACCATAATTTTACATGACCTAAAAATCATCAAACATGTTTAAATTAAAATTTAAACATAAAACATGGTCGAAATTAATATCAACCAACACAATTATTTCATTTCTTGGGCCCAATATCCTTTATACTTCTCAAAACCGTTGTTTCCTACATCCTTCAACACTCTGAAAACTTCATAATGCCACAAAATCACGTCTACTTAAAAACATCATTCCATGGGACCACTAAATGGAAATGGAATAACATTTATAACACTTGTAAGCAAGCTATAAGCTATGAAACATCCATCTATTCAAACCACAACTACTTTTGCTGTGCACTGCATCAACCTAACTAGAGTATTATTTCCATAGGTTAGCTCATAAATTTTTTTAAAAACATTCAATACCTCCAAATTGATTAATTGAATTTAAAATTTATCCCTATTCACATTAAAGGTGATAAAAATCATCACTCAATCCACATCATGCTTTAAACAAGTCCAAACTTTCACTTGAACACATCCTGTCTTGAATTGCCAAAAAACTTTCTGTCCAAATAGTTCCATGAAAATATTTTCAAATCACTTCACCATGTGGAAAAAATAATATAAATTTAAATATTTCTGAATCATATTTCCAACACAACTTTAATAACTTTAAAAATCCACTTGTAGCTCAAGTTATAGCCATTTTACTTAAGACTTCTATTTGAGATCCCAAAACTATCCTTTGACAAATCAACCTATTTGGACCTCAAAAAACCATGAAACTACATAAAAATGTCCTAAAACATCCATGTAAATAAAAAACTCTCATAAATCACACACCATCAATTTTAAATGCTACTTCTTTAGACCATCTTGTCCTAAAACCTTCTTCTTCGAAAATTCTATGTTTAGGTGGAGCGCACTCATCACCATGACATCAACCATACATTTATGGAAACCCAAGATATTCCTATATAACATAAAATCATCAATTTTTATGAATCAATAAAAAATGGGTCACTATACTTCACATCCCGCAAACTGCTCCTAGCTAGGGTTTAACTAGGGTTTTAGACCACTTTGCCTTCTTAGCATTCGTTCATAAGATCAAGATGATAAAATGAACTAATTATTTTTGTGAAACCTTATAAAATCACCATAAAATCTTCCTTTAAAGGAAAAATGTCCCATGAAAATCACACTATTCACAATGAGCATATGAAGTTCAACTTTGAGATGGAAATTCACTTGTTTTTCACCCTATCGACAAAACAATCATTTATTGAAAAATACGTATCATGAAAACCTGAAATTTTTCTCAAAGAATCATGAATCATCCCTATAACATCTACAATCATCATAATATAAATTCCATACCTCAATCTCTCCAGTCACTAAGACTTACCTATGCTTGCATGTTTGATCCTCACTATAGAAGCTAGGGTCAACTGAAATAATGCAATAACTGATCATAAAACCTCTGAAAATGACCCAAAAATACCTTATATGCCATTATATACCTAAATTCATGCTTCCATGATCTCATATGGCTCCAAACCACATTGTCACACCTCCAAGTTGTCATACTTGCTCCCAATGAACACATGTAACATAGTGAACCACCTATACATGTACCATGCCACTACTATGAGTGCCAAAGAACCCTTAAAAATTCTAGGAATAATTTCAACATGATTCCCAAGAATCCAAGAAGCACCTACCATCATGCAACATAATCTAGGCACTTGTATAGGCTTGAAAGAGCAAACACACCTCACTAAATCCCACCGTACCAGCAAGTATACATATGATAGAACATGTTAACAAAATATACATCATAAAAACCATAATGTAACATTAATTTTGTCATTAATGTGGTTTTTCATCAATGGAAACACCTATTAGGGTCACATGCTAACAATCTCCCCCTTTTTCATTGATGGAAACCACCCTAAACTTCTCACCCTTTTTACATTAATGACAAAGGCATAACTATAGATTTATTTCATCACCTACCTCATCTTCTTAACATTGTATTTTTTTTGGAAACATCAACCAAAGGTCTCAAAATAACTCTAATGCTTGAATTTTACCTCAAAAGTGATTTTTTTCCTTCATTTCACACATGAAATCACCATGCTCCCCATGAGCCAAGGAATTACAACATCTGAACATCATCAATAAAAATGAAATAATCATAATCATACCTTATCGGGATCCAAAATACACTATTTCATCATCTATGCATGTACAAAAAAGCATTTTCTCCATTATCCCTGATTTAGACTTCAAGAACCTACTATAGCAAACCTTAATCTGAGCCATATAATCTGAAATCATGCCAACAATGCCAAAATTTACCATATCACAATGTCATTCCTCTATTTCATCTAATTTCCACCTTGTCCAGGCCTAAGAAAAGTTCAATATTACATATTGTTGCTTTCCATTTATTATGTGGATTGTCTTATCGAAGATACATTTGGTGGCATTTGATCCAACTTTGAGATGTCCTAGCACCTCATATATGCTTTGACCATGCAACCCATATCTAGCCTTATACTTAAGACCTCTATATCTAGCTCGAGAGCACAAATTTGATCAAATAACCTTTAAATATTGGCTTGGAATAAGCTTGAGCAACTTTTGTCACTTTAAAGATCCATTTCAGTCTATAACAATCATATTTAACTGAAATTATGCATTCATGAGTAAAAATACTCAAATATTAACTCACACAACTAATTCGTACCTTAAATGGCATGAGAAACTCCTTATCATCTTCTATATGCATAAATTTGAGCTCCCCTTGACATAAATGCATGATATATACGAGCAATATATATATACCTATAGAACAACTTCTTGTGTGACTGTAGAAAGACACTGTGGAGCTTCATCAAGAGATTAAAAACTGTCATTTTCCTTGTTCATATATAGAGAACCAAATCATTTAATTCAAAATAATCACATCTCATTACACAACCTTTAAGAATAATCTTAACACATAAGTACCATCAATGTAATTTACTAGACACCTATAGGCCTGTAGGTCAACTTTTGAAGCCAAGCATAGAATATCATCTCCTTTCACAGTCACTAGATTCCCAACATCAATCCATGGATACCATGTAGCTTATGAAGCATCAAAAGTAGTCAAAATAAACTTGAATCATTCCTCTTACCCCTGTGGGACAAGCTTACTTTGCCTTTGAGAGTGAATTATGACTATAGTAGACCAACCTTGCACATGGAGTCAACACAAACTAATAGGGACTAAGGTTACCTTTCTTACTTAGCTCTATAACTCCCAATACTTTTACTACTTCACAGTCATAGTCCAAAGGACTGTAACATCATAGAAGAATGCATAGTACCTTATCATACCCAAGACTTGTAAAAATCTTCCTCTTATACCTGTAACACTCCATTATCATTGACCTAATCATGCTTAAAAGCTCATACTAATAGGAGATATTTATAAAATGTGAATTTCCTCTGATATGATTGGAAGCATCCCTTCAAGATCTTGGAAAATCATCATATACCTTAGAATTACCTTCTTGTGTAATGAACCTTGAGACTTGAAATCCACCTTAGAACTTTTGCAACCTTGTAAACCCTATGAAATCCATGATAAATGATTATTAAGATGTAGTGATCTACCCTATTCACCTTTTAGGTCCATATACACAAGATTAATACCACATATAGAGAAGCATATAACCATATTGACTGATATTTGCATCCTTTAAGATCAACTTTACATACTCAGGGTTTTAGATAAACTCATATGATGCATAAGTAGTGACCTACTTGATCAGCCTTAGGCCAAAACATACCATATGAAGCATCAAAACATATACCCTTGTTTCTTTTGACCCTACACCATCACATTTGACTCATTCATAGACTTTTTATTGTTACTCATACTCAAAAACCTCAAACAACTCATGAAGATCACACAAAAAACTTGTTCATACCATCAAAGGCACATACAAAGTCTTCTAGCTCATATACCACTGAGAGTCACTCATAAATTTTGTTGTACATAAATTTATGAAGACTTCAATCTTGATTCAGACACCCATTTAAGCATAAAATTACTTCCTCAAACCTTGAAAACTTATTCCACAATGATAAATCCCAACTATAAAAATGCAACATCTCAATGAACCCTTTGATACCAAAATTGTAAACACAACACTGTCATAAATTCTTGAAAAAGTTTACATTCATATGACTTCAAACCTATTGACTATAAACACAACACTGTCAGAAATTCGTGAAATTTTTTACATTCATATGATTTCAAACCTATTGAATCCTTTATTCCTCCTTGTGAGGATGATATGCACAAAATTTTGGATCAATATTCCATCATTAGGTCCTCCAAAAATCACTTTCCATCCATACCACTCAGAGTGAATTATGTGAAACCATTCTAGGAAGAGGAGTGATCAAAGTGCACAAAATAGTTCTTGTGACCTCAAAATTTTATCATACATGCTGAGAAAATATATTCAAAACATTTGAGCACCTCTTTCAATGGCTAGGGTGCATGAACACTCAAAATCATACCTAAACCTTCCTCTTTTGTCTTGTTTTAGCCTTCAAGAGCATTGCACTGGTCTTCATCTTCACACTGAAGGATTAAGATAACCCTTATGATGGCACAAGAGTATCTCTTAGCACTTGCAAAGAACTATTTACAAATTTTTGAGCTCATGACACAGAAATCAATGAAATTTTAGACTCAGACTGATGCATAGACCATTTGAAATGACAATACTATACTTCCTAAGAAGATTGAGTACACTAAGACAAAAGATGACCTTTTACAACTCCTTAGACACATTCATAGCTCCATAATGGACTCATGTACACACATGACACTTTTAACTCGAACACATGAAGAATTTATGACACAACAAAGGACTCAGATTTGACTCACTAATATGCCATAGACCATGGACTCTAGACAATTGAGTTAGACACAAATTCGACAATATGAATCCATTATACGCAGATAATATGATAATATGGAACTCCTATAGGACTTACTCATGATCCACATACAAACTCAAACATCAAAAGGATACCATTTCATCTTGATAATGTAAACTTGGTCCTCAAGAGCTTAGAAAACTATGCATCACTTGACACTTGAGCTTTGAAGAACAAAAACACAAGAAACTTGAAATTCTTATCATGACTAACTACTTGAACCTCAGAAACATACTTAAGAACTTGAAATGACATACCTTACATCATGAAGAATACACACACTTGACAAAGACAGCTCCCCCTCACTCCAATGCTTCTTTTGCACCTATATACTTGTAAGAATCATAGTACATGAATATACCACCATGGTGGAGCTTGATGAGAGAGCTAAGAAGGTCTCAAACCCTCTTCTTACACCTTGAATGAGTCCTCATGGTCTAAGTCAATTTTTTTCATACTATATTCCTCCTTTTTCTTAGTCAAACTCTTGGAAACATCTTGACCACTTTGACTAGCTTCTTCCTTATTTTTGTATACTTGAGCTTGTGGCTTGGGTATTTGAGTTTCTTTCTTCAACTGACCTACATCACAAAACCTTGCAATGTGCCATCCTTGTGGAACCAAAATAATTCCAATTTCCTCCTTTTCACTCAAAATCCCTATGTCCATATCCATTGCAAGCATAATAATAACCATTGAACTTGCTAATATACCTTGTTGTGTTTGATGGCCCATTTTTCTAAGTTTTCCTCTCTCATGACAAGGATAACATTCAACTCCATACATTTGACCTACTCTTTGATCCTTCTTGTCTTGACATTACTCTTCCTTCTTTTCTTCACAATGTTCCTTCTCTTTTCCATCATCCTTCTTTTTAACCTTAGGACTACAAAAACTAGCCCTATGTCAATAAAAACCACATTTGTAATAATTACCATTAAGGACATCATACATATATACATTTGGCTTCCTGATAAATGGTATTCTAGGAGGTGGAATCCTTGAACTTTATCCCTTGCTTTTCTACCTTCTTTCATTTGATCCTTGACTTGAATCTTCCTCATTCTTCTCTGATTTGGATGGAATCTCATTGAATCCTAGACCTGTTATATCACCATATACCTTTTGATTTTATAACATCTTACTTATATTTTCTAAACTCCTTGAAAGGATAATACTTTTCTTGTCATGGTGCCTAAATATTTCTTCAAATCCTTTGTTTCTTTCCTCTTGATCTTCAACTTAGTTTGTGCCTCCTCAAGTTGATTCGTTAGAATTGTAGACACTAAAATTAGGTCACACTCCCTTTTGTCCCTCGACATATAAACACCCTTTATTACATTTACCTATCCATGACCCCCTTCACCCAAATAATATTAATTTAATTTAATTAATTAATTACCCTCACTATATTTATTATTTAAATAATATCTACACATATAATTCACTTAGACACCTCACCAAGCCAACTCAACCTAAAACCTATTCTTAGCAAGTTATCATAACTAACTAAGACTTACCTAAACCCTAAAAATCAATGCCTAAATTCCCTCTAACCACATTCCCACATGCTCACAATAATCTCCCAATCTAATATGTGGGATAACGACACGAGATCCAAGAAAATTAGGAGGATCTCCCTAAGTTTAGTAAACCTAGGAAATCCCACCTTGACCGACGTCGGTTACCCCTAACCGTCGCCGGTTAAGCCGGAACCACCGTCGGTTACCATTTCAACCTCAAAACAACCTTTTTCTCAAGGTTATAAATTTGAAGTTGGCAAACTTTGGGAGAAAGTTGATGAACAAGAACACATCTCAGAGAGATAATGCATCTTCAGAGAGAAAATTCCTGTGAAAACTCACATCTAAGGAAGGAGATTGAGCATCTTCTCCTGCACCGCCATCCCAACCACGACTTGATCTATCCAAGCAAAGAGGAGTGTACATGTAGCCCATTCAGAAGCTTTTTTTTCAGTTGGTGATCACTTACAAGCTTTAAGCCCATCATCAACACCTCCATCCCTCACACACAGGCCTTTAGGAATGGAATCCAAGTAAGTACAACATCATACTTTCCTGGTTATTTCCTTTCTTCATCATTTTATCATCCATTTGTTTACCTTGCCTCCCTATTGACCTTCTCCACACTCCCACCTCAATATACCCATTAAAACCTCACAAAATCCCACTCCCGTCACCCAATACCTTGTCCTGACCAACCGAAGTCCTTTGTGCAATCACAAAGGAGACCCTAGCCTATTCTGTGACATTTCTAGATCTCACCCCGACCGACACTTTGGTCTCTGTTTGCCCACACTACCCTGAATAGAGACCTACCCACCTAATTTTATCTTACCCTCATCCACCTGTGACCTACCCGAGACCTTTATCAGACCTGCAGAACCCAAAACCAATCATTTGACCTTTGGATTCTATTCTAGCTTAGCCTGTTAGATTAGATCTATTTTTATTATTGTGTTTTTAAGTGAGATACCTAGATCATTTCAAAATAACAATAGGATTTAATTTTTTTATAGTATTTAATTATTTAAAACAGTGGAGTGATAGCCATCTAAGAAGTATCATACTTCCCGGATCTAGCTCACGCTAGGCAGTTCACTGCCCATATTGTTTAATTTCTTTTGGTGGTCTTGTTTTCATTACAGGTAGTTCCTCTTAGCCAAAAGTAAGCTCTCATGATCAGTTGTGGATTTGGAAGTCATACACGCGCAACAACCCATCAACTGACATTTGAACAGGTATCATCCTACACCGTTACCCTATCTATTTCATCAACACTTCAAAGAAACAATATAAGAAAAAGGTGAAACAAGAACCTTGACTATTTCTTATTTTTCAACCTCATTTTTGATAGATTTTTCTAGTTGAGATTTTAAAACATTGACTAATTATTCATGAGATACAAAAACTCTTTAATCCTATCGAATTCACACTTGTTGTGTTCATGAACATGAAGGAATTAATCTGAACTATTTCCAAATCTGTAGGTGCTATCTTGTCACCAAAGATCTCCTTATAGCTTGTTAGGATACTTCCAAGTGCCTGATTTGATACCAATTTTGGAGGTAACAAGGAATGAGAGGGATTGTGGGTTAATTAATCCCCAATAAAACCTTTTTCATGCTCGTGCTTCAATCCCTAACCACACATGCTCATATACAACACATCAAAGCATATAGTCTTCTCAAAGAAAGATACACAATGCAAGAATCACAATGATAAACATATAAATCCACTTAGATTGATAATGAAATCAGATCCACACACTTATGTAAATATTCAGATCAGATCACAAGAGTAATGCCTTCAACAAAGATCAACAAGGTGCAATAAAGATGTATCAAGATGAACAATATAGTCACATGAATATCCAAGAAGATATAATTATTCCAAAAGTGATTAAAACTCAATATAATATCTAAAGACACCTTAGAAACCTGAAAATTACATCAAAATTCTATGAAGATAGCATCCAAACACAAGCATCCAAATCTTCCTCCTTCTCCAACTCGCTCTCAAAGAAACAACACAAGCTTTGTCCTTGCTAACATTATTATCATAATAAATCAACCATCTGCTATCTTAGAATGATATTCTAGGGGTTTTGGGCTAGGCCCAAATGGTTTTTATTTTCAGAAAAATGGTTCTTCAAAAGAAGATAAAAGGGGTTTCAAAAAGCTAGAAACAATATGCCCATAACTTCACTTTTATAGCCTCTCCAAGGCCCAAATTAAAAATAATTTTTTTCCCTCCTTTGTCTCAACCAATGAATCATATAAAAATGATAAATTTGAAATATAACAGTCACAACTGACCCAATTTGATTTTCCTATCTCAAATAATCATTTCATGTGCCAAAAATGGCTCAAACCCCATGGGTACAATCTTAAAATCACCCTAACATTAATACCATAATTTGTCATGACCCAAAACTCATCAAACATGTTTAAATTAACATTTAAACATCATAAATGGTCACAATTAATATCAACCAATCAAATTATTTTGTTTACTGGGCCTAATATCCTTTATACTTCTCAAAACTCATTTCCTACACCCTTTAACACCCTAGAAACTTCATACATTTGCCACAAAATCACATCTACTTAACTAAACAATGCCATGTTAAAAATAAATGTAAATGGAATAACCTATAGAAAACTTCTAAGAAAGTTATAATCCATGAAAAATCCATCTATTCAAACCACAACCATGTTATCCTTTACGAGATCAACTCGCCAATGGTAATATTTCCAAAGGTTAAATCATAATTTTTTTTATAAAAACATTAAAGACATAAAAATGGTTTCATTGGATGAAACATTAATCCCTCTTCACATTACATGTGATATAAATAATAAAAAAATCCATCTCATGCTTCAAACAAGTCCAAACTTTCACCGAACACATCCTGTCTTGAATCGCCAAAACTATTTTTATCCAAAGAATGCCATGTAAACTCTATCAAATCACCTTACCATGAGTAAAAAGTAATGTCAATGGAAATATCTATGCATATTATTTCTAACACAACTTTAATCACTTCAAAACTCCACTTGTAGCTCAAGTTATAACCATTTTACTGAAGACTGCTATTTGAGATCTCAAAATTGCCCTTTGACTAGTCAACTGGTTTAGACCTAAAAAAACCATGAAATTGAATGAACCTATCCTTAATAATCCATGGAGAAAGTATAAAACTCCCATACATCATGCACCATTAATTTTTCATGCTACTTCTTTGGACCATCTTGTCCTAAAACCTTATTCTTAGGAAACTGCTATTTTTCAGGTGGGGCCCACTCATTACCATGACCTCAACCATACATTTATGGAAACCTGAGAGATTCATATACCTTATACAATCATAAATTTTTATTAATCAATCAAAACTATGTCACTATACTTCACATTATACAAAATTTGCTCCTAGCTAGGGTTTAATTAGGATTTTAGACCACTTTCCCTTCTTAGCATTTGTTAGTAAAATAATAAATATAAAATGACCTCATTATTTTTTAAAACCTTATAAACTCACCATATAATATTCCCTGAAATCCAAAAGGTCCCATGCAAATCACACTATTCACAATGAGCATCTGAAGTTCAACTTTGAGCTAGAAATTCACTTGTTTTTCACCGTCTCACAAAAACAATCATATATTGCAAAAAAATTTCATGACAACATGAAATTGTTATTAAAGCATCATGAATCATCCCTATAACATCTTAAATCATTATAATAATAATCACATACCTCAATCTCTCCAGTCACTAAGACTTACCTATGTTTGCATGTTTGATCCTCATTGTAGAAGATAGGGTCAACTGAAATAATGCAATAAATAATCATAAAACCTATGAAAATTACCCAAAAATACCTGATGTGCCATTATATACTTGAATTAATTCTTACATGATATCATATGGCTCCAAACCACACTTTCACACCTCCAAGTCTGTCATACCTGCTCCCAATGAGCACCTGTAACATAGTGAACCACCTATACCTGCACCATGCCACTATTTTGAGTGCCATATAACCCTAAAAACATGCTAGGAATCATGTCAACATGCATCCCAAG
This sequence comes from Taxus wallichiana var. yunnanensis, assembly GCA_018340775.1. Lineage (NCBI taxonomy): Eukaryota > Viridiplantae > Streptophyta > Pinopsida > Cupressales > Taxaceae > Taxus > Taxus wallichiana. Next base: position 197,808,022 of record CM031242.1, read on the forward strand.
CATCCACAAAGCACCTACCATCATCCAACATAATCTAGGCTCCTGTATAGGCTTGAAAGAACAAACACACCTTAATGAATCCCAATGTACCAACAAGTATACATATGATCCAACATGTTAAAAACATATACATCATTATAACACCATAATATGACCTTAATTTGGTTTTAAATCAATGAAAACACCTATTAGGGCCACATGTCAACATATTCCAGTCATCACTTTTAAGAGCAAGTCTTGACAAAAATTAGCTCTTAGTCTAGGTGAACTTGTGGATGTAAAGTACTTTTGTCAAAAATCTATATGAATCTAAATAGGGTAAGATATTCCTAAAAATATTCAAACCAATTTCTTGATCAAATAGATATTTGTAATGAACAATCCCTAAAAGGCTAACTCAGTCAACTCAGGATAGTCATAATGGATTGTACTTTGAGCATGAAAATCAAACCTCTCTCCTTCAATCCATTCAAGAGAAGACTAAGCATGTTGAATACCTTCTTAGTGATGTTTAAGGGAAATAGATAGTTATGTGAGTGACTATTTTATTCGCAAGTGCGCCCAAATCAATACTTCCATGTAGGTTCTTACGAAATAATGCCACAATCCCAAAAATGTCTAAATTTCTTATCTATCTTCATTAAGTTAGTGATTGCATTTGACATGGCTAGTTATATAAGGAAATTATCTTCACAAAAAGGTGGGTTAGATGCCATGGATAGATAATATATTAGGAAAATTTGTTCTTTCTTGATGATTGGGTCCGATCTCTTGTAATAGTCAAGATGATGAATACCTCGACCTAAAATCATGAAGTTGTTATGTCTTATTATGAAAAAGAAGGCATGAGCTCATAATAAGACCTGATTAAGTCTTTTATTTTTATTATCATGCACAATTGACCTCTTATCTATGAAGTGAAGTTTTTCATAAAACTTTTAAGTTGAATTTCATATTCACCATCCTTGAAATGTGTCATTGGATTCATAAATGATATGGGTACGATATGACATTTCTTATGTTTGGAAGTTTCTCCCTATGCATGCTAAATATGTATGTGTCATGTCTTAGTGCATAGTTCATGAAGAAGATTAACATTTCCCTGGTTCCTTCTATTTTAGATTCCTAAAGATCAAAAACCTTCTTCCTAAGATGAGCAATCTTCAAAATATCAATTCACTATTTCTTATCAAGTAAATCCAAGAGTGTGATATGAGATCTTGTTGATTGAGAAAATTAATGTGTAAAGTGTTCCTTTCTATTTTCTTTGAATATCTCCAAGTGCTTGCTTTGTTGATGAAGAAATCATACTGAGCTCAAGGACCATGAAAGAATGAAATGACACAGATTTAATAGTTCTCATTTCTTCAAGTTCGATTAGTGCTCACAAAGTGTTTTATCCCATGCTTTCATGAAATCAAATGAAACTTGAAAGGTAAAATGGTGAAGGATTCTTTCAGAGGATATAAAAATCTCTATAGGCTCTAATAATGTATAAACATCTAAAAAAGAGGTTGTTGTGCTACAAGACAAATATTTGCTCGTTGAAGAAAAGGAAAAGAAACTTGAATCATTACAAGGATGATCATAGAGGTATAAATGGAATGTCATCAGTTATGGAAGGATATCAGAGAGTTGAGGAGAATTCAAGAAGCTGTAGACTATGAAAGTATAAATGGAGTATAACAAATGTAATTATGAAATTTTAAGGAAGTTACATTTTAAATATCTTCATCTCACTTTAGACTAGTTTTCAAGTGTGATGTGAAAAGTCCTTGAATTTGAAGTTAAAAGGTCATATAAAGATTTCTATATTGTTTACAAATAGCTTATTATTGGTATGCAAGTTGTTATAGAAGCTTTAGAGAGCTTGCTGATGGATGTTGAAAATAGATAAGTGTATAAGAGATAAAGGTGATCTTGTGTGAATAAATTGAGATGATATCATCATAGAAAGCAATAGGATTATGAGAGGATCATCCTCACGAAGAGGAGAGTATGATTCAGAGTGAAAAGTCATTCTTGTAGACTTGCTTTATCATATGTATGAGTTAGAGAAGATAGGTGGTGAATTGATGAAGATAGAGATTGTGATCATGTGTGAGACCTAGTTGAGGAAGGAGGTGTGATGTATGAGAATGAATGGTTGGTGATCAGTCTTTGAATAAGATTAAGGAATGAAAATTAGGTTGGTTAAAGTGAGAAAACAATGTCCTCATTAATTCAATGTTGAAGAAACTTAAACATATGACGAGTGGATTCTTAGAAAGGTGATTCATTGAGTGAAGCATGACATAAAAGTGTGAGTGAAATAAGCCTTGCATAATAGTGCATTATAGTTGATTAGGTGATTATAAGAAAGGTGAATTATGAGGCGAATTGAGAAGAACAATGAGATGATTTAGTGGTCACAATCTGTTGTGTGAGAAAATAAATGTAGAGTGATCAAAAAATTGTATAAGTAACAAATTAGTAAATAGAGAGTTGAAGGTTTTTGTAAGTTGAAGCTTATAGAAGGTTTATACGTGCTTTATTGAATTTGGAAGTTGAAGGTTCCCTACAAGTAGAAGCGTACTAAAGATGAAATAGATTCTTTGTTAAATTTTGGAGTTCTGACTCCATGTTGAGTTGATGCTTATTGTGAAATCATTAAAATATTTACAAGACATTCTTTTCCAAGTTAATTCTTTGATTTCATTTGGGTTTTCTCCTGAAGGTTTTCCCACATTAAATGTTGTCTCTCTGTGTGCTCTCTCATGTTGATGCTTGTGAGGATATATTTTTAGAGATGGTGTGCAGAGCACATAAACGAGGCAGAGACTTGTGTGCCACACATTGGCTATTTTTGGAGGATTAGCTACAAAGCACTTTGCATGGATGCGGGCTAAGAATAGGTTTATCACTACCAGTTAACTAAAGGAAGTCTATTATTATCACACTTGCATGTGGGGCTATGGCTATAAAAAGTGTATAGCTAATAATAGCATGTGACCTATTTTAGGATTGGATAAGCGGTGAAGGAAAGTCCCCACCCTTATAAATATGTAGTGAACTATGTAATAGAAAAGAGATTATTACAGAATGAGTAGAGACATATATATGTATGTATGTGTGCAAGACTGGACTACTGTATCAGATCTATGCATGTATGGGCATAGAATACCATTACTGTAAGAAGCTTCTATGTAATTGTCATATTTAATATAATGGAGGATATTGGCTGAATCTAAGTGTTAGTTCTGTGTGTATTTGGATCTAGTATGTTCTTGATTTCATCATGGTTAATACTTAATTTTGTTCTCCCTTAGATATAGATCTGGCATGCTCTATAGAATGATGTATTAATAATGGAACTGCATGTATTAAGTCTTCATCATGCTAACATCCTACAAAAACAAACCTAAAGAGGGACCTGGTACCTTTACACACTTTGAGAGAGCACTCGGTCTAGGTGTGTGATGTGCCAACGCACCTAGGGTCTTATTGGGCTTGTATTCATGAATTATGGAATGCATCATTGGTTCCATTACGGGACATCTTTTCAGTTGTTTTCGAGAATGGTTCACGATGAATACATCTTGGTTGACCTTAGCAAGTTTTGAAGAGTGGATTAACGATCGGAAGAAGAATACACATGGTGGTTTAACACTAGATCTAAGTTTGACGCATGTGTATGGGTGGAACAAAACCTATATGACATTTTATATGAGAGATTATTTACTATCTTCCCAGTAGAATTGTATGAGTGGTTGATTGCGTATGCATCTAAGCGTAATTAGAGGTATCACACACTTGTTTGGACACATGAAGAATTTTAGGCCCTTTATGATGCTGATATGATCTGGACTCGAGATGTGGATATGTGGTTCTATGGCATTTTAAATAGTTACATCTTAGAGTACTCAATTTTTACTTATTCGTGCGCAGAGGTAGCTGAATTATAGTTTTTAAGATATCTAAGGGGAACTTACTTGCAAGGCATTCCACTGGCAATTAAGGTCCTGATTGTAACTTTGAATTTGGAGAGTAAATTGATGGATTGCTAAACCCCACCATGTGCAAGGGAAGGACCAAGTTTGGTGAAGGATGGAAGACCTAGCAGGTAGAAAGGTAAAGATAGAAAAGGAGACTTAAGTATAATGAGGAATTTAAGAGGGAGGTAGAGAAGCAACATAACATTACATAAAGTATGGCATTAAGGAGAGAGATCACTCATGAAGGATTTGAAGCTCATGTAAAAGACATGGAGCCAAAGCATTAGGAACTCCCCCATCTGGGAAAGCATGACATAGATCCTTCCTCCGCCTCATACAACGGTGCACCAAAAGAGATTATCCGGGCCATGGGCACACATCTAAATCCACCTAATAACCTTTCCCTTGCATTTGGTTTTCCAGCATCTAGTGCAACAAGCAGTCAACAAGCTAATTTAGGTAGTGGGAGAGTAGGAGCGAGTCTTATAAGAGGTACAATAATAGAAGCACGAGATGGCTTCATTGTTATATGGGAGTAATTTTTGGGTGTATCATCAGTGTAGAATACAAGCTCACCAATTTTTAGACTAACTTATAGGAGTAATAATGCTTCACAGACTATCAGGGTATAGTTCAGTTCTATTGTTAGGATATAGGGAAGTACATATTCTAGTCTAACCCCAACTACAGGTTTGGGATCAAGAGGTATAGGTAGATCTAGTTCATGAGGATCTGGTGGTTTTGGAGGTAGGTGAAACAAAGGAGGTTCTAGATTAGGTGGGTAAGGCCCGCACCAATCCCATAATATTTATATGGATATGTATCTTCATCTTCCAAAGTATAGGGGCATAGAAGATGTTGATGAACATGTGCTTATGTGTGAAATAATGTGGTGCTCAAAAGGAATCATAGATTCTGAGTGTAGGGAAAGATAATTTACTACTAGGTTATAAGGGCTCACACATAGTTGGTACAGAAAATTTGACCCTGATCTAACTTGCGTAGACTATCCAGCCTTAAAAGATGAATTCCTTAAAGAATTTCACATCCCTAAGTTTGAGAAAAAGAGTATAAGTCTACTCAAGGATATTAAACAAGGGAATACTAAAAGTGTTAAAGAGTATGATGCATATTTTAAAATGCTATTATCTAAGCTTTCTTATGATATACACGTAAACCGACATGCACAATTGTTCTTTGGGGTTCTGATTACCCCTTTGAGAAGGGAATTTTCATATGAGACATACACTGACCCATCCAAAGCATTGGAGGTAGATCTACGTCTTTGAGGCGGTTGTGAGTATTGACACTTGGCATTAGCCCATTCTTAGAGGCACATATTGCAGCTATGGAAAAACAATTAGAGAAACTATTGGAAAATTCAGCCCATGAAACGTGCTCAGGGATTTGGTGTAAAGATTGTGAAGTGGAAGGTGATACTAAGGATAGTTTCCTCCACAGATCCATACGTTCATTATTGTTAGACTGCAAGATGTGTTATTTGAATCATGATGATAATAGCCATTGTCCTTTGTTACAAGCACGATAAGGAAGAATGTATCTGCTATTGTAAAATTTGTTTGTCCTCGACCCATGATACAAAAGATTATAGATTGATCGGTTAGATCCATGATGCAATAGAAATTGGTGTATGAAAGACAAGTGTAACTGATAATTCTAAAAACAAGAATGTGCCCTAGGATTGGGATCACAATAAAACACACTATGACGGGAATGAGGGGTTTTTAGGGAGGTTGTGGAAGATGATGTGGTTATTGAGGTGGATATGGAGGACAATTGATGTGGTGGAGGAAGTGGTGAGTTTCCTCATGGAATGTGTTATATATGCGGGTCTCCAAACCACTATAGGTGCGAATGTCCCCAGAATATTACATGTTATTTCCTTGGAAAGAATCATAGCTATGAGGAGTGCCCAAACTTGTATGATCATCTTAGTAAGCAACATAAGTAGGAGAACAAATGTGCATAGATGGTTAAAATCCGTGCACATGTGGAAAATCATGGATGCCCAAGTTATCACTGTAACACGAGGATTTCACCATGAAAATTACCACATGAGCTAAAGTGACATGCACAAAAGAGGCATTACAGCAGAAGCCTACAATTATTAAGGAGAAAGTTCTTCATGCATGATACCCGGACCCGCCCATTAGAAGGAGGTTTTTCAAGAAACCATGGAATTTCTTAGTTTAGGGTGAGATACATTACCTAAAAGAGAAATCAAAAATATGGAGCAAAATAAAGCATCTAAAATGGTCCAAAATGATATAGATGACTTGAGAGAAGTGTGCAAATTGTTGTGCCAAGAGAATATCATTATGATATTAGGGAGTTGGTTAAAAGGAAACACTCTACGTGTAAGTGTTGAGACTAGATGACATATTCTGCATGTAAATCTTCCCCTCATAGCCTAGATTATGACAAGGAAATCACTTTGAATACTGTTGTGGATGGGTGGCTATTGATTAATATATTGATTGATACAAGCATGAAAGTCAATGTTCTTATCTTAGATGCATGGGTACAAATGGGAAGACCCCATTGCGAGATATCCTTTTATATATTGTTCATGGCTAATTGGACTAAGGCCACTCCCATCAGAGTCTTGAAAGATGCATCCATTACCATACAAGGATCCAAGTTCATTGGAGACTTTGAAGTTTTAGCATTGGTAGAGTTAGATAGCTTCCTAGCTCTATTGGGGCATCCTTGGTGCTATGTAAATAATGCTGATCTTCGGTTCAACAAGGGCTATATCAGTTTTGAAAACAAGGAGGAAAGAGTTATTATCCCTTTAACAGATGGAAAATTTGTGCCCTATGTTGAGCCCTTAAGTGAAGAAGATCTGAATAGGATTTATGTACGTGCCATCTAAGATCCAAAGATAATTGAGCCAACCAAAGAAGGACTAATTCAGTGGGAGGATGCATAGTCTATTAGTGATACTACAAGTGTTGCTTGTGATAATTGGGATCACAACACTTATGAGTTGGTAGGGCATGAAGTAAAGAGCATATTTCCTAGAGGCACAAAACCACATTATGTCAAGAGGATAGGTAATAACTCGGTACCTTGTTACACAAGAGAAGGAGATCCTATGGTCTTCCTACATGCCATAGAAGAATAGTGGGTAGAACCACTAGAAAGAAGAAATATGCTAGTATATACACTACGTGGGACAACAACATGCTGGTGGGTGGTCCATAAGGATAATCTTGTAGGATGGAATGAAATTAGGATTTCTCTTACTACTAGGTTCTTCAGGAGAAATACACCTACTCAAATCTTTACTTATCATGGTAATCAACCTGTTCAGCACCATGTTAAGAAGTGTGAGAAAATCTGGAGAGAAGGGTAGGAAGCTTTACCACCTTTTCTATGGGTGCACAAGTTTTATTCCACTTTACATGGCTATGCGCATGCTTGGTATGTATATGTAGAACTCCATCGAGATACTAGAAATTGGTAGGATTTAATTGCAATAATGGCCCAGACATTTGACTTCTTCTCTATAAAGCCTTTGGTGTAAGAAGCATTGAAAGTTATAAAGCACTTAATTATGGGAGATTGTGTCAAGGCTGAAGAACTCCTTTAGGAGTTATTAGATAAAGAAGACTCAAGAGAGCATCTTGATGAAGAACCAGAGTCCGATGCAACATTACTTCAATGCACTTTTCATGAGGAGAGAAAGGAAAAATGGTCTACTTAGTGGATGACGAAGAAGCAGAAAACTGGATGTAAATCATTCAATAGGTAGGTGTGAGGTGTTGGAAAGTGCGAGATATGACCACACGCACCTATTATGAACCTATGAAGACAAAGAAGGTGAATATTGGAGCAGATACTAACCCTAAGGAAGCCATAATTAGAGATTACTGGTTATAATCTGAAGTGGAAAAAATCATAGAGTTCTTAAGGGATTACCAAGAATTATTCCCTAGGGGGTACCATGTACTTAAAGGTGTGCATGAATCATTAGGGGAGATGAAGATAAAGCTTAAAAAGGGTGCATACCCGGCCGAGAAAGAGACCTTATAGGATGAAACCCAACTTACATGAAAAGGTCAAAGAAGATATTGATAAAATGTTGAAGTCTAGGATCATCAAACCCCTTGATGAGTCGGAATGGGTTAGTCCAATGGTGTTTAGTATCAAGAAGGATGGATGGATTAGGATATGTATGGACTACGGGAGCTGAATGATGTGTGTGTAATGTATCCATTTCCTACCCCATTCATCGAGGAAATACTAGAAGGTGTTGCAAAGGTGCGAAATCTATTCATTTATAGATAGGTTCTCTAGGTATCATCAGGTTAGGATTTCCTAGTAGGATTAGGAAAAGGCTATGTTTACTACTAAATGGGGTAGCTTTGCCTATAATGTAATGCCTTTTGGTATAAAAATGTGTCTCTTGTATTCTCACGCATACTTTTTAATCATTCAAGGAATTTATTCACAACTTCTTACGAGGTCTATTTAGATGATTGGATAGTGTATGGATTGGTTAAGGATTATTATGACAATCGTGCTTAATGTTTAAAAGATTTAGACAGGTTGAGTATCTCTTTGAACATCAAGAAGTGCATATTTTCTACTCCTTTTGGAATACTTTTAGGACACATAATTTGTAAGGAAGGTTTGTTAGTTGATCTAGCTAAGGTTACAATCATTATAGGCCTAAGAGAGCCTACCAGTTAGAGTGAGGTGCATGGATTTTTGGGTCATACGAATATTACAAAAAGTTTATTAAGGGATATGCCAAAGTTGTCGCACCATTGGAAGAGTTACTTAAGGGGAAAGGTATGTTCTACTAGGGAGAACCACAAGCGCACATTCGAGACATTGAAGGAAAAATTACTACCACACCTATTTTGTGTTTTCCTTTGTGGGACCAACCATTTCATGTACATGTTGATGCCTATGAAACAACCATTGGCACGTTGTTGGCTCAACCTAGAGAAAGTATTATACATCATCCTATCTATTTTGCTAGTAGAAAGTTGACTCCTGTAGAACAAAATTACACAACTACAGAACGTGAAGCTTTGTCAATGATCTATGTGCTACATAAATTTTGCCAGTACCTACTAGCTACACCATTCATATTTTATACAGATCACATGGCATTAAAGTATTTGGTAAATAAACCTGTTTTACAAGGGTGCATATGTCGATGGATGCTTTTATTTTAGGAATTTGAATTCATAGTTGTGGTAAAACTAGGGAAAAGTAATTCTGGACCAGACCATCTATCAAGAATACAGTTAGGAGAAGAAGCACAAGAAATTAAGGATACCATGCCAGATGCACAATTATATAGGTTACAACAAGCACCATCCAAACTAGAGGACATTGTTGTCTTTCTATGAATAGGGATGACACTAGAAGTAATGAAGGCCTTAGAAAAGAAACAACTTGTTATACACGTGACACCTTTTATGTTGATTAGTGGTGACTGTACAAATTAGGTCGGTATGAGGTATTGCATCGTTGTGTATTGGAATATGAGCACACATATATTATGGAGGAGGCTCATGGTTGTATTACGGGTGGCCACTATGTAGGTGATGCTCTTTGCGCGCGCAAGATCCTACTCACTACATTATGGTGGGAGACCCTGTATAAAGATTGTAAGACATATTGCAAGGCATGTGATCATTGTCAACATCTTGGAAAACCAAGTTAAATATGAAATTACTCTGAGACCTATTAATAGTGCAGATCTATTTGAGAAATGGGATATATATTTTGTGGGTACTATTTCACCAGCTACACGTAGAACTAGATCGCGTTGCATCATAACTTGGACAAACTATCTTACAAGGTGGGAAGAAGTAGCACCTACAAAGGATTATATAGTGGCTACAGCAGCCAGGTTTCTTTAGGAGAATATTATTACAAGGTATGGATGTCCTTTAAGTTTGACCAGGGATAGGGGTACATGTTTTCTTAATGAGACAATAAGAATTTTATTGGATGAATTCATGATTGCACACCATAAGACTACACCCTATCATCCTCAGGAAAATGGAATTGTTGAGGCTTTCAAAAAAATTTTGAGCTAGACATTGACAAAAATTTGTGATGTTGGAAGAAAGGATTGGGATAATAAAGTGTCTCTGCTATAATTTAGGCATATAGAATAACTTATAAAAGGTTGAAAAAAGCCACACCATTTCAGTTTGTGTTTGGCGCAGAAGTAATTCTTCCTATGGAATTTATGTTACCTTCTTTGCGTATTACACAAACTAGAGGTCTAGCTGATGAGAAAGATTTAGAAGAATGGATTGAAAATATAATCAATATGGATGAGTGACGAGCCATAGCACGTTGGATTCAGAAGCAAGAAAAGGCCAGGTAGAAAGCATGGCATGACAGAAACATAAGGGATAAGAAGTTCGATATTAGACAATTGGTACTTCTCTATGACTCTAAGTCCTTGCACCATCTAGGAAAACTTAAGGTACATTGGTTGGGGCCATATGTTATTACTTGCATCCTTGAAATAGGCACTTTCAGCGAGCAAAGCACTTGATGGAACAATTACCCGGTTACTTCAATGGAGTAGGTGAAGCCCTACTATAAATAATTCTACTTGGTGTTTGAAATAAGGTAGTATTTCCATTTAGATTAGGTTTTCAATTTTGTATCCCCTTAATGTGTTCATTCTTTATTGCTATGCTTTGTCAATTTAGTTGGTGTGTTGTGTAATAAGCGTGTTTATGCGCCAGAAGCTAATTAATATTTGAAGAATTTTTATGTGTAGATGACTGCACATACTTTTAGTGTGGGGTGGTTGTTGATATCCAGTGCAATCTTTGTTGGAATTTAATAATGAAAGGAATAAACTACTATGAGTGCTATTCAAGTCAAAGGATTGCTTCTAAAAAGTGACCAAAGATGGAGATGAATGAAGGGAAAGTATAACATGAGGTAAGTGGATGCCATAACAACTACCAGTGGAAGGTGTAGTGAAAAGGTACTCGGGTGCAAGGAAGTGCTTGAAGAGAATTTCTGTGACCGAGAGGGTAGGAAGGCACACTATAAGGTTATAATTGGGGCAAGAAGATGTAATGTGCAGAACAAACGAAATTGGTCAATAAATGAGAGGACATTAGGTAGGTAAAGGAGCAATAAATGGACCAAAAATTTAAAAATCTATATAAGGATGGGATGCAAGTTCATTCTTACCATTGCAATTAAGAGAATTTGACAAGAGCTAAGTGTGAAGATCCAAGCAATCATGTTGAGGTGCGAAGAGTGTGAAACCAGATGTGGAAAGGAGGTTTGTGTAAAGGAGAAGCTTGTGCGTTCCCATAGGAGAAGGGTTTGAGCAAAGTAGATACGTTACAACTAAGCTAGGGCACACGATTTCCACTAGGGCATGAAGATTTGAGCTAGGGTTTGAGTTGCACATTGTAGAAGTCAAAATACAAGTATCTTTAGAGGATTTGTTTCACTTGATTCTTAGATCATTTCTTTCAAGTGTTGATGAAACAGATAGGGTAATGGGCGTAGGAGGAATACCCATTCAAATGTTGGTTGATGGGTTATTACACACATATGACTTTCAAATCCAAGAAAGCGTTGTTGATCGTGAGAGCTTCCTTTTGGCTAGGAGGAACTACCTGTAATGAAAACAAGACCACTAGAAGGAATTAAACAATATGGGAAGTGAACTACCTAATGTATGCTAGATCCAGGAAGTATGATACTTCCTAGATGGCTGTCAGTCCACTATTTTAAACAATTTAATGTTGTAAACAAAGTAAATCCTATTATTATTTAAAATGATTTAGGTATCTCACTTAAAAACACAATAAGAAATAGATATAATCTAACAGGATAAGCTAGAATAGAATCCAAAGGTCAAATGATTGGTTCTAGGTCTTTGCAGGTTTGATAAAGGTCTCGGGTAGATCATAGGTGAATGGGGGTGAGATGAAATTTGGTGGGTAGGTCTCTATTCTAGGATGTGTGGGAAAATACAGAGACCGGTGTCGGTTAGGGGTGACCGATGGTGGTTAGGTGTAACGGTGCCGGTTACTGTGAGATCTAAAAAATGTCACAGAACAAGTTGTGGTCTCTTTTGTGATTGCACAAAGGACTTTGGTGAGTCGGGGTGAAATATTGGGTTACTAGAGTAGGCTTTTGTGAGATTTTAATCGGTATATGGAGGTGAAATTTTTGGAAAAGGTCAATAGGGGGCAAGATAAAAAATGGATGATAAAATGACGATGAAATGAAATAAACCAGAAAAGTATGATGTTATATTTACTTGGATTCTGTTCCTAAATGCGTGTGTGTGAGGGATGGAGGTGATGATGATGGGTTTGAAGGTCACAAGTGATCACCAATGAAGAAAATATTCTACATGGGCTGCATGTACACTCCTCTTTGCTTGGATAGATCGGATCATGGCTAGGGCATCGATGTGTAGAAGAAGATGCTCAATCTCCTTCCTTGCGTACAAGTTTTTCTTGGAATTTTATCTCTTAAGATGTGTTATCTCTCTCCGAGCTGTGTTATTTCTCATCAACTTTGTCCCAATGTTTTCCAACCTTGAGAATAAGGTAGTTTAGGGGTTAAAAGGGAGTAAGCGATGGTGGTCCGGCTTAGCGGTGATGGTTATGGGTAATTGACGTCGGTCAAGGTTGGATTTCCTAGGTTTACTAAACTAGGGAGATCCTCCTAATTTCCTTGGATCTCATGCTGTTATCCTATGGATTAGATAGAGAGCCTCTTGTGAGCATGCGGGAATGTGGTTAGAGGGAATGTAGGCATTGATTTTTAGGGTTTGGGTAAGTCTTAGTTAGTTATGGTAACTTACTAAGAATAGGTCTTAGGTTGAGTTGGTTTGGTGAGGTGTCTAAGTGAACTATATGTGTGGATATTATTTAAATAAGATATTTAAATAATAAATATAGTGAGGATAATGAATTAATTTAATTTAATTAATTAAATTAATATTAGTGGGGTGAAGGGGGTCATGGCTAGGTAAATGTAATAAAGGGTGCTTATGTGCCAAATTTTATTGGTAAGGATGATAAAGGGTTTTTATCCAACATTCATGGTAAATTCTAAATTCTTCCGAGCAAGAAGAAAAAAAAAGCAAGTTCTAAAAAGGGTGAAAAAGTTGCAAAAAACAAGCTTGGGCGAGAAAAATCATGAAAATGGCTAAGTCCTAGTCAGGGCGGTCCTTGGGACAGTTGGGACGTCGGGCGCGAATCGGCCGAAAAGCCTCCGGGTGGTCAGCGTGCTTGAGCTTTGGGACAGTTGGGACATGGGGCGCGGGCGCGAAAGGTGACCGGTAGAAGGTAAAAAAAAAAAATGACTAAGCTGTTGTGTAGTGAGAATAGGTTGGGACATGGGGCGTGAGGGCGTGAAGGAGTGAACCGACCGGCCCGGATCGGCGAAGCGAGAGAACTTTCGCCTGGGGACAGTTGGGACAAGGGACGCGTGGGGCGTGCGGAAAGCCGAAAGAGCGAGAGCCAATCAAATCACGCCACGTGTCTTTGCCTCAAAGAGACGGGGAAGCCCGAATCGGGTGGATCGGAGAATTTGTCCCGAGCAGTTTGGGACAGCCGGGCCAAAGGGCGCGAGGACGTGAAAAGCTGGAGGCCGCGGATGAATCGGGAAATGCCACGTGTCACGAGGAAAACGTCCAAAATCTCAAAGGGCAAGGTTTGAAGCGTTGGCCCGAGCCAATAAAAAGAGGACACGTGTCCTAAGGAGAAAGGGAGTGTGGAGCTCGGGGAGGAATTAGAGAATTTGGCAAAAGTTTTGGCCAAAAACTAAAAGGTAAAGGATGACCCCGCCCCTGTCCTCCAACCAGATCATGCCACGTGTCCCCAGTGGCGGGGCGGGGAAAAAATGGGAAATTTTCCAAAATTACAAAAAAGTCAAAACTTTCAAGGAAAACCCATGGGTAAGGGAAGGAGAGAGAATTTCTCATCAATCAGTGCCCGACACGTGTCGTCCAGGTGGCGGAGCGCGGGAAAAAATTTCAAAACCCATTTTTGCTGTTTTGTGCCCTAAATCTTCAGATCGCCATATCTTTCGATCCAGAGCTCGGATTTGCACGTTCTTTATATCATTGGAAAGCTTATAAAATTCTCTACATGATTTAGGGTCAATCTTGAATTTTGGTTTAGTATAGAGAGAGAAAGTTAAGAAACGGCTCTCGACGCGTGTGTTCGTGGCGAAGTGACATTTCAGCGACCAAATTTAATGCAGAATGGGTCGCATTCTCCTCCAATTTGGTCAAAAATGATAGGGTATGGGTTTGTAAGGTCCCCCATGCCATTTTAATGCATTTGCAGTCAATGAGGAATGGGCTCCCACGTTTTGTATGTTTTCTCTCTCCTAGGCTCGACCCATGCAATGTAAAAGCAGATTTGGCTCATTTTAAAAGGGGGAACACTTTTTTGGCATAGAAAACTTCTTCTTTCACCTCCAGCAAGTGATTGTTGCAAGAATCAGACCTCTTCAAAGATTGTAATAAGTTTTTACCTCTCTGAGGTTGTAATGCAATGGTTTTGACATTGGAAATGATAATGCAAGCTTTGTGAATGGGTTTAATCCTTTGTTTGTATTATTTGCTTCATTTGAGATCTAAATTATATCTTATCGGCTTTGTGTATGTTTTATGTTGCAATCTTTGGTTTGTGTCTATTTGCATGACAAAAATATTCACCACTCCTTTTGGTGCATCACCATCTTTAGTTAGTTTCAATTTTTGCATTTCTATCCCTGTCTCCTTGCAATTTAGAGTAGGATTAGGATTTGAACCTCTGTAGTTGTGCAAAATATAGATCTAAATCAGAGGAGTTTGAGGAACCGACCTCTAATCTGGAGATTCCTCTCTCGGTTTCACAAGTCCCACACTTGGAGAGAGGTTTCCATGTGTTGTGCAATCACCTTTGGATGCTAGAGTGATCAACTAGAAATCTGATGCATCCGGGGGGGTTTGTGATTTTGCACTAACAGTTTTGGCATGCCGGTGGGACACTAGAGGTCTCATTTTTATTTGCAGCAAAGTTGATGTGCATCTGCTGCAATTTTCTTGCTTGAAAAGAGCTATTATTTGCATATCTGGCGACTCCAAGGGGAAGAATCAACTGGTTTCAGCAGTGCAGGCCTGAAAACTCATGAGAAGAATCACCACAAGGTCAAGAGTTGGAGAAGAAGAAGTGTTGTTTGAATACTGCAATTATCTCAAGAAGAAAGGAAAAGAGGAAGAAGGATTCAAAGGTCTCCATCTCCACCAAAGCAGAACTCTCTCAACTCCTCCACAGTAGGCCTTTCATTGATCAACAAGGGTTTTAAGACCAATTAGAATGGCACAAAACAACCCCTATGTCAACTTCACGAGGCAGCAGCCCACTTGCCCTCAATGCACAACATCAATTCCTATTGCAGCCTTGAAGAACATTCCCTACTTCTTTGGAGAAAATCGGACTACTCAGGTGATCATGTTAAAGATATTGCTAACCTTTGTGCAATCCATGAAATCAATGAGATGCAAGTGGCTGTCAAGTTACTGGCATCTTCATTCAAGGGTAAAGCATTGCAATGGTTTAGGAGCCTTGGAGCTGGTTCTATCACAAATTGGAATCAGCTGTGTATAGCACTTCATGAGCAATTTGGAGAAAAGGGAGACAACTTGTCTCTTTTGGAGCGGTGACAACCATCAAGAGAGCTCCCGATGAGCGGTGGCCGATTTCAACTTCAGATTTCAAAAGACTTGGGAGAGAATTCCAGTGGCAGTCAGGCCAACAGCAGAAGGTGCTTTTCTCTACTATCTCAAAGCTCTAAATTCTGATATTTCTATGTTAATTCAGTCCATGGGAGGCATAACTATCCCTATGGCTTATAGCATTGCCATTAGGGCTGAAAATTGTTTGATCAAGTGGAAAACTTGCCCCTAGACCTCCCATGCCATTGTTTCCAAGTTTAGAGAGTCAAACACCAATCAAGCACCTAATTTGGCTCCTTCTCCCACTCCTAGAAATCGAGTTCAAATGAACTTCCACTTCACTTCATCTCAAGTGCCCCAAATGAGCTTGAGAAGTCATGAAGCAATTGCAAAACCTAGGCAATGAGCTGGTTACTCTCAAAAGGCAACAAGCCCAAGGTTTTAGACCTTCTTATCAACCCCAAGCTCAGCCTAATAGGCAGCCATACCAACCACAAAGGCCACCTAATCCGATTTGCAAAATATGAATCAAACAAGGCCTCCTGCGATAGACCATTTCAGCCCTATAATCCAAATGCCATATCGCCTCTAAGGCATTGGTGCCAACACAAAACAACATTGCCTCGGGAGTATGATTGGTGTTTTCCATGCAATGAGCCTCATAACCAATCCATGTGCTTGATGGTGCTTTGAATCAAGCATTAATGGTGACAACTCTTTGGTGTGGAGGGTGAGGGTGAGAGTCGAGAAACAACCAACAACAAGAAACATTCCAACAAGCAATCAGCCCCAAATGACACCACATTGGTAAATTGGCAAGCGAGAGGATTTTTTGTGGCATGAACCAGGTAGTTTCTCAAGGTGTTGCAGCCAACACAAGGTCAAAAAGGAGGAATTTGGGTGAAGAACAACCATTAGCCCTGACCAATCCCTGACCTTCCATGGCTCCACAAATGGTTGGCAAGCAAAATCCAATTTCAAATGCCTGAGGGCAGCCAAGAACAGCCCCTAGGCCAACTCAAATACCGGTTTGTTGCTGCCCACATGCAAGGAGTGAATGTGCAAACCAAGGGACAACAAAGAGATCCTTCATCACCATTCAGTATCATTGATCAGATGAAGAAGACAAATGTCAATATATCAATGTGGGAATCCCTATCTATCCCAGGCCAAAGAGATCTGCTGCAAGCTGCCATGAAGGACTGGCCAACTTGAATCAGCAAGTTCAGATGCAAGACAAAGTGCTTACAAATGCTGCCCAGCCTGAGGGAAATCATGGAGGACAACAAGGTAAAATGTTGAAGCCCCCTCCTTTCTATGTTTCATTGATCATTGGAAATCAGCTAGTGCACAATTGCATGATAGACTCGGGGCAAGTAGCTCGGTAATGCCTAAACAAATAGCTGATCAGCTAGGGCTCTAGTATGAAACAATATCCAAAGGGGTAGTGCAGCTAGATGGGACAGCAGTAGCAACAGTTGGAGTGATTAGAAACTTGAGTCTTACCTTGCATGCATGCATGTCAAATGTTGTTGTTTTACAAGATGTATCGGTCATAGACCTTCCAC
Organism: Taxus wallichiana var. yunnanensis; assembly: GCA_018340775.1. NCBI lineage: Eukaryota > Viridiplantae > Streptophyta > Pinopsida > Cupressales > Taxaceae > Taxus > Taxus wallichiana. The sequence goes on from CM031242.1 coordinate 197,825,283, forward strand.
CACTCTTTGCCCTATGCTTGTCGAGGACTTCTGAGCCAAGATTGGGGGGTATTTGTCTGCTGATTGGTCACACATGTTGAGAATGAGGTATGGAACTAAGGCTACAATCAGGTCAGAACCTATTGCAAACTTCCACATTGAGCCTTACACTCCAAGTCAGATTAATGCCAATTGCTCAGCATTTGATCAAGAAGATCACCCAAGCACTGATGAAGCTGACACTAAGGTTGGAAGCATCCGGATCTAACTCTTGATGAATGGGAAAACAAGATACATGCATTTGATCCTTATCAAGAAGTGGAAGAATCTGAGCTAGGGGTCTATTGCATACACGAAGAAAATCAGCCTATTCCTAGCATCACCAAGCCAAACCACAAAGATGACAATGAGGTATGGCAGCTATTTTTTGATGGATCAAGGAGTAGACAAGGTGCAGGAGGTGGAGCTATGCTTGTTTTCACCTCAAGGAGTAAAGTACTATTCAGCTTTTAGATTTCAGTTTGCATGCTCAATAACAACTGCTGAATATGAAGCCTTGGTGCGAGGATGCATTGGGCAATAAAGAAGAAAATAAAGAACTTGCGAGTCTTTGGGGACGAGTGAATTGATTGTAAATCAGGTCAAGGGACAACATGCTTTGCCAAGAATGATCTACTCGGAGTGCTACTGAGAACGAGGGTGTGGGACCTCATGGAAGATTTTGAGGGTTTTGGCATCAAATCCATTCCTAGGAAAGAGAATCAAGCTGCTGACAGGCTTGCAGCAGTAGGGGCAGCCTTTGACATTGTGGAAAGCATTCAACAAGACAAGGTACAGCCAAACATCCACGTGATTGTGAGGCCTTCAGTGCCGGATAACAATGTTAGTTGGCAAGTGTTTGAAAATGACCAGCAAATCATCCATTTCTTGCAAGAAGAAGCTGAGTTCTCAGCCAAGAATCAAGAAAAATTGGAACAGCAGTATGGTGACCAAGTGGTACAGCTGAGAACTAACAAGCTGCCCAAAGGACTTATCACTTTGGAGTCCATTTTTAACCCTAATGATCAGTTTAGAAAGGAGAAAGCAAACATTCAGGTCAAGAGAGAGGATTCAGTATCCATCTTGGTAGAAGAGAACAAACCATTGCAAATTGGAAGGATGACAACTGAACAAGAAAGGTATGAGTTCATACAACTGTGTCAAGAGTTCCCTGACGTGTTTGCTTGGAGCTATGAAGACTTGAAAGGTTTCAATCCCAACTTAGCTCAGCATACCATCGAATTGGATCCAAATACTAAGCCTGTCAGGAAGAAACAAAGACCAGTCAATCCACACATGGAGCCTCTCATGAGGAAAGAATTGGACAAGCTGATTGAGTCAAGGATCATATTCCCAATCAAGCATTCTAGTTGGGTTGCCAACTTAGTTCCAGTCAGAAAGAAGAGTGGAGAGATCAGATTGTGTGTTGACTTTAGAGACTTGAATAGAGCCTCTCTCGAGGACCATTACCCACTCCCTTCCATGGAGCAAATCTTGCAAGTTGTGGTGGCTGGCTCGAGAGGTTTCACTACTTGATGGCTACTCGGGCTACAATCAGATTATGGTGAAGGAAGAGGACCGAGTTCAAGACAGCCTTCACAACCAAATGGGAACTTTTGCATACGAGGAAAATGCCATTTGGGCTGTCCAATGCTAGTGTCTTTACCTTCGAAGGGCAATGGACATGGCATTCAAAGGTTTGATTAACAATGTGGTGCTGATTTACCTTGATGATATCACTATTTTTCCAAAAATGCAGCAGACCACCTCTCTCATTTGAGGCAAGTCTTCACGAGGTGCAGGAGATTTGGAGTGTCTTTGAATCCTAAGAAGTGCATCTTTCTTGCACATGAAGGAAAGCTCCTTGGCCATATTGTCTCCAAAGAAGGATTAGCAATTGATCTAGAGAGGGTTGAAGCCATAAGAGCACTACCATTGCCAAGCCACAAGAAAGCCCTTCAGAGTTTCTTGGGAAGGATAAACTTTGTTCGGAGGTTTGTCCCAGATTTTGCAGCCCTTGTCAAGCCCATCACCAAAATGTTAAAGAAGAGCATGGCTTTCAAGTGGACAGCAGAAGGCAAGGAGAGTTTTGAAGCAATCAAAGAAGCCATCTCTCAAGCACCAACTCTCATCAACCCGGACTTCTCCAAGGATTTCATCCTCTATGCATTTGGAGGTAATGACACTATTTCTGCCATTTTGGTACAGCAGAACAAGGATAATGATGAGCAGCCAATTGCCTTCTTCAGCCGGAGCCTAGATGACTATGAGGTGAGGTACTCTTTTATTGAGAAGCATGTACTTGCAGTAATCAGAAGCTTGAAGAAATTCAAGCATTTAGTCTCAAACAACAAGGTCCAGTTGCTGGTCTCACATCGTTGGGGTTAAGGACTTCCTCCTCAACAAGGATTTGAATGAGAAAAGGGCAGGTTGGATCACCCGTGTCATGGAGTATGACATTGAGATCAAGATCACCAAGCTGGTAAGAGGGAAAGGATTGTGTGAGCAGCTGGTTTTGGGAAGCAAAAAAGAAGTATGCAATGAAGAAGAGGCTGTTTTGACAGTCGGGACAGCCATGAGAGCAAGTGGCAATCAAGAAGAAGACAATGCTGCCCCACTCCTTGCTGGACCCAAGGCATTATACACTTCTAGGCACGAGGCCTATGCCCTCAGGAGATGAACAAGACCCAAAGGAGACACTTCAGATTGCGAGGCTGTTCCGTATGCCATTGTTGATGGAGTTTTGTTCAAGAAAGATGTGAATGGAGTCTTCTTTGAGATGCATTGCACAAATCAGATTCAAAGGGTGTTGGAAGAGTTCCATGGTGGACCAGTGGTGGTCATTTTGCACCAAGAGTGACAGCTCTAAAAATCATGAAGGCTGGTTATTATTGGCCTAAAATCTTGGTGATTGCTATGCATGGATCAAGAGGTGTAAGAATTGTGCATTCTTCACGGGGAAAAAGAGACTTGCTGCCCTTCCATTACATCAATCTCGAGTTGACCAGCCATTCATGCAATGGGGTTTGGACTTCATTGGAGTCATTAATCCCAATTCAAGCCAAGGGCACAAATGGATTTTGTGACCACGGACTACTTCACCAAATGGACGAAGCGGTAGCACTCAAAGAGGCAAATGAGTCTAGCATCTTAGACTTTTATGAGGGGATAACAACAGATTTGGTGTACTGCTACAATAATCTACGATAATGCATTGGCATTCATTGGATCTAAGGTGGTGAGTGGGCTGTCAAGAGCGGTATCTACCTAAGCACTTCATCAAACTATTACCCTCAAGGTAATGGCGGCCGAGTCTACAAACAAGAACTTGTTGAGGATCATTAGGAGGACTCTTGATGAGAATCAGAGGTCTTGGCATACCAAACTGAAATCAGCCTTATGGGCTGATAGGATAACTCCCAAAAGATCCACAGGTAACTCTCCATTCAAACTTGTCTATGGAAGAGAGGCAATCTTGCCCATGTCACTTGAGTTGCCAACATTGGAACTCATGAAGCAGTTGGAGTTGCTAGAGTTTGAGCCCATGGAGGTGAGGTATGCAGAGTTGATGGAGCTGCAAGAGATCAGAAATCAGGCATCCCAAGCAATGGAAAAGGATCAAGCTTTGATCAAAAGACCTTTGATAGGAAGGCCAAGGATAGATCTTTTCAGAGTTGGAGATCTAGTGTTGAAATGGGATGTGGATAGAGCAAAACCGGGAAGGCATTCAAAATTTGATGCCATTTGGAGTGGCCCATACATGGTCACGAAGTGCAAGAACAACAATGCTTTCAATTGGCCTCATTGGATGGGTGAAGAGCTGCAGATTCGAGTAAATGGAATCTATCTCAAGCATTGCTTCTAGAGGAAATTCACTACCTTGTAAATATTAGATTAGATTTTCATTCCTCCAAGTGCTTGTGCACATTGTTTTGTTGTAGGTTAGTTTTGTTTTCCCTAAGTGCTTTGGCATAGCTTGCTATCCATGGAGATGTTTTGCAGTCCTTGCTTCCATCAGGTGATATTCCATCTTCCTCCTTACACATTCTAAGTCAGTTGGGGTTCTAAACAGAATATTTGATGACTCCATGCCCGATGGTTGCTTGAGCAAGCTGGTATCTTCTACCTAGCGAGGCGAGGTAACCCCATTGAGTCACCAAATTGTTATCAAAATTCACCCCAGGGGGTAAATTTGATAACATGCATTAAATTCTCAAGTCGAGGAAAATAGATTGATTGAGGAAAAAATCATGTTTTAGGGTCCCCTCGGATTTTCTAACTCTCTGTCGAGAAAAAAAAGAGCAAGTTCTAAAAAAGGGTGAAAAAGTTGCAAAAAACAAGCTTGGGCAGAAAAATCATGAAAATTGGCTAAGTCCTAGTCAGGTGGTCCTTGGGGCCGAGTTGGGACGTCGGGGCGTGAATCGGCGAAAAGCCTCCGGGCGGTCTGCAGCGAGCCTTGGGACAGTTGGGACATGGGGCCATGGGATGCGCGGGACGTGGAAAGGCGAAAGCCGGCCGAAGGTAAAAGCAAAATTGACTAAGCTCTTTGTGTAGAGCAGTTGGGACATCTGGGCCGTGAGGAGGGCGCGAAGGGCGTGAACCACCGGATCGGCGAAAAGCAGAGACTTTTTCAGTTGGGACAGTTGGGACAAAGGACGCGTGGGACGCGGAGAGCGAAGAGCGAGAGCCAATCAAATCACGCCACGTGTCTTCACCTCAAAAAAGAGGGGAGGAAGCCGAATCGGGTGGATCGGAGAATTTGTCCCAGCGAAAGTTTGGGACAACCAGGCCAAAGGGGCGCGAGGGCGTGAAAAGCGCGAGGCCCGTGGATGAATCGGGAAGCGCCACGTGTCACGAGGAAAACGTCCAAAATTTCAAAGGGCAAGGTTTGAAGCGTTGGCTGAGCCAATAAAAAGAGGACACGTGTCTAAGGAGAAGGGAAGTGTGGAGCTCGGGGAGGAGTTAGAGAATTTGGCAAAAGTTTTGGCCAAAAACTAAAAGGTAAAGGATGACCCCGCCCCTGTCCTCCAACCAGATCATGCCACGTGTCCCAAGTGGCGGGGCGCGGGGAAAAAATGGGAAATTTTCCAAAATTACAAAAAGTCAAAACTTTCAAGGAAAACCCATGGGTAAGGGAAGGAGAGAGAATTTCTCATCCAATCAGCCCGACACGTGTCGTCCAGGTGGCGGAGCATGGGAAAAATTTCAAAACCCATTTTTGCCTGTTTTGTGCCCTAAATCTTCAGATCGCCATATCTTTCGATCCAGAGCTCGGATTTGCACGTTCTTTATATCATTGGAAAGCTTATAAAATTCTCTACATGATTCTAGGGTCAATCTTGAATTTTGGTTTAGTCTGGAGAGAGAAAGTTAAGAAACAGCTCTGACGCGTGTTCATGGCCAGAAGTGACATTTCAGCGACCAAATTTAATGCAGAATGGGTCGCATTCTCCTCCAATTTGGTCAAAAATGATAGGGTATGGGTTTGTAAGGTCCCCATGCTGATTTTAATGCATTTGTAGTCAATGAGGAATGGGCTCCCACGTTTTGTACATTTTCTCTCTCCTGGGCTCGACCCATGCAATGTAAAAGCTAGATTTGGCTCATTTTTCTAAAGGGGAACACTTTTTGGCATAGCAGACTTCTTCTTTCACCTCCAGCAAGTGATTGTTGCAAGAATCAGACCTCTTCAAAGATTGTAACAGTTTTTACCTCTCTGAGGTTGTAATGCAATGGTTTTGACATTGGAAATGATAATGCAAGCTTTGTGAATGGGTTTTGATCCTTTGTTTGTATTATTTGCTTCATTTGAGATCTAAATTATATCTTATCGGCTTTGTGTATGTTTTATGTTGCAATCTTTGGTTTGTGTCTATTTGCATGACAAAAATATTCACCACTCCTTTTGGTGCATCACCATCTTTAGTTAGTTTCAATTTTTGCACTTCTATCCTGTCTCCTTGCGATTTAAAACCACACTTGACACCTAATTGTATAACCTTGATCACTCTTGATCACCTCTTGATCATTAAGACTCGAAAAATCTTGAACACTCAAGATATCTTCAAGATACCCTAACACCTCTATTTATAAGATTACAATCCTTTTAAGAAGTCCTAAAGCCAACCCTAGAAGTTTGAAAGTCACGATCTTTCAACTTTACATGGCTAGAAAAACAATCCCGACATTAACAGCCAATTAATAGCATGTTAATAGCAACGTCCCGAGAAATGGCACAATTACTACATAGCAACGTCACAAAAATGACTGCAAAATGCTCTGAAGTCTCCAAACTTAACCATTTGAGCTCCAACACTTCAACATTGATTCAAGAAGACCAAAAATAGGCTCCACACCCCAACAATCTCCCACTTGGAGACTATTTCCTGAGAAAAGTTCTTAACCCTTCATTATCAACCATGAAGGCCAATAAAAGTTGAACACAACTTCAAATTCTCCTTGTGGATTGCCTTGGTCATCATGGTCATCATATCCATAGGATTTTGACTGGTATGAATCTTTTCCAACTTCAACTTATCTTCTTCCAAAGCTATCATGATGAAATGATATCTTAGCTGAATGTGCTTCATCCTAGAGTGGAAAGCGGAGTTCTTCACCAAATGAATAATACTCTGACTATCACTGTGTAGTCTCCCAACTTCTTGCTTATGACCTAACTCATCAAGCAATTGTTGTAGCAAATCATCTCTGTCTTGCCTGCCTCTCAATGGCAGCAACATACTTAGCCTCTGTGGTTGACAAAGCCACAACCTTTTATAACCGTGAAATCCAACTCACTTACGTATCACCCAGCTTTGTAAATACATAACCTGTTGTGCTCCTCCTGCTGTCCAAATCTCCTTCCATGTCCAAATCTACATATCCACGTAATGTAGTGTCTAATCCACTAAAACAAAATGTTGCTCCCATGGTCCCTCTCAAATATCGAAGGAACCACTTTCTTTCGCTTGCCAAAGGTGCTCTCTACCTAGATCACTCACTCATGAACTCTGCTCATTACTCCCACTTTGCATGGGAAATGTCAGGCCTAGTGCATACCATAGCATACATCAAGCTACCAACTGTTGATGAGTATAGTACCCTAGACATCTGTATTCTATCCTCCTTAGTCTTGGGACTCTGCTCCTTTGATAATTTAAAGTGACTTGCCAAAGGAGTACCAACTAGTTTAGCATCCTGCATACTAAACCTCTCCAAGACCTTCTTTATGTACTCTTCTTGAGATAATACCAGCTTCCTCTCCTTCCTATTCCGAGTTATTCTCATACCAAGGATTTTTTTGCTACCCCCAAATCCTTCATAGCAAAGGAGTCACCTAGCTACTTCTTGAGTACCTTTATTTCCTACATGTTCTTCCCTACAACAAGCATATCATCTACATACAGGAACATAATAATATAACTACCATCAAGAAACTTCTTGATGTACATGCAATGGTTTGAGTGACACCTGGAGTAACCCTACTCTTGCATAAAACTGTTAAACTTCATATACCACTTCTTTGTGGAGCTTGTTTTAGGCCATACAAGCTCTTCTTCAATTTTCACACTAACCTCTCCTTCCCTTTGACCTCATAACCCTATGGCTACTACATGTACAATTCCTCCTCCAACTAACCATGAAGGAATGCAGTCTTCACATCTAACTGTTCTAAGTGCAGGTCTTCTACTGTAACTAAACCAAGAACAATCCTAATAGAAGTCATTTTAACAACTGAGAAAAAAATTTCATCAAAGTCTATACCTTTCTTCTATGCAAATCCTTTGACCACCAACCAGGCCTTGTATCATTTCCTTCCTCCATATTCCTCTTTGATTCTATACACCCACTTGTTCTGCAATGCTCTCTTGCCCTCAAGTAGCTCCACTAGATCCCAAGTCTGGTTTTCCATAAGAGATCTATGCTCTTCATCCATGGCCTGCTCCCACTTCTTCTTGGCATCCACCTACACTGCTTCCTCAAAGCACTTTGGCTCTCCACTGTCAGTGAGTAATAAATAATTCAAAGATGGAGTATATTGTTTAGGTTCCCTTCTTACCCAAGAAGACCTTCTCAGCTCAGGAGTTTGGGGTCCTGATGAGTAGGTACCGAAATGGATATGCCAGAATATGTTGTAATTGAACCGGCCCCTTGGACACCTTGCTGTCTACAATGTCCTCTAACACTGTGTATTCTTTCTTTGATTTCTCTTTTTATTACTGCAGTGATCTTTATACATGAATTTTTCATTAAAGATAATATCTCTAGACCGAAATATTTTCTTGTCTTTAAGACTCCAAACATAGAAACTAAATTTATCTTCACCATATCCAACAAAGGTGCATTTCTCAGACTTAGCCTCTAAATTTGTCCTATCATCTTTATCAATGTGAACAAATACCTCACATCCAAATATTCTAAGAAATGAGTAATCAATTTTCTTATCGACTAAGCCTCCTCGGGTATACCTCCATCCAAGGCAATAGAGGGTTCTCTATAATCGGATAAACAACTGTTCTTACCACTTCTATTATGGAGTAAAATGGAAAAGTAAGGGTAATGTGTAGGTGAGGGTGGTGATGGTAGACATGGATAACTAACGTCGTATAGGAAAAATGGCGATGGTTAGGTAGGCACGCAGCCCGATCTTTGGTCAATGGTAACCAACATCGGTTAGGTCAAGTGGGTTATAAAAAAAAAATCCACATTTTTATTATTCATTTGTTATTTGTGAAGTGAAGAAATGAAAAAAAAGAGAGAGAAAAGAGAGGAAAGTGTCAGGAAGAAACATGATGATGGTGGTGGCAATCTGATTTGATGAGGGTTGGGTTAGTGAGTAGCGAGTCCATGGACCAAAGAGTGAGAGAGTTGATTGGTGAAGTTGTGAGTAGTTATTCGATGATGGCAGAGGCTAGAGAGGGATCAACTAGATCACAAGAGACACAAAGATGGTGGACATTCGGTGAGATGCCAGAGATGCGGTCATTGATTCATTCAGTGATTTTTGATATATATGAGCCGGCCTACGTGCTTTGCTTGTAGTTATATTTTTTATTATATGCCTACGTGCTAAACATTTTGAGATGATGAGGATGATGATGAGATGACATGTATATTGAGATGTACATTTATTGAGCATATAATGGAGATTAAAGTATTTTGTGATTGATTCATTCATTATTTTGTATATGAGACATTGGTTTATGGTTTGTATTAGATGAGATATGGATTTTTATTATATATAATGTGTTGAACATTTTTGAGATGATGGGTGAGATGAGATAGACATGTATATTGAGATACATATTTATTGATTTGTATGATGAGATTCATGGTATTTCGTGATTTGTTGATGTGTGTATGAGACATTGGTTTATGGCTTGTATTGGATGAGATATGGAGTTCGGGTTTAGGCATGGTTTGAAATTAGGTGAGTTAGGCATGATGGAGTTAGGTTGGTTTAGGCATGGATTGATTCAGGTTATAGGCATGGATCGAGTCAGGTTATAGGCATGGATTGAGTTAGGTTTGGTTAGGCATGGATTGAGTCAGGTTTGGTTAGGCATGGATCAAGTCAAGTTTTAGTTAGGCATGGTCAAGTTGAAAGTAGGTTTAGTTATGATTCATTATTTTTGTAATGAATGATACTATGGGTCATATGTGAAATGTTGTATAATCTATGCATAGTGATGATAGAGGGATGGTAGGTGTAATAAATGTATGTTGTGGTAAGCAACTTGTTATGTATGTGGCTTAATTTCCAATTTTGTTAGAAAAGGGGAACTAAGTGAAATGTGATGTAAATGGTGAGTTAGGCATGGTTGATGAATTTTTTAGGGTAGAGAATGAATGGCGAGCTAACCTCAAGGGCCCCATGCCCTCGGAGTGCTACCTACATAGTCCCGGTGAAAAGGGACCTCGGGCGATGTAGTTCTCCCATGAGCTAGGGAAGAATATGAAAATGAGTTGGTAGGTTTTTGGGCATGTTGTGGGTTTAGGTTTAATAGGTGTGGGTAGATTATAGGTAAAAGGATGTAGGTGAAGGTGATTATGGTGAAAGGGGAGGATTACCTCAAAGGTAAGTGTCGAGGACCAAGTCTGTATAAGGTAATCAAAATGTAAACAAAGATGGTTAAAAGATAGAGAGGGGGCAATAAAGCCACCTGATTGGGTAGGATCATACCGAGTAGATCATACCTTGGAGGAGGTGATGAACATAAGACCCTAAAGACATTGCATGATTGACATGTTCTATGATGAAGGTAGTCACAGGATCACCAAATGTCTAAATTCCAAGATGTCCCTTGAGGTAATTGAGGAAATGAGAGTGGAAATGGTAAGGAGGGTGAAAGGTAGCTAATTTTATATGTTTTGAGTGACAGGGCTTTTGGGCAAGGGTCCTAGGTCACAATGGGCAAGTCCATGACTAAAAATTTTTTTTTTTTGATAGACTGATCGATGTGGGAAGTCTATATGGGATAATGAATATGGTACTCCTTGAGGTCTTCGTGAAGCTGATCGATGGGAAGCTTCGGTTTTTCTCTTTTTTAAAAGCTTCACATAGTTGTCCTTGAGGGAGCAGTCTATTTATAGCAGCAATTTTGTCGAGAGGAAGATGTCCTTTTGAGGGAGTCATCTTTTATTAGAAGTTTGACTCAAGGAGTTTGGTCCCATGTGAGGTCTTTGAAGTCATGGACAAGACCAAGGTGGAGGATAGGACTCTTGTTCAAAAGGAAAGGTGGAATGACCATGGGATCTCATCTAAAGGTAGATGAAAAGTATCCATGAGAATCATGCTATGTGTAGTGCCGTGGTACACATATTCAAGAGAAGATAACAAGTGATGGGTACTCACATGATTCTTGTTTAATCATTAGGGAGGTGTATGGAGTGGATAGTGCTCAAGGGATGAGCCTGTAAAGAGACAAAGGGTGAGGTAGGACAATGAGTCAACAATAGAATGGTCGAAGATGTAATGCGTTAAGGGGCTCAGGTTTGGGTTTACCATCAAGTGAGGATAAATGATAGGCACCTGATCCATAGGTATGAGTTATGATGTATGGTCCAAGCCAATTAGGAGTGAATTTTCCTTGTTTACTTTTTTTTGCTTTGGTTACGTGTTGATTTTCTTTCAAGACAAGGTCACGACTTGGAAGGTTCGTTCATGAACATATTTGTCATAAGCACGTTTGATACGTTGTTGGTAAACTTGAAGGTGATCTAGAGCATTAAGATGATGTTCATCTAATAACTCTAGTTGTGCTAAGTGGTCCTGATGAAAGTCATCATCAGTAAGCATGTCATGGAGAGAAATGTGGAGTGAGGGGATCTGGACTTTGAGAGGTAGAACAGCCTTTATACCATAGACCAGTGAAAAGGGTGTGGCCATAGTGGAAGTGTGAATACTAGTGCGGTATGCCCATAGGGAAAAAGGAATGTGCATATGCCAATCCTTCCCAGTATCATCAACCACTTTCATGAGAATTTTGTTGAGGGTTTTGTTAGTGGATTTGGCTTGGCCATTGGTTTGTGGGTAATAAGGTGATGAGAAACTAAGTTGAATGTCGAAGGCGTCATAAAGTTTTTGCAATGTTTTGTTTTTGAATTATTTTCCATTGTCAGTGATGAGGCGATGAGGAACACCAAAGTGACAAATGATGTGATGGTTAATGAACTCACATATCTTCTCGGCTTTCGTGGAGATGAGTGGTATGGCTTCCACCCATTTTGTGTAGTATTCGGTAGTAGTTATGATCCATTGATGGCATTGGGAAGAATGAGGATTGATTTCTCGACAAGATCCAAACCCCATTGAGAGAAGGGCCAAAGGTCACGAGTGACCTATAAGGCATGACTGGGTGTATGATGAAGGTTGGAATGTTGTTGACATTTTACACAAATGTTTGACATAGTCACAACAATCATGGTTAAGGGTGACTAGTAATAGCCTAGGAAAAGAATACGCTTAGCAACAAGCAAGGCCACTAAAGTGACCTCCACATATGCCATCATGAACCTCCTTAATGGTATAAGGAATTTTAGAACTTGTGAGGCATCGTAAGAGAATACCATCAAATCCATGTTTATAGAGGAGTCCCCCTAGAAATGAAATGAGAGACCTTTTTAAGGAAGGCATTTTCCATTACGGTGAGATCAGGAGGTAAGATGGAGAGAGAAAGGTAGTGGAGTATTGTTTATACCAAAGGTCACTCGGGTCAAGGGTGTCGGTTCCGATTGAGTAAACATCATGAGGTAAATAAGAAGGTGAATGGAGGCATTGTATGGTGACAAATATTTTGGAATCGGTAGGGGGAAGCGGGTATTTGGGAAGCTAAGTAGGCCATGGTATCGTAAATTTGTTGGTTGAACGTGGGATGGTTTGAAGGGTGTAATGATCAAAGGTGGTCAAAAGTATGTCTACATGATGTTTATACTTTTGAAGTATCTCATTATGACATTGGTACATACCATTGACTTGGTTGATGACCAATTGTGAATCACCAAAGATGTGGATTGATTTGACATCTAGGGCATATGCGGCTTGGAGACCTAGTATGAGTGCTTCGTACTCAGCAAAATATTGTTGGTGCATTCAAAGTCTAGTTTGAAAGACAAAGGCATGGGTTCTCCATCTAGAGGAATGAGGATAATACCAGCCCTTACCCCCATGCTTGACACTTGGAACCATCGAAGAAAAGTGTCATTTGGTAAGGGGTTCATCTAGGGAAAGAGTAGCAATTGACTCATCGGGAAAGTCAAAATTAGAGGGTTGATCCCTAGAAATAGGTGCGTCATTAGTTGGTCGGTGATAGCTTGGCCCTTGATGGACTTTTGATGAATGAATTCGAGGTCAAGATCAGCTAAAAGCATAAGCCATCGCATGCGACATGCTGATTTTGATAAGGTTTGGTGTACATGAAGTGTAAGGGATCGGTGTTGGTCATGACATAGGTTTTGTGGTTGAGTAGGTAATGGTGGAGTTTGGTGGAAATGAAAACTAAGGCTAAGAAAAGTTTTTCTGGATGGTTGTATTGGGTTTCATAGTCAAAAGAGTATGGCTTATGTAATAAACCACTGCTCCCTGTGTTGTTCATCGCGATGAGCGAGCATGGCTCCCAAGGAATGATCAGTAGCTGATATGTATAGGTAAAAAGGTTGATCGTCTTTAGGTGGAATGAGTATGGGTGGTTGGAGAAGGTATTGTTTTAGGGCCTCAAAAGCTTTGTGATAGTCATCATCCCATTTAAAGGAGACATCCTTCCTAAGTAGATGATGAAATGGTTGACACCGATCAGATAATTGTGAAATGAAATGGTGAATGGACTATAATTTACCTTATAGGCTATGGAGTTGTTTAAGGTTAGTAGGTGGAGGCATTTCGAGAATGGCCTTGACTTTAGTAGGGTCAACTTCTATACCATGGAGGGAAACAATAAATCCCAGGAGCTTTCTAGAGAGAACCGTGAAGATGCACTTTTTAGGCTGAAGGTGCAGATGTAATATTTAATGAGGTGGTCAAAGATGGTTTTGAGGATGGCGAGGTGCTTGGAGTGATGTTTAGATTTGGCCAAGAGATCATCCACGTAATCTTCAATATGTGATGCATGATATCATGGAAGATGTAAGTCATAACATAACACGTTGATATGTAGCACCAGACATTTTTAAGGCCAAAAGGCATGACTCGATAGCAAAAGGTTCCCCAAGGGGTGATGAATGCGGTCTTGTGTTGATCTTCTAGGGAAAGAAAAATTTGGTTATAACGAGAAGCCATCCATGAGTGAGAGCATCTCATGACCAGCGGTGAGGTCAACCAGTTGATCAATATTGGGCAAGGGAAAGTCATCTTTTGGGTAGGCTAGGTTGAGGTCATGGAAGTCCATGCAAATGTGGAGTCCCCTGTTGCTTTAGTAATAGGGACAATGTTAGAAATCCAATGAGGATAATCAATGGGTAAGATGAAGGAAATGGAAAGAAGGTGTTGAAGTTCTTCTTTGATGAGAAGAGCAATGCGAGGGTGCATTTTCCTCAGCTTTTGTTTGATAGGTTTGGCATCGGGAATGGTTACGATATTGTGGACCACTATGGTGGGGTCAATACCGGGCATGTCTGCGTAAGACCAAGTGAAAGCGTGGTTATGATCTCGAGAGAAAAGAAGTGATGGCTTCTGTTCAACAACATCTAAAGATTGTCTGATCTTTAGGATGTGTGGGTCATCTGAGTATGAATGTTGATCTCGATAGTTGATTCATTCAACATGGTTTGCATCTCAGAGGGTAATGACCGATGAATATATGAGTCTTCTGCACCAAGGTAGGTGAGTATGGATTCATCATCCTGACATTGAATGACGTTAATTGTAGGTGTGTCATCATCGATCATTTAGGATACATGAATGGAAGAGTGGAAGGGGCCTCACCTTGCGTTGATAAGTCAAAGGCCCCAAGGAAATGGTGTTTTTAAAAAAAAAAGTTAGGGGGATAGATTCAGGATCCATCGACTCCATCGGTGAGGGTGGTGATGAAGGTGGAGTGGGTGAAGGTGGTGATGAAGATGAAGGTGGAGAAGGGCTAGGGTCCTCAATGAGTTCAATGCGGGCTATTTGGTAGGAGGTTTGGGGAAGCCGATACCACTATGGTCATTATGTTTGTGGGTGGTACATGGAATAATAGTATGGTGGCCTTGCTCATAAAATCCAAAACCAAAACCCTTCCATGCATAGTGGTGTAGGAAGGTGTGGGAAAAATGGTGATTGGTAAGTGATTGGAAGTTAGTGGAAAATGGGTGGGGGTTTGTGATGGTGGTTAGGTGTGTAAGTGGTAGTATCAAGTCCCCCATAGGTGAGACTAGTACGAAGATGAGGAGGACCATAAAGGAGGCATTCTCCTATACGGTGATCATAGCGAGGGTGTTGGTGAAGGCTTCCATACTCGTGCGGAGTAAGGAATGTGTTGACACTATATAGGTGGTACTCCCCCAGAGTGAGGCATTGAAAAACACCTTCCAAGGGATCAGTGGTTGGTATGTAGGTAGTTGGAATGGATGATGTGTTGGAGGTCGATGCGGAGGTGGAGTTAATGGATTGGGAAGCTAATGGGTCAGCCATGGAGGTTATAGCAAGTGGTAGGAATGGAGGAGGTATGTGTGGTGAAAGTAGTGGTTGTACTAGTAGGTGGAGGTGTAGGTGAAGTGGTATTGGTTGTGGAGGTAGATGGCTTGACAGGTATGAGCACATCATTAGGTCGGTAAAGCATGTTGCATGTTTTGAAAGGTGATGGGTCAGTTGGAATGGTATAAGTGTGTCCTTTGTGTTCAAACTTTACACAATGATGCAAAGTGGAAGGAACACAACCCATGACATGGATCCAGGGTCTACCAAGAAACAAGTTATATTGGAATTCCCCCTCCAAAATGTAAAACAATTCTGGAATAGTGCGGGGCCCACACAAATGTGAAGGATGATAGTGCCTAGTGTGGAGGTGATAGCAGTGTCATTGAATGAATGCAACATGACCGGATGTTTATGCATGTAATTGTTAGGTATGCGCATTTGAGAAAATGCATGGGATGAAATGATGTTAATGCTAGTGCCTCCATCAATCATCACATGGCGTACCCATATGTCATCAATGTGGATGCAGAGATGAAGAGGGCTGGGTCTCAGGTCATCATTTTGGTGTGGCGTGATCTCTCCTCTGAGAAGCTAAGGGAGGCCACTTGGTGAACAAGGTGGGGTGAGGATGAAGGTGGTAATTTGGTGAGAGAGGCTACATGATGGGGTGTGATAATGGAGGCTACGGGTGTAGGGTCATTGGGTAAAACCTCAATAGATTGAAGAACCTCCATGAGGGCTTGATGATGGGATTTCGAGGTTTGGATGAGGTCATATAAGGACATTTTGAGGGGAGATTGGTGTAATTGTTTGAGCATGGTGTGATGTGTGATGCCATTAGAAATGGGGTACGTGGGGCCATGGATAGTTATTTTAGGTATGGGTGCAGATGGTATGTTGGGTATAGGATTGGTTGGTAGGTCAGTTGCCTTTTCTTTTCCCTTTTGCGCATGTGTAGTGACATGTATCATGTTGATTTGAGGGAGTTGGAAAATGGAGAAGGTGTAGGATGAGTGGTATAATGACATGAAGGGAAAAAACCTACTGGAGGAGAAAATCCTTGTGAGGTGAGCTAGGTGCAATGACATTGGGGTGGTGGTGTGGCAAGTTCTCTGATGTGAACCATGTTAATTTCAAATCTTGGGGTGGCTCTAGGAGTGGTGAGGGTGGAGGTTGTGGTTGTTGAGTGGGTAGTGTGGGAATGGGTGTCGGTGAAGCAGGATCCTCATCAAGAAGGTCATCATCATCAAAGTTGGTTTCTAGTGGACACAATTGGATAAGGATGGTTTTCAAGGCCTTGTAGTTCTCCACATCATGCCCTGCACACATGATGGTATGCACAAATTTTAGTATCATCAAACCCTTTTGGCTTGGGTTTGAGGGGGTCGTAAGGTCGGAGTGGTGGTAATGTGATAACAAAGGTCTCGAGGAGGTTGGTTAAAATTTTGGCATAGGACCCTGCTAGTGGATCACAATGGGAAGTGAACGTGGGTTTGGGTGTAGGTGTGGTTGATTGTCGAGGAACTATTTTTGGAAGAGGAGGAATGGGTTGAGCTATGGGTTTAGGTGCGGTGTGGTTTTAGGTATCGAGTCGTGTTTGTTTGGGTAGGGGTACAATAGATGATGGGTAGGAGGGTGTGTGGTTGTTTTGACTACCTTATTGTGGGGTAGTGGGGTTTTGTTTTTGGGTTGCACCTTTCTTGGGTAAAGGTGATGTGGGTGTATGAGGTCTAGAAGGAAAAGTAGATGGAGGAAGAGGGTGAGTTACCCATGGGGATAATGGGGGTGTTGTGAAGGTAGATGATGTGGGTCGTACTTGGGTGTGTGAGGATGAATGTGAAGTGTAGTGGGTAGTGAAGCAATAGTTGAGGGTATTGGAGGTATTGGTGGTAAAGAGACTGTAGGTGTGGGTGTAAGTCATGTTGTGTGCCTAGGTAGGTTAGAGGTTTGTGAGGAAGGAATGGGTTGTTGTGTTATTGGTTTATGGATGGGTGAAGGTTGCTTGACCATGTTGGGTAGTTGAGGTCTTAAGATAGATGGGACAAGTGTGGGTGTGATTGTGTGGTCGGGGTATGAGGTCGATGAGTTTGTTTCTTTGGTTTGGGTGTCGGAGTAGGTGTGGTATTGACATTGGAGGATGTAGCTAAATCTAGTTTAATAGGTGGATGAGTAAGGTTGGTGGTCGGGGTGACCCCTAAAGTGGTAATAGGTTTAGTTGAGGAAAATGTTGTAGGTGTGGGTTTGGGTTTAGATGTAGGTTGGGTTATGGGTAAGGGTGTGGTTTGAGTGCTAACAGGTATCATGGAAGGGGTTGTGATAGAGGTGGTTGTATTTGGTTTGATTGGTGAAATGTGTTTGGGTAGATAGTGGAGGTATCAGTGAGGGATCTCTGCATCTGTGTTGAGATGGGGAGTAAGAGGCACCCCCATAGTAAAGCCCTATCCACATAATCTAAGTGATCAGCCAAACGTGAGAATGACACATCTGTGGGTGGAGTTGGTGAGGACCTAATGGAAATTCCCATAAAATGTGTCTTAGAGATGGGGAATTGGCTAGCTTCAGCTTTTGTGGGTAAGAGAGCCAAAAGTAGGTCGGTGGGATTTTGGGTAGCTGATGGAGAATGCTTGCCAAGAGGAAAAGGTATCTCAACTGGGTCTATGATAGGTGGAGGAGATGATGGGAGCTCCTCTATAAGTGGAGGAACAGATGGGTGCTCCTCTGTGGGTGGAGGAGGTAATGGGTGCTCCTCTATGGGTGGAGGAGATAATGGGAGCTCCTCTATGGGTGGAGGAGGTATTGTAGGTAAAGGTTCTCTAAGTGGTGAAGCTAGGGGTGAGATGGGCTCAATGTTAGTGGAAGACCCCTCCATTGGTGATGAAGGAGATGAAAGGTGTTCCTCTGTTGGTGAAGGAACAAGGGAGGTTGGTTCCAATGTGGAAGGAGGATTTGGGCTAGGATCTCCTCTATGGAAGGAATATGGGGTAATTGGGAGGTGACAGGTACCTCATTAAAGATAGCGTGAACCTCGCGGGTATGGGTATCGTGAGTTGATGTCTCACCGGTTTGATTGGATGAAGGGGCATGGTTGGGAAATGGTTTTTGAAGATTTGTAGATTTTGGTTGGGGGTGGCATTGGGATTATCCACAGTTAACTCACCTTTCTCGAGCATTTCTTGGACAATATTTTTGAAAGTGATGCAATTTTCATCACTATGACCCTTTACTCGATGATAGTTATAGAAATCATGTTCTTTATACCATGCGGGCATGGGGGAGAGCAAGGTCAAAACTAGTGTGTGGTTTTATAGGTGGAAGGGTGATGGCTCGGCTTTGATAAGATTTTCTAAGATAGAAGAGTAAGGTTCCCCAATTGGGGTATATTTTGCTGCTCTCATGAATTGAAAAGTCTGGACAGGTGAGAGATTAGATGAGGGTGTAGCCTGATTTGATGGATGAGCTGGGCCGGCCTTGAGTACCACTACGTTAGTGGTGCCCTTAGCTTTTGAATAATTGGTTTGTGGTTTGGAAGAAGAAGAGGTATCATTCGACTTGAATGCTGAATTCTTATTGCGTAATTGGATTTTCTTCTCTTCGATGGCCGAATCTCTAACTTTTGTGCCATAGTGAATGCCTCATCGAATGTTTGGAAGGTTTGGACCTGCAAGGTTGGGGAGATATGTCTAGTGCAAGCCCATGTGTGAAGAGCTCGATGAGTTTATTTTTGGTAGTTGGAAGGTAAGTTGATTGATGAAATTGTGCGCGCATGTGAGTGACAAAATCTATGATAGATTCATCCTCATACTGACGTGTGGAATATAGATCGGTCATGGTAACCTTCTTGATGATATTGATAGAGAAATGATCAAGAAGGCTTGGGCTACCTGATTGAATGAGAATATAGAGTGTTTAGGTAACCCACTATACCAATCTAATGTAGGTCTAGTGAGGGACATGGGAAAGGTTCTCAAAAGCAAGGCATCATCATGAGTGATCAGATAACACCCATGTTTGAATGACCAAATGTTGTTGTGGGTCTTCTTTGCTATTGAAATGATTGAATTTAGGCATTTCCCAATACACAGGGTATGAATGGATAGGAATGGATGGGTGAATAGGCTCGTTTGCAAATCTCGTCGTAGGTGAGAGTGTTGTGGGAGCAGAAACCGATGCCTCCAATGTCTGCATCTTGTCCAACATCAATTTAATTAGGTCATTGGTGGGTTGTGATGATTGGATGCCTCTGTAGTGTGAGAGGTTGGTTTTGGGCATATAACAGGGGTGGCACTCTAGTGTATGGGGCTGCCATGTAGGGTGGTGGAGAAGAAGGTAGTGAAATAGGGGGTACGTACCGGAATGAATAATGGATGAAACAAGAGGTTGTTGGTAGTATGTATATGGGGGTGGAAGGGTCGTGGTAACCCTAGTGGCAATAGGGGCTAATGATTGTGGAATGGAAAGAACCACGTTCTGAAATGGGGTAGGGGTCACTGACACTGGAGGTGGTAATGTAGCTATGGGTATGTGTGAGACATTAGGGGTGGATGAGGTTGTGTTTGGGGTAGTTTTTGAGGGTACGGTGGATGTAATGGGTGCCACAGAGGTAGCAGATATGTAGCGATGGTAGTCATCATAGTGGGTATAGGACCTAACTGTGAAAATGACTGGGGGTAAGGTGGATGTGGGAAACATGGAGCTAGATGGGGCCGATGCGGGAGTGGGTGTGAGAGTGGGGGATAGATATGGGCATGCCATATATCAACTGACCGAGGCATCTCGAGTGGATGAGTGGGAAAGGTAAAACTGCAAGGTGGTAGGGTTTTGGTCAAGGAGTCATGTGAACTCCTCATCTCTAGTAGTGATAGTAATAGGTTGGATGGGATCCATGGCTGGTGATAAAATAGAAGGTGGTGAAGGACTAGGTGGGAGTGGTTGATAACTGGCGTGAAATATGAGTGCGCTTGCTTGTCTTGGGTCAGCACCATGTGAACCAATACTGATCAGGTAGGGCTGCTTCTCTGTAAATGACACTAGAGAACAATAGGAACAGGTGAATCTGGTGACAAAAAGTGGATTAAGTACCAAATGGTGGCTGGAATGTGAAATAGGCTAACCGATGTCGGTTAGGGAAAACCGACATGCAGTGAGGGGTAACCACTGCCGGTTACTGTAGAAAATGACAGTGAGTAAACAACAAGGTAGAAGGTAAAATCTGATAGGTATGCCAAATCTGAGGATGTTTAAAATGTCAATGGGAATAATGATAGTGACAGAGGACTGTGAAAAGTGGAAGAAAGTGAAGTAAAATGTCCTTTTGAGTAGGTTAGAAAAAGGACCTGGAACCGATGTCGGTTGGGTATAACTGATGGTGGTAGAGGTAACCGATGATGGTTACTGTGAAATTGAAATAGTGATGAAAGAAAGTGGTTGTGAATTAAAATCGATGTAGAATCAGACCCAGAATTCTGAGAATGATGATGATATGGCCCAAGCACACTCAGGTGAAGCTGGAATACACCAATTGTGATGAGGAGCGTGCAAGGATGAACAAAAAAAAAAGTGATGAACGTGATCTCTCACCTCAAAATGCAAGCCAAGCAAAAACACTAAGAAAATGTGATCCTAGGAGTGCCTTTTCTATTATGTTTGTTTAGCTTATGCTATTTAGGGACTGACACATGAATTGTGAAATAGAGTTTTTGGTGAGGATGGCTTCCTACAAAGAAGGAGATCTAAAAGGTGAGGTTTTAGGTATGTTATGGTGGGGGCGGGCTTCGCTCTGAAGTATGACTCGGTAGAGAAGTGAGTTAGGTGCCCACTGTGTCCGTGATCGTGTGATCACCTACAACTTCTTCTAGGTAGGATGTTGTTTAAGAATGTATGTATTTTGAATTTTTGTGTGGTTTGGTAAGACTCAAAGAAAGAGAAAAGGATAGAAGTGCTTTTCTATGATTCGTTTGTCAACCATCAGCTGGGCATGACTTCAGTGTATAGGTTGCCCTCAATTAATGTGAGCTAATGCAATAAATCAGAATGGAATGCACTTATTTTAAACCCAAATCAAAAATGTGAAATTGGATGACACAATAAGATGAAGAGGAAGAGGGATGCTCTTTCACTACAATGTAGAAAACATGAAGAAATGGTTCTTTTAATTACACCAAAAGAAAAGTTTCCTTTAGAGAAAATAGAAAGAAGAGGTGGATTACCAAGGAAGAAAATTAGTGTGTACACTTTTCAGAAGGGAAACAAACACACAATTTTTTTCCTAGGAATGAATGAAATGCAAGGAACCCCGGATGGGTCCCACCGGGCATGCCAAAATGTTTCACCTGATTCTTAGATCATTTCTTTGAAGTGTTGATGAAACAGATAGGGTAACAGGTGTAGGAGGAATACTATTCAAATGTTGGTTGATGGGTTGTTGCATGTGTATGACTTCCCGAATCCACAACTGATCGTGAGAGCTTCCTTTTGGCTAGGAGGAACTACCTGTAATGAAAACAAGACCACTAGAAGGAATTAAACAATATGGGTAGTGAACTGCCTAGCGTATGCTAGATCCGGGAAGTATGATACTTCCTAGATGGTTGTCAGTCCACTATTTTAAACAATTTAATGTTGTAAACAAAGTAAATCCTATTGTTATTTAAAATGATTTAGGTATCTCACTTAAAAACACAATAAGAAATAGATCTAATCTAACAAGGCTAAGCTAGAATAGAATCCAAAGGTCAAATGATTGGTTTGGGTCTCTGTAGGTTTGATAGAGGTCTCGGGTAGATCATAGGTGAATGGGGTGAGATGAAATTAGGTGGGTAGGTCTCTATTCTAGGCTGTGTGGGAAAATACAGAGACCGGTGTCGGTCAGGGGTGACCGATGACGGTGGTTAGGTGTAACCGGTGCGATTACTGTGAGATCTGAAAATGTCACAGAACAAGTTGTGGTCTCCTTTGTGATTGCACAAAGGACTTTGGTGAGTCGGGGTGAGGTATTGGGTTATTGGAGTAGGCTTTTTGTGAGGTTTTAATGGGTATATGGAGGTGAAAATGTTGGAGAAGGTCAATAGGGGGCAAGATAAACAATGGATGATAAAATGATGATGAAATGAAATAAACTAGGAAAGTATGATGTTATACTTACTTGGATTCCATTCTGAATGCCTGTGTGTGAGGGATGGAGGTGTTGATGATGGGTTTGAAGGTTGCAAGTGATCACCAACTGAAGAAAAGCTTCTGCATGGGCTGCATGTACACTCCTCTTTGCTTGGATAGATCAGATCATGGTTGGGATGGCTGTGCAAGAGAAGATGCTCAATCTCCTTCCTTGGATGTGAGTTTTCACTGGAATTTTCTCTCTGAAGATGCGTTATCTCTCTGAGATGTGTTCTTGCTCATCAAATTTCTCCCAATGTTTTCCAACCTTGAGAATAAGGTAGTTTAGGGGTTAAAAGGGTAACCGATGGCGGTCCAGCTTAACCGGTGATGGTTAGGGGTAACCGACATCGGTCAAGGTGGGATTTCCTAGGTTTACTAAACTAGGGAGATCCTCTGATTTCCTTGGATCTCATGTCATTATCCCATGGATTAGACTAGGAGCTTCTTGTGAGCATGTGGGAATGTGGTTAGAGGGAATGTAGGCATTGATTTTTAGGGTTTGGGTAAGTCTTAGTTAGTTATGGCAACTTACTAAGAATAGGTCTTAGGTTGAGTTGGCTTGGTGAGGTGTCTAAGTGAATGTGTGGATATTATTTAAATAAGATATTCAAATAATAAATATGTGAGGATATTATTTAAATAAAGATAAGTGAGTACATCCATTATACCATAGAAAAAAGAAGGAGATGGATGTACCTTTGTTGAACACAAAGATAAATAAGTGCACGACAGAGGACATGCCATTCTATGATGATGTTGGGGATAAGTTATTGAAGAAGATTAGAGTATATCAGTTATATGAGCTCCCCTACTTCAGAAAACATGATCCCTTGTACCAATGGCTTATGAGCAGAGTACACAAAGACTTCTTCTACTTTGCGCAGGATGTAGAGTAAAGATCTCAACCGCTAATCTTAGTAGTGACAGGGTTGAAGGCTACAGGTGAAGACCTCAAGGGGGACTTAAAAGATAAGGCCACAATTCTAGAGACTAGGAGGGAGCTAGGATACACCAAGGGGCCGCGTAATATAAAAATAGACAAACTGAAAAAGTACCCAGTTGTGTAGGAAGCCACGCACCTTGTGAAAAAATTAAATGACCAAGAGAGGTGGTCACAAGTGAATACCATGTGGCTGCACATTGCTAGAAGGATGTCTGAAGGAGTGGTCTACAACATTTTAGGTTACATTACGTAAAACTATCATTGAAGAAGTGCGTTTAGGAGGAAAGATCAGTTTTGGGGCTGTTCTGTTGTCTCTGGTATTCATGGAGATCGGGTGCTAGATGGACCCAAGGAGAAGGTCTGGGAGTATCCCATGGAGAACAAGTCACCTATAGAATGATTCAAAGCAAGTACTTGTGTGAAGGATTGATGACCGAACTAGTCAAGTAGAGGGTTGAGAAGTGGTATGATAGGCTCTATACAGAATTTGAAGAAGAGTGGCACATACCAAAGGATTTACCATCGGTGGTGGGTAAGGTAGTTTAGTTTTCTCGTATACCAACATTTTTGCATCGTGTGATTTGCGATGAAGGATGGGGCTTGGAGCCCATGGTGCAAACTACCGTATGCCTTCACAAAGTGAGGTATTTTCAGGCATCGATTCATAGCTTCTTAGATGCATGCCACCTAATATTCAATGAAGATAAGGTAGAATGTAACTACCACACATTAAGGATGAAGTATGTATATCTAGGACATAATACATATATTGAGAGGCTCATCTCATATGTGTTGATAATAAAGATAATAAGTTTGGCTATTGAAGACATTGGAGTAGGACTTGTGTTCCTCCAACAAAACCCAAGCTAGAGAATGCTAAGTATGTGGATAATGAGTTCACACTCCCAGGGTCACCAAAGGGTAAGCATACAATGGAAAATGTTCCAACACCCAAGCCCATAGAAACAATTCAAGTCGATGATGAAGAGGAGGAGCATGAGGATAGTGGTGGTTTGGAACATAGAGGTAGAAGAAAACCTCTAAATAAGGATGAAGTTGAGCATGTAACTACACCACCTCAGCCACAAGAGGGAGATGATGAGGACTTAGATGCAGTCCAAGGAGAGTTCCGATTTAAGAGAGTGTTCAGAAGAACAAGGACCCAAGGTGCTACTCCGTAAATAGTGTGCAGATCACCTCGACTCTCTCTAAAAAGAGAAACAACCGAGAAGAGAAGAAATAAATTGAATTTTAATGAGGAAGTAGAAGAGTTTGAGGAAAGCACACCGATTCTCCTATACCTCCAGAGAACATGGAAGAACAAAAAGATGAAGAAATGAAGGGTGGAGAAGAGGAAGAAAAGGGAATAGATGAGAAAACAATCAAGAGTGCTCAAGACATACCGCACCACGGTTCCAAATCTTGAAGCTCAAGTTCTAAGCAACCTAGATAAAAAAGTGGGGAATACATTCCACCAGCCTATTGACTACATCGAGGACACAGTAAAATTATCCGCACCCATTTCTAGGCATCACACACAAAAGGAGTTACATAGATGGGATTTGATGGATGAAGATATGGTGATAGTGTACAAAAGAAAAAAATTGTTATGGTTGATGCACACACACATGGATGAACCAAATTTTGATGTGTGTGAGGAGTCATGCGCATCAAGGAGGTTACAAAATACACCTTAGGCCAGCCACATAACAATAAATCCTACCTGTTATGTTTGATGAGCAAGTAAGTAATGCATTGGTAAAGGTATCCACAGAGGTGGCTCACAGGAACATGGATAAGGCCACAACCATCAAGGCGCTGTGAGGGGAAATTAAAACAAAGGATGCGAAATAGCACGCTTGATCCAGGAAAAGGACTTGGAATAGAAGAGGAACCATGCCTTTTTCAGCATGGTAGAGACTATTGGGGACCATGTATTGAAGGTGCGCCAACATCTGGCATCAAAGGTACTAGAGAAATTTCCTTCAGTAATGCACTATGTCAAAACTTTGGTGGATTTGGTACTTGAAGATGAAACCATGCAAATTCCAACACCGAAGAATCCCAAGCAAGAGGCAGAAAGGGCAAGGGCTGCAGTGAAGAAAAATATTTCATCTTACGAAGGAATATTGCAAGTGCTGAGGGAAGAACTAAAGAAGGCAGACCAAGCCTTGAACATCTGTACAGCTCCTGAGGTGCTCATTAAAATAAAAACCCTAGAGGAAAATGAGGTCCAGAAAGTGATGAAGGATGACACATTGGGCCACATAGAATTATTAGCACTAGTTAAATAGAAGCATGAGGCCCTGGTAACATCCCAAGAACCACACAAGGATTGGATAGAGGAGCTTGGGAACTCATTGCGCAGAAGATGGATTTGCTAGAGGGAAGGGTGACTATAATGTCTAGTATTGTGTTGGTCTAGTAGAATGAGAAATGAGTGATTGTGAAAGATGGACTGTAGTCCATTGTTGTAGAACTTCTAAAAAAGGTAGAGGAATCACTCATTAAGTGATAGACCTTGGAGGATGAGATAAACGAGGAATATCCTAAATTAATTTTTTAGGTTGAAGTGGATGAAGCTGCAGAGTAACATCATTATTTTATGCATATAGATTTGTTCTTATTCTTTCCATTCAGATTCTTTAATTCATTTTTGAGACAACCATTTCTGGGGTAGAAATACAATTAGTGTGGGGTAATGTTGAGCAAAGAACATTTTAAAAAAGGCACACAAGGGCATGTTCAAAGGTGCGAATAGATAAGGGAAACACGCGTACATGAGACAGAGAATAAGTTCATATTTCAGACTTAGCCATTTTTACACATGAGGATCTATTTTTAGAGATGGCATGCATAGAACATAAACAAGGTAGAGACTTACGCTCCACACATTGGCTATTTTGGATGATAGGTTACAAAACACTTTGCATGGTTGTGGGCTAAGAATAGGTTTATCACTACTAGTTAACTAAAGGAAGTCTATTATTAGCACACTTACATGTGGGGCTATTGCTATAAAAAGTATGTAGCTAATAATAACATGCAAAATATTTTAGGATTGGATAAGTGGTGAAGGGAAAGTCCCCACCCTTATAAATATGTAGTGAACTACGTAGTAGAAAAGATATTATTACGAGAATGAGTAGAGAGACAGATATATGTATGTATGTGTGCAAGACTAGACTACTGTATCATATCTGTGCACATATGGGCATAAAATACCATTACTGTAAGGAGCTTCTGTGTAATTTTCATATTTAATATAATAGAGGATATTGGTTGAATCTAAGTGTTAGTTCTGTGTGTATTTGGATCTAATATGTTCTTGATTCCATCATGGTTAATACTTAATTTTGTCCTCCCTTAGAAATAGATCTGGCATGCTTTGTAGAATGATGTATTAATAATGGAACCACATGTATTAATTCTTCATCATGCGAACATCCTACAACAGAAAACCTAAAGAGGAACCTAGTACCTTTGTGTGCTTTGGGTGAGTGCTCACCTAGGATGAGTGATGTTCCAAAGACACCTAGGGTCTTATTGGGCTTGTATTACTAAATTCTAGAATGCATCAATAGTTGTATGAGAAAGAATAGAATGGGAATATATCCATTCAACTTCATGTTAAATATAGAACAAATACGAAATATGATTGTATAATACTTGAATAGAATAGGCAGATTCCTATTCTCATTCATCCTGAAAGAATGAAAATTCTCATTGTATGAGAAAGAATAAAATGGGCGCAATTGTCCATTCACAATTAGATTAAATGTAGAATGAATATAAAATATGATTTTATGAGACTGGATAGAATGGTAATCTTCCCATTTTCATTCATCTTTAAGGAATGAGAATGTTGGTTGTATGAGAAAGAATATAATGGGAAGTTGTCCATTCACAATCAAGTTAAATATAGAATGAATTATAATTGAAAGATGATTATATGAGAAAGAATGGAATGGGAACATGCCTATTCTCATATTATAGTGAATGATGAGAATGGGGATATGTACATTCTAAAAATTTAGATAGCTATATAAAATAAATGAGAATGATGGTTGTATAAGAAAGAATAGAATGTAAAGCTCCCATTCTATTCTTTCTCATACAACCATCATTCTCATTTCTTCTATATAATTACTGAATGTTTAGAATGGACATATGCCCATTCTAATAATTTTCTATGATATGAGAATGGACATTTTCCCATTTTATTAAGCCTCTCATGCACAATCCTATTTTGTATTCATTCTATATTTAACCTAAAGGTGAATGAACAATTGCACATTCTATTCTTTCTCATACAACCATCATTCTCATTCCTTTAGGCTAAATGAGAATGGAAAGTTGTTGATTCTATTCAAGTATCTTATAATCATCTTTTGTATTCATTATATATTTAACTTGAATGTTAATGGGCATCTACCTGCAATATAATATACTTTCCGAATGTTTAGAACAAGCATATGTCCATTCTAACCATTACATGTAGACACTAAATCATGCACTTTGGGTATATTCTTAGTCTTGATCACATTCCACTATTCATATGATTCCCAAGTGATAAGAGTACTAATTGACCATTTTATTTGGCCTCTATGCTTTCTTTTTGGTTCTCTTCTTGGTCTTACAAACCTACTTGCCCATTTTGACCTTTGAAAATTTAGTTTTTTTGAGTTTGGACACCATACTGGGCACCCCATCCAGCTTTTAGGATCCTCCAATATCTTTGTATATTGCTTGTATATTTTGGGTCCATTATGGCTAATGGGAATATTTATTTCTTTCTAGTCAGAATTTTAGTGGTTAATTATGAAATTCAAACAAAGGAATAGTATAAATACAAAGGTATGTGATCATAATAAAGGACCAAACAATAAACATATACTAATATCACCTAAGTTTACATTCAAAGGACATTACAAGAGAATTCAAGAATCCATATAGCACTCACACACGAGACAAGGGATTACATTATTCTACACACACTTCATAGGATGGAAATTTCATTTTTCCATGCAAACATATATCTACATTTTCTACATATAGTTATTGCTCTCTATTCAAGTGCGTCTAGAACAAGATCCATCTAGGGAAACATTCCACACATAAAAACTACATGGAGTATGAAATGTAGTACAACACCTAGATCATAAGTTGACTCAAGAAGGTGACCATCGATGTTAGTGTGAATCCTCATTTGGATTGTTTTATTATTTTAGGATTTGATGTGTTTAGGGTGAATTTGGTGATCAAGTAATGAAGTACATGTGATTAAATATGACATCCAAAAACATCTTGTGACCCTGAAAAACTAATTTTTTGAGGTTTTGAGTAGTCAAATACACCCAAAGCTACATCTCCCTCGTAACCCATGAACCTACATTGGTGCCCTAGACCTCAAATTTCTGATAATTCTACATTTTTTGG
The DNA here is from genome assembly GCA_018340775.1 of Taxus wallichiana var. yunnanensis. NCBI lineage: Eukaryota > Viridiplantae > Streptophyta > Pinopsida > Cupressales > Taxaceae > Taxus > Taxus wallichiana. The sequence goes on from CM031242.1 coordinate 197,853,950, forward strand.
GCTCAATTGTGACACTCTTCTTTCCTGTTTCATCATTTTTTCAGCACGACACAAATTCATATTTATTGTGAATAAACTAAGTATCTTACCCCCTCTCTTAAACATAGGGTTTAAAATTTATTATCTTACTTTCTTGCATCAAGTTTGTACTTTATTACATATCTATATTTGTGTTATTAATTAGAATTTAACATTTATATTTCACTATTTGTTAAATCATTTAATGAACTCGATGTATTCAAACACTCTTTGGTATTCATTTCTTTAGTTCTCTCCTTATTTCTTGGGGGCTTATCATCATGGATGTCTCCATCCATGACTTCTTATAGGACCATCCTGATTATATCAATAAACTTAGGTCCTATCTAGCTAACACTTATATTCATCTTCATACCTCACCAAAGTATGTGTATCATAAGTTTACTTATTCTTTATCTCTCATTGAAGACAACATTAATTTTACCTTAGATGAGTTGCCTTCTCAAGTAATTTTAGAGCATGATACCCCCTATACATTCAAGTTTTTATCAATAATATAGGGGTTAAACGTTCTTTAGTCATTAATGGTTCAGGACTCAATATTTGTAATATTACTTTTCTCCATCAATTGGGGATTTTTTAAGCCTCTTTCGATACTTCATCTGTCTCTATCCATGGCTTTGAAAATATCCCCAAGTGTTTATTAGGTACTATCATACTTAATGTCATAATTAGGAAATGTACATTACCCATTCCATGACACGTAATGCCCAATAATATTAATTATAATATTCTTCTTGGGAAGTTTGGATCCATGCCATGCATGCAGTCCCCTCCACTCTTCATACATGGTTTAAATTCCTTTATCAAGGAGTTTTCTATGAAATTCCAATAGATCCATCACCCTTTGCATATTATAATCATTCCGTTGACACTCCTAGTTCTTCTGTTCATGATTTTTCCAAATATAGTATTGGATATAAATATTTGCTCCATTATGGTTTCTATGGTAATGGCCTAGGCTTGTAAGGAAAAGGAAGTACAAATCCATGGTATATCCCCTCTCAATCTATCAAGATCATATTGAGATACCATATCCCGTATATACCTTATTCGAAGCTTAAACTACTCTCGCATAATTCTTCGCTTCCTTTTTATATCCGGACCTCATTAGTGAGTCTAATTTTTCCACTTGAGATAATTTAAACACTTTTGCTACTAATGAATCTCTTCTAGAATATATGGGGTTTATGATCACCTCCCTTATTTTCATCATAATAAGTGTTCTCCATCACTTATTAATGCTACCTCCTACTTTGGAGAGTCTGATACACTTAATGATAATTACAATCCTCCTCATACTATTCCTACTGAGCCATACATTGAGGATTAATCAGCTCTTCTCAATGAGGATACCATTCAATATAACCTTAGCACTTCTAATAACCCATGAATGGTTTTGTTAGCTGTTTCTCTCACACTGTTTATAAAAATGATATCAAACAAGTTCTTCATAAATTTTCAGACATCTTTGCATGGGACTATAGTGATATGCCTAGTATTGATCCATATGTAGCCATGCATAACATTGTTCTTAACCATGATGTAAAACTTGTTCAACAAAAAATCCATAAAATGCACCCAAAGGTTGCACTCCTAGTTAAAGAAGAAATATAATGACTATTAGATTTTGTCTTTATATGTACCATCGATTATCTAGAGTGGGTGTCTAACATTGTTCTTGTTATGAAACTAGATGGTAGGGTCCATTGTTGCATAGAATTTCGTGATCTAAATAAGGCTTGTCTTAAAGAAAATTTCCCTTTACCACACGTCGAAACCATTAATAATTCCACATCCAGGTATGATATTATTTCTTTCATGGATGGATTTTTGGTTACAACCAAATCAAAATCAATCCAACCAATCAAGAAAAAAACATTTTATCACGCCATGGGGAAAATTCTATTACTTTATCATGTTGTTTGGCCTTAAAAACACCAGGGCCACCTATCAATGAGTAATGACACACATATTTCATGATTATATTCACAAGATTCTTTCTAAATTAGGACACCATTCTACACATGCTCAATATCTCCACACACTCTTTACACATTTAGGAAAATATAAAGTACACTTAAATCCAAAGAAGTGTGTTTTTATAGTTAGAACCACCAAGATCCTTGGATACATTATCTCAAAACGTGGTATTGAAATAGATGCAAATAAAATAAGTAGAAATGTTGACATGTCTCAAACTCAAAATTTACATCAATTACACTTGTTATAAGGGAAAATTCAATCTATTAGAGTGTTTATTACATAGCTTGCTGATAAAACGCAACCATTCAAATGCTTTATGAAGAAGGGTACTGAATTTGTTTGGTATGATCACTTGTAATAAACATTTTATGCTATTAAAGAATATCTCTTAAATCCACCTGTCCTAGTCCATCACGTGGTTCGAGAGATATTTCTTGTTATATATTTCTTCCATGTTTCATGATTTAGAAACTGTCCTATCACAACACGATGATTCTTAAAATGAGAGGGTTGTCTATTATATCATTTAAACTTTACTCTCTTATGAATGCAACTATAATTATGTTGAAAAACTATGTCTTGGTCTTGTCTTTGTAGGAGATAAGTTGTGCCACTACCTCATTAACAATGATGTCTATATCATTACCAAAGTAGATTTATTAGGATACCTCTTATCCCACACACATCTCTTAGGACGTATGGTGCTTTGAGTCATGATAATCACCAAATTTGATTTAGAATTCATTCCATAGAAAGGAATCAAAGGCAAAGTAATTGATGATCAACAAGTGAAGCACCTCTTCCCGATGCATCTCATGTCTATGATTTATTTCAAAATGATTTCATGACTTACACCATCAAATATGATACTTGGATCATGTATTTTTATGGATATCGTTGTCACTCTAGTGTTGGGGCCGGGATGGTCTTCGTCACTCCACACGGTGATCCTCTCCACTTTGTATACCATTTAGGATTTCCTTTACTAAAATTTTTCCGAGTATGAAGCCCTCATTCTTGTCCTTACCACTGCTTGAAAGATCCTTATCCAAATTTTCAACATACAAGGTGATTCCCAACTCATTATTAATCAAGTTAATGAAACATATCACAAAAAGAGGAGTACCTAATTTAATATACTTATCAAGGATCTATTATCTACATTTGATTCTTACTCTCTTACTACCATCCCTGTGTAAAGAAAATTTTCATGTAGATGCTATGGCTAGTGTGGCATCCTTTATCCTCAGACATCACCGATGATAAATCCATGTTCATCATTTGAAACTTGCAATAACCCTCCACTTATACTTTACCTTTATCACCATGTGTCATCACAAGTATTAATGACAACACTGAATGGTTAACTCCAATTTATAACTTCCTTTATCAAAAAACCATTCCCGATGGTCTACAACCTCATGAATCTCATCGCTTGTGAAGTTTGGCCACTGTTATGTAATCATAGGGAAAATCATTTAAACATGTATTTTAAGGCCGTATGCTATGATGTATCAAAGTCACTAAAATCCCCCCAATGCTATCTCTCGGTTATATGACAACCTATGAAGTGGCCATTTATCTAGTAAAGCTATTATGATATGGCTATTATTGGCCTACCATGGAGCAAAACTGCCTAGATTATACTACATGCTACAATAAATGCCAAAAGTATGACAATATTCACCATGCACTAGCATATGATCTCCAATCGATTGCTCCAACATGGCCATTCTCTCTATGGAGTTTCAATATTATTGGTATAATAAATCCTAAATCGACCGATGGCCGCAAATATATTATTACTACCATGGAGTATTTTCTTAAATGGGTCGAGGAAGAACCACTATGAATAAGAACTGGTTTTGATTTTTTTTATGGTTTCATCACTACTCACATCATTACATGCTTCGACATTCCCTCTTCCATTATAACTAATAATGGGTCTTCTTTCAAAAATAAGGATGTTAAATTGTTTTACACAAAATTCAAAATTAAACACTCATTCTCTACACCTTATTACCCACCAATTATACTATTATAAATATATTACACAATACTATTGCTATAAGTAGTGAAAAATGTCATAATCAACTGTTATATACTCTCTAGGCTTATCGTACTAGTGTACGTATACCCACTAATGTCACCCCTTTTTCTCTACTCTACGATACTGAGGCCATCATCTCACTAGAAATTGAGATACCATCATTACATGTTTCATTCAAAGGCATACTTAAATATAATGAATATAAAAAAACAACACTTACACGAGTTAGAAATGCTTGACTCTCGTCATGTCCAAGCTCTTGAACATATTCACACATATTAATATCACATCACCTAAGTATACGAGTAAAAAAATTATCCTCACGAATTCAATGTGGGTGATCTTGTGTTAAAATAAAATCAGAAAAATATGATCGATAAAGATCCTCTCAAAGGTAAATTCAAGCCCAACTAGCTTGGTACTTATATAATTATTGACAAGATTGGTAGTGGCATCTATCACCTTAACGGTCTCTTGGGTAAGCCACTAAAAAACCCACTCAAGGTTATAAATATTAAGAAATAATATGCATAAAAATGCACATTACCTAATGATGCACTCTTGTGCTACAATTCACACTTGACTATTGAGGGCTTACTAAATTCATGAACCTCACATCATACACAATACACATTTCAAACATGGCACATTTATGACACATCTTTCTAGTACACATTCATCAAACCACACTTCTATATGATGCACTATAGTTACATGGTTCATACTCAACTGTTGAGGGTCTAAATCTGAAATGACTCTCACCCCCTCACTCAATATTTATGATCTACACTTTTAAATCATATCTTTCTAGTGCACAATCCAAAACATTTCCCGATGATACACTCTTGTTTTATGGTTCATTCTTGACTGTTGAGGGGGAATTTATAAATGAACATCATCTCATGCATACTCATTCACATTCACTTGGGGGTATGCTACTCCTATCACACTCACTTTACATCCATTCCATCCACACTCACATTATACTTCATATCTTGGTTGCACATTGTTTTTCTTACTTATACTCGCATTTACACTTTTCTTACTATGTTAGATAGATATTTTGTATATCATTATATTTTTCATATTACATGCATGTTCAGTTGCCTTCTAGTTGTGATCACATAATTTACATAGATCATTACACACAACATGGATTCTTAGTAATGTACCTCTTACTAGTCCCATAACTAGCTCCTGGGGCATCTAGTTCCACACACATCACAAGTGATATTGTTTTGTTTTATACTACCTCCTATTCATACTAGCACACTACATCATATCAGATTATACACTCTTTGACATACTTTTATCTTTCTAACATGTGAATGGGTGCTTCATGTGTAACATTTGTCTTGTAGGAACTATTTTCCACCATGGTTGTCTATTAATTTGCTTGCTATTGTTTGTCAATGTTTTCCATTATTTGTAGGCTTTACCCTATGTCTTGATTATTATCTGATCAGACTGTATGATTTTGGCCACTTCAGCCTCAATTTTATAGTGACATTGTGAGTGATATCCCATGTTTGCAACCCTCTTTTCACGGTCTACACTATATTTTTACTTAGTAGATTATACATTTTATTCTTTCTTGCTAGATTACATATTGTCTACTTCATGCGTGTAGATCTTGTTTGCACTAACAATTGTTTTCAACAAATTTTTTTTACATGTTCCTTGGTTTCTACCAAAAAAATTCTATCCCCCTTCAAGGCTTTAGTTTCAACACAACGCACAATCCTCCTTTAAGTGCATACTCCTTGCGACGTCACATGCACCCCAAATGATGGGGGAATCATTGGGTGAATATGTCACCCCATACAACAATTCACAGTCACAATATAAAATAGTTCATTACTAGTATAACACAATCTTAAGTGGCAAAAATGGCCCAAAATATGACTTGTTTCCTTAGCACAACACGCATACACTAGCACCCGACACATATATTGGCACCTAAGCACCCCTGACCCTTCCTGGGTGCCTATGACCAAGGGGTAGTTACATAATTTTCCTTAGTTTGGAATAGCTTACAATAGTTTACACAAAGACTCTTACAAGACATGTATAATCCTTCAACACTCAACACACATGCATTCTACGGTATTTTCTATTTTTGTGTTCAATCGAAATATATTGCAATGGATCAGATTTAAACACACCATCTACAGTGGTGTTTATGCTTCGGAAGTAATCAAAGGTTGGAGAATAACACTATACCTTTCTTCCTACACTTATTCTACACTTAGCCCGAGATATCCCAAAACTCGCACTTGGCACAACATTGGCATGAGATCTCTCGAAAAACTCATTCTTGGCCTAAGATCACCACAAAACATTTTCTTGGCATGAGATCCCCCAAAAAACTCGTTCTTATACAATATCTTCAGGATCCTTTCTACTCTTTTCACTCATCACGGATTAGGTGCACATGTTTCTTTTCCCATTTTCACATACTTTTAACATAATTTTTACTTATTTGTATTGATTTTTTCATATACATGACTTTGAATACTCATTTTCTCCTCTTTTACAAAAAGGTCCTAATGGAAGCAATAGTCACATCATCAAGCATCAAATGACATCGAAAAAAGGGTATAATGTGACATCTACACATATGCTCTCACCCTCGTGGTCATCATCATTTTCACTTCCTCTTCTCTAGCTTCCATGCTTCACTTTTTATCACTCCACACTTTTTATTATCTCCTCGACACACTTTTCAACATTAATCTACATGGTTATTAGGTACACATATCTTATCTATTTTATGTTATCAAAAATTCACTCAACAACATAAAGTGAGGGCAAATGTAGACACTAAATCATGTACTTTGGGTATATTCCTAGTCCTGATCACATACCACTATTCATATTATTCCTAATCGAGAAAAGTACTAATTGACCATAGTATTTGGCCTCCTTGCTTGATTTTTGGTTTTCTTCTTAGTATTATACACCTTCTTTCTAAGTCTAACCTTTGAAACTTCAATTTTTCTGATTATGGACACTAGCACCCAAACAAGATGCCAACGCCGAAACCCCATCTCCTTTGGGTGGCTCGACCTCTCTGTATATTACTCACATCTTTTGGGTCCTTTATAGTTGTTGGGAATATTTATTTCTTACTAATCTACATTTTAATGGTTAATTATGAAATTCAAAAGGGAATAATATAAATACAAAGATATGTGATCGAATAAAGGACCAAACACTAAACATATACTACTATCACCTAAGGTTGCATTCAAGGACCATTACAAGAGCATTCAAGCATCCATATAACACTCACGAAAGGGACAAGGGAATGCATTATTATGTATACACTTCATATGAGGGGAAGATTATTTTTCCATGCAAACATTTATCTAAATTTTATACATTTAGCTATTACTTGTTATTGAAGTGTGTCTAGAAAAAGAGCCACCTAGGGCATGATTCTACACACACACGTAAAACTACATGGATTCAAATGTAGTGTAGTGCTTGTATCATAAGTTCACTCAGTCAGGTGACTGACGAGGTCATTCGAATCCGTATTTACATTATTTTCTTTTTTTAGGATTTGATGTGTTTTGGGGTTTTAGAGGCGCTCTTTCTCTTCGAAGGGTTCAAGTGAATTTAGTGATTAATAAGTGAAGTACATGCGATTATAGGAAACATCCAACGAACATCTTGCGACTGTGTGAAACTAAGTTTCGAGGTTTTGTGCAATATCATAAGCACCCAGATGAGGTCTCAGAGTGCCCTACGTGCCCTGGCCCTACACATGCACCCTATTCCCGACATTCCCGACAATTATACATTTTACTAGGCTCGGTTGCAATACTCTACTTTCCTGTTTCATTAATTTTCTATCCAAGAACAACTTCAAATTTATTGCAAATTAGATAAGTATCTTACCCCCTCTCTTGCACTTAGGGTTTAAAATTTATTATCTTACATTATCGCATCGAATCTATACTTTATTGCATATCTATATCTACATTGTTACTTAATTAGAATTTAACATTTATATTTCAATATTTGTTAAATCATTACCTATAATATGAGAACATACCTATGATCATTTTATTCTTTCTCATTTAATATGCTGCAAACTATACTTCCAACTCCTGCACCATTATTACTTCTATCTCCAAAACTTTCATTCTTCAAACTCCATATCATTCATCGGATTTGGAAGTATAGTTTGCATACATTATGTCCATTCTAAACATTATATTATGGATGGTCTAGAGCTGGAAGTATAGTTTGCAACATATTAAATTATTCTTAAAAATAAGATTTAACTAAATAACATAATTGCAATCAGGCTATATCATTGCTAAAAACTCTTCACAAAGTCATTTAATAATTTACAATTAAATATACTGCAAATTTAATTTTCTTGCAAATTTAAATATACTACCAAAGTAAAATATAATACTTTTGAAATTTTTAGAAAAATATTACTAATTTACAATTAAATTTACTATAAATTTAACAATTTTATGAAATTAGTAATCAATATATTTATAAAATGTTTTAATTACTTAATAATATCTAGTACTACTAAGTATTATTAATAAGTATTTCATAAAATTGTTAATTTTACAGTATAATTGTAAATTAGTAATGTTTTCTGGAATTGTAAAAGGTATTATATTTTACTTGTTAGGTATTCAATAGGCTATTTATATTAGGCAACAATTACTAATGAAACAAATATTTCAAAATTTTGAATTTAAACTGATATTTACAAAAATTAATAGATTTCATTATTTATTTAGCCTACATTCATTGGTGGTATAAGTTCAAAATGTATATAAATTTATGTTCTTATCTGTCATGTATTCAATACACTATTCATTTTCATTGGAATTCATTAATGGAAGTCAAATATATCAAATCCACTTGACAATTCATTTTCGGTGGCAACTATTAATGAATCAAGTATTTCAAATTTTTGAAGTTAATTCATTTTTGGTAGTTGGACAACATTTATTATGGGTGGATTTTAAAAATTTGATAAAATGGTGCTTCCATTTTAAATGGTATTTTTTTATAAGAGGTAAAAGAGGGTTGAGGGGACCCTACCCTGTACAAATATTATAACTAGGTAAACATAAAGGCCAAGGGATTAACCATTAAAGCCCATACAAGAATCAAAAGATCACAATTACAAAACATCATAAAAAACTACAAAGATAACCCAAGGAAGAGTAACTAACAACATAATTTTTTGAACTTACAGAGTATTAACAAGCAAGAAGAAACCATAATCCAAGAGACTAGCCCCCTTCAGCTTTTAAGGGTATTTGTTAACCTATGAGTACATTATATAAATTATTTTTTTGAATGATTTAATTTTCGTTTTCAGTTCTCTTAAGACCAAGTGTTTCATGTTGAGCATATATTCATGGATTCATCAATAGAGACTTATTGCGAGGATATAGTTGCAGATGTTTTTGATGTAAATAACAATCCTTGGCGTTTTAAAGAGACAATGCAATTTTTTCCGACAGAAATATTTAGACATGAATATAGTTACATGAAAGGATATAGGTACATGTGAGTATATAGTTGCAAGTGGTTATATTGCGTGGATAAATCAAACATTTCTTATGCGAATTACATTCCAGGTTTTTTTCAAACATCTATAACTTCATATTCTCTACATTTCTAATGGAAAAAACCCTTGAACTAGAAATTTTATTTTCAAATGAATTTCCAGTTACAAAATTTGTTATATTATTTAAATGATTGAATGTGATATGTAAAAAAATAAAAATGTTTCTATTTTTTTTTAGTTTTAATGAGATAATTTATAGAATTTTGATAAGTACTTCGTATGTGTTCAACAACTAATTAGTGACTATTTTATCTGCAACTATTATGTCCATGTATTTTTCTCTCCAACTCGTTGTTTTTTCGTGTCCTTCTCTATAACACTTAAATTCACGTGTCTTTCTATGATTGACTTCCAAATCTCTTTCCTATTATTTCTTTTCCTACGACTTGTAAAATAGTTAACAAGATTGGTTCAAGTATAACTAGAAAGTGTCTCCTTATAACAATTCCCAATGAAATTTTAGATATATAGAACACAAATAATTGTTAGAGAAACACAAGGAAAGATATATTACGCTTGACTTTGCAACACTTGGTCATAAGAAAAAATATAAATGAAACCTAAATAATTCAAAACAACATTTATATAATGTACTGAAAGATTAACAAATGCCACTTAAAACGAAAGCCCCAAATTTTCAAAATTTTAAAAACCACCCATAATATATATTATGTAACGACCAAAAATGGATTAAATTTGAAAATTTTAAATAACCGATTCATTAATAACTACTACTATAAATGAACTATTAGTGGATTTGAAATATTTGAATTCCATTAATAACTACCGCTGAAAATGAACTATCATCGGATTTGAAATATTTGATTTCCATTACTATCTCCGCCTCCGAAAATGAATAACATAGTGAATACATATTTGATAAGAACATAAATTTATATACATTTTAAATTTATACCACGAATGGATATATGAAAAATAAATAATCAAATATTTTGAATTAAGTAAATATCTTATTAAATTCAAAATTTAGAAATATTTATTTCATTAATAACTATTTCCGAACAACTAATAAGAGAAAATGGATTAATGAATTTACTTCAAAAATTTGAAATACCCTAATGATTATATAGGGTAAAGAAGCTAGTTATCATGAACCCTAACTAAAGGGGTTGCTAGAGCCACTTAATTATCATATTAAAAATAACTCTTTAATAGATCATTATTTTTTCAATATACAGATTTCCTTTTGAGCATTAAAATTGTGTGGAAAGCATATTTTTAAGGGATTTAAATTAAGTATTTTTGAATACAAAGAAATTTAAGGTGACCCATTACTTAGGAATAAAGTCACCATTTATGGATTACCTATGTGTCACCATTTCATTGGTTAATTTATTGATGTGACTTGATGTGACTTGCTTTATTGGCTAGTTTATATTTAATTTTTAATTTTGAAAGTGACATGTGCTCACTTTAATTGAAACAACTAATGGTACTTTATTTCACATATGCACTCACGATCATTGGCCCATGCACAGTCATTGGCTCCTTTCCCCTATGTTACTCAGTTAATTGATTTCAAATACCAAAATTCTAAGAATGCTAATTCCTAAACATTTCAAATTAAATTAAATTTCTATACTTAAATATCTATTAAAATACATAATTTAGTAGAAATAGTAGAAGTATAATTTGCATCATATTAAATTATTCAAAAAATAATATAAACTTGAACTAAATAATGTAAACTTGAACTAAATATATGGAAGGAATGAGAAAGATGGTTTTATTAAAATTGGCAGATGTCCATTCCCATAAAGGAAATATAGAAGGAATGACAATGATTATTGTATGAGAATGAATAGAATGGGAAGATGTCCATTCTCATAATATAGGAAATATAGAAGGATTGAGAAAGATGATTGAATGAGAATGTCAATAGAATGGGAAAATGTCCATTCTAAACATTCAAGTAGTACAAAAGGAATGAGAAAGATGGTTTTATGAGAATGAATAGAATGGGAATTTAACCATTCACATTCTAGTTAAATATATAACGAATGATAATTCAAATATGATTATATGAGAAATAATAGAATGGACATGTCTTTTCTCATATTATAGGAAATTATTAGAATGTGAATATATCCATTCGAACATTCATACAGCTTATATAAGAGGAACGATAATGGTCATTGCATAAGAAAGAATAGAATGGATGAGTGTCCATTCACATTTAGGTTAAATATTCAATGAATTCAATGATGATTGTATGAGAAAGAATATCTTGGGCATATTTCAATTCTCATATTATAGGAAATGTTTATAATGGGCATATGTTCAGTCTAAACATTAAGGTAATAAATATGGAATGAAAAAGATGGTTGTATAAGATTGAAAAGAATTACGAGTGTTGATTATTATTTAGGTTAAATATAGAATGCATGAGAAAAATGGTCAAATGAGAGTGAATAGAATAGAAGCTACCCATTCTCATTTAGCCTAAATGAATGAGAATGATGGTTTTTTGAGAAAGAATAGAATGAGAAGCATTCCATTCATAATAATGGGTATGTGTCCATTCTAAACATTCAAGAAATTATATAGAAGGAATGAGAAATATTTTTATATGAGGAAGAATAAAATGGGTAGTTGTCCATTCTCATTCAGGTTTAATATAAAATGAATGAGAAATAAAATTGTATGAGAGTGACTAAATAGAATGGGAAGTTGCACATTCCAGGGAAAATTTTAGTGGCAAATATTCATTAATTCACGAATATTCCAGATTTCAAAATTTTAAATTGGTAAATTTTTCGGGTATGAATAGGGACTGGGTTGCCAAAAATTCAGGTACAAGTTAATGTTAGGGGTTAGTTTGCCTAGGAGTTTCCACCAACAACTCGAATGTTATCATTAAAATCTCCTTATAGTGAAATTAAAATATGTCAAATTCACCTCATATATATATTCTATGTAATTATTTATAGTTTATTATTCATAGTTCTAAACATCGAACTTTGGAACCTTCGTAAATTCATGATTACCAAATATTTCATCAAGGCTTTCAGCTTTCAAAATTGGAGGACTGGTGAGTAGAGGCAGATATTTCCTTTCTACTTTCAAGGTACTTTGGTAATTGGTTTGTTATGTAGTTGTAGCATGTTTTTGGCATACTATTTGGCTAGCAACATAAAGTATGCTACTAGAAAGTAGCATTCAACATGGCACTAGTCGGTAGAATTCTTAATGCTACCGGACAATTGCTTGAATAATGCTAACCACCGGAAGCATTATGTATGTTACCGATTGCAGATTTTCAAATACAAATGGCCATACTATATAGCTCGCTACAAGCCGGTAGCATCTAGTATGCTATTGACTGACAACATTATGGATGCTAACGACTAGTAGCATGAGGAATGCTGATGGCTAGTAGCATAGAAAATGCTATTGGTCAATAGTATAGAGAATGCTCCTAGCTAGTAGCATATTGTATGCTACCAAGAGGGTAGCATGTTGTAATGCTATCGACTAGTAGCATGCAGATACCAATCTGGAGCTTAATGCATATCACCTTCGATAGCATGCATTATGCTACCAACCATTTGCATCCATTTTTATTTTGATTACATTTAAAATATTTAGAACTATTTAGATGTTGATTATATTTATCTAATTTAAATATTTTCATTTACAGGTAAAATGGCTTCTCTGAACAATCAACAAAAGGCAGAAACACAAAAAAGAAAAGGCAACATAGCAATTTTTTTCAACCCCACAAAAAGAATGAAGACCCAAGTTGATACCACTACAAACATGAAAAAGGTTCTTCGGTAAGTTTTAACAGACTATCATAACCATTTGGCATTTTCCTCGCTTAAGTTTTTCATCTAGAAAATTTAATTTTTATAATTTTCTAACGGTCAAAACATTTTTCATTTTTGTAAACAGAAACCCCTTATGTTAAATTTATTTAGAATGAACAAGTAAACGAAACAAAAACCCTAAGGAAACAATAATTTTAGTAGATGAAGATTATATAGACCCAGACATGCCAGAGCTCAAAGATATTCCTACATTGGTAAGTTGTAACAAACTATCATAACTATTTGGCATTTTCCTGTTTTAAGTTTTTAATCAATACAATTAAATGTTTTTAACAATTTTGTAATGGTCAAAACATTTTTTTTTGAAAACAGAAACCATTCTATTAATTTTATTTAGAAAGAAACAGTAAACCAAAACATAAACCCTAAGGAAATAATTATTTTAGTAGATGAAGATTCTATTGACCCAGACATGCCAGAGCTTGAAGATTTTCCTGATTTCCAAATGTGTTTAAGAGATGAAGGTTCAAATGAAAAGCTTCCAAAAAAATACGATAATGACAGAAACCTTCAAAAAAATAAGTCTAGGAGAAAGAAGAAAAGATCTTGTATAATTGGAAGGTATTTTTAACTAGATTAGGCAGTTAAATTCCCATTTATTGAGCCTGTACAACAAGATAATGGTAGTGATACTCCCAAAGAATGTAGATGTACTATTTGTACTTGGAAATTGGGTAAATAACATAGAATGTAGCTTAAACTAGACACTATAGAGAAACATTGTGGAAAAGTCTATTACACAATCACTAACAAAGATGGGAATAAAACAAAGAATCATAGATGGAAAAATGCAAAGGAGTGCATGCATATAAGATATAAGGAGGAGTATGAAAATAAAATGAAACACACACAAAAACTTTAGGAGAAAGGAGGTACCATAAATGCAAATTTTGGAAAAGCTACAAATGAAAATCTGAAGGCTAAAACCTCGCAATTTTCAACCATATTCTTTATTTTGAAAATGGGCAGACCAATTTCAGACTTTTCAGAATATAAAAAATTGTTCAAGTTCAATGGGTTTCCAAACCTTCCAAATTCACATTGGTCAGAGAGTAGTGCATGGGAAATGGTGAGATGTCTTACAATGATTGAAATAGAAGACCTGAAAGAAAATGTAAAGAATGCAAGTTTCATCTCCCTTTCAATTGATGAAGTTACTACCATTGACAAAAATTCCTAGGTTTGCATGCATGTATATACATTCCAAAACCACACCAGAACACCTCATCTGCTATCAGTTCATAAAATGTAAGAAAACTACAATGCTGAAAATATTTCCAAACTGGTGATATCTAATTTGATGGATATATAAGGAATGGATAATTATTTTAGAGCTAAAAAGTTGATTTGTGTTGGTGATGATGGTGCATCAGTGATGCAAGGTCACAAAAATTGTCTATGTGTGTGTCTCTAAACAATTTTTACTCCTTTCATGAGTCCTATTCATTACATGGAGCACAGGATGAACCTTGCATATAGAATAGTAAGCACATTTTAATGTGTTGAGAAAGTTGAAGAGCTTATCCATGAAGTCCGTGCCTATATGTCAAGCAATCTGAAAATATTTCTAGAGTTTTAGGAGTTTACACTTGGGATCACGGATGGTAAGAAACTTCTTAAAGATGTTGATACTAAATGGATTGCTATGTATGAACCTACATGCAAAGTTAATGAGGAATATCCATTTTTAACTGGTTTCATGTATAAGAACCGTAGGCAAGTTGATAGGGATAAAGATTTTCTTTACCGACTTACAGACTTTGAAACATTGTTAACACTTTGTGGGATTCTTCCAATGTTGCATGAGATGAATTTCATAACAAAACTTGCACAAGAACGGTCCATATATATAGCTGACTTCATTAGGTTTAGAAAAAGGGTGTGTTAGACTCTAGATATGTTATATAACTCTGATGAATACTTTAAAGGACAAGTTTTTAGTCACTAGAAAGCTCTGACAGATTTAAAAGATCCTAACAACTACTTCAGATTCAATTTATCTGGTCATATGTGTATCTTTGTTAATAGGAAAGAGATTAAAATGCACACATTCGAAAAGTGAGTTGATATTGCTGGAGCTAAACTTGAAGAAGTGCCTATTACACGTAATTTATATGATTCTATTATATCTGAAATAAGGAATTTTTTTTAGAAAATATCCCAATGCTTGTCAAATGAGATCAGAGATCATTTCAAAAAGGAGAGCTTCTTGAGGCCATGGGAGTTGTCAATCCTAACTTTTGGAATCCTCTAGGAGGTGCTTCTGTTGATACATTTA
Organism: Taxus wallichiana var. yunnanensis; assembly: GCA_018340775.1. Lineage (NCBI taxonomy): Eukaryota > Viridiplantae > Streptophyta > Pinopsida > Cupressales > Taxaceae > Taxus > Taxus wallichiana. The sequence continues at coordinate 197,869,771 of CM031242.1, forward strand.
AAAGATACATGGGTACTATAATTAAACATTTTTCACAATCAGTTGAATGTAATGGATTTCAGATTAATGGTATTCTTCAAAAGGAAACTCTTACATTGCAATCAAATCAATTCAGATAGGTAATGGAGGAACAATTTGATGAACTGAAAGATCCAACAAAGAAGGGAGAAATAATAGTTCTATGGAAAAGTATTTGTTAGAGTAGGTATTTACCTTAGCACATGTTCACCTAGGTACTTTATTTACCTTTGTTGTATTTATCCTCACCCACTTATGTGTGTGGATATTTCTTTTATCTTATTTAGATATTAGGAGATATTATCTAGTTGTTAGGTATAGTTCTTTCCTTGATCTATGGTATTGACTAGATTCTTGATGTCTAGTTCTCTCCTAAATCTATGGTCTTGACAAGTTCTTTGATGAATAGTTATTTCCTTGATTTATAACTTGATCTATGACCTTGAATGGTTCTTAGATTGTTATTCCTTGCCTATTTAAGCAAGGTTCATTCTCATTTTATTATATTGAGTTCCATAATAATATATGATATTATTTGCTCATTTGTTTGCAAAGGTTTATGTAAAGTTATTATGGTGTCATCTTATTGATCATGATGTTTGATTAACATCTATTTTCTTGGCTTGGTATGATCTAGTTATCATTCCTTTTAGGATTTATCCTAGTTCAATACTTCGTGAAAGCATAAGTGATTATTTCAGATTGTATGAACTGTGTCAGAAAATGATATTGGGATCAATTGAAGACAAAATAGTTTTCAGTGCATTAACATTTATAAAATCAAAATATTGGAATAGGCTTGATAAAAATCTTGAGACCTGCTTGAGGATGTATGTTTCAAGATATGATGTGGATACCTTTCCTTACAAATGGGTAATGGTTGTATGGAATTCTCTTGCAGAGAGGAGAGGGATTAATAATACTAATACATGGAGTGCAGATAACAATGAATCAATGACTGAAAATCACAACCAAAGATTAGATAAAAGTGTTGGACAACAATCTCTTCAGGATAACTTTACATTTGATCTAGCTGATATTGAATAAAGAAGACTGCATGTATATTTGTATTCTAGAAAGAAATTTTCATAACAGGATTCTTATTATAATTATGTATAATGTTATTTTTGTACATTTTTAAGTTGCAATGTACATTTTTTAATATTATTTTCAATGTTGCAATGTGTTTACTGTTGAAGTTTTTTTAAATGTGTCATACTTATTGTTCTGTTTTCCTTTGAATTAAAAAATATAATTACATAATTAGAGAATTTTCACTATTTTAGATAATTTCTGTTTTTGTTCTTTGAAATATTAATGCTACTTGTAGTTCACTGTCCTGTTAGGACTCAACAAAGTATTGTAAAATGATAATAAAAATATATTTACCATGTAATAAATATAACAAACATAATCAAGAATAACAATCACCTTAAAAATCAGTTTGAATAGAAAAATAGTCACAATTAACAATATATTATAACTAAAGTAAATGTAAAATTCAACAATCCACATTTATTAAAGGTTGTAACTTTCAATGTTGTTATATAATCTGAAACAATTTTGATAAGAACACTCAACAACAATTATAATTTCATAATGATAAGAAGATTCTTCTCTATGTCAACAAAGTATTTTAAAATGATAATAATAAGAAAATTCCATGTAATAAATTAACAATCAATGTAATAAATTCCATGTCATTCAGAATCAGTTTGAATGGAAAAATAATCACAATTAACAATATATTATAACAAAAGTAAAAGTAAAATGCCATTATCCACATTGACTAAAGTTTGAAACTTTCAATATTGTCATATAATCAGAAACAATTTTGATAAGAAGATTCAACAACAATTATAATTTCATAATGTCTTTTGTAGATTCAACTTTGAGAAGATTCTTCTCTATGTCAACAAAGTATTTTAAAATAACAATAATAAGAATTTTAGCATGTAATAAATATAACAAATATAATCGAGATTAGCAATCAAATTCAGAATTAGTTTGAATAGAAAAACAATCACAATATAACAAAAGTAAAAGTAAAATGACACAATCCACATTGATTAAAGTTTGAAACTTTCATATTGTCATATAAAGTGAAACAATTTTATAAAAAGATTAAACAACAACAATAATAATTTCATATTGTTTTTTGTAGATTCAATTTTGAGAAGATTCTTCTCTATGTTCTTCTCTCTCCTAAACTAATGAACTTTCTTTCACAACACCAGATTGAACCAAATCCTTTGCAACAACTTCAATATTCGAAAGAATCACTTTTTCTTGATTTGCAACTTCACCAGCAGACAATAATGTTTGATCGTCTTCAACTTGCTTCTTCAATAGTAAGTCTGGATCCATTGCATTTTCCTTTATAATTCTTCTCAATGTATTATTCTACTTGTTTAGGATAACAAGCTTCTCTTTCAATTCAATTGCTGCATTTACACTTTTCCTTGCACTTTGTAAATGCAAATTAAGCACACTAGCCTCATTTTTCAAATTTTCATACTTTGACTGCATTTCACAAGAGAAAAACTATTAGGAAAATTTCAAAAAATGAAAATAATACTTTGAAATTTAGTAAGACTTACCAATGCCTTATCTCATTCAACATAATGTTCAACACTCCATCTTCATAATTATTATCAAATGTTACAGAACCAGACACAACTTGATTCAACAAAATATCAATATTTCCATACTCATTCTGATGTGAAGAATACAAAATATGTCTTTGGTTGTGATTTTTGTATTGTGAATTTATTTATTTTATCAGAACCTTAGCCCTAAACTCCCAAATTTTCAATTCTTCAACCTCCTTCGAAATAATATCAATATTGGCTTCTGTGTTATTAGCAAAAGAATACCAAGTGGAAAATTAGTTTTCTGGTCATCAGTTAAAACAGAGCCAACCTGTATAGGAGATGGTGTTCTTGATCTATCATGTCTTCCTGGAGAATACTTCCTTGCTGCATGAATCATATCTTGGGGATTGAATGTTCCATGCTCCTGAAGTCTACTTTCAATCCCAAGATACTCATCATCTAACTCAATATTGTTCAAGATTGAAACACCCTGTCCACTAGGAAAATTTCCCACTGACAACATTGGAAATTCAGAGGAAAAATTAAGTGTGCCCCTGCTTGCAGTTGGCCAAGAAAATGAAATATTCTTGCTAGTGAACATTTTCCTCATATTTCTTTGTGGGGGTGGTGGAGGTGGCATGTGCATTTGTGGTGGACGCTGTAATGGAGGCCCTAAGACATTGAATTGTAATTTTGTTAATAATATGATGAAATTCAAAATTCAAACATAATAGAAAGTAAAAATAAATAAATTCATATAAGATTATTAAAAATTAAAATTACTCGATAAGAGGAATGTTGCTGAGGTGCAATTGAATCCTAATTCGTTGATGTTGTTGTTGTATAGGAGTAGACTAGAAATACTGGTAGATGTGATCTAAAATATAATTTAGAATTATCAATTAAATATCTATCAGTCTTTAGAGTGTTGAATTTTATATCAATTAAAGATCTATCATCAATTATTAGTAAACATATATAAAAAAAGTGATTCAAACTTAGGTATTGAAGAAATTTCTATGTCATGCGTTTGAGGCTGATGATACCCTATTCTGCTAGTAGTTTCTATAGCAAAGAAAATAAAATTGCATGAAATTTTGAAACACATACAAGTTTTATATAATTAATTACATTTTTTGAAACATATATACATTATAAATTAAAATACCTACGATTAATGCCTATGGTATTTTGGCTGATTGGGTATGAGGGTTTATGGAACTCCTCATATTTTTAGTAGGTGGAGGGGTGTCCTCCTCTATTTTTTGATCATCAGAAATAGTAACAGGATCTCCGAACCGGTAGAAAGTGACCTTCGATAGCAGCGTTCCTTCGTGATGCGATCGTAGTTTTCAACTTCTGTTATAATTTAACAATAAACTATTAATTCATTTAAAATATTAAATTTTAAAGTTATATATTAATAATTACAATATGAAAAACAATAATTAAAAACCATCTAATAACAAATTAGGACTCACCTCTTGCTCTTCAATTGTTAGTGTTAAATTCAAAGTTGTTAGCTTTGAATGCATTGCTGTCGGAGGAGGGGTGCTGCATAAATTATATAGAGACTCATAATATAAAGCAAGAATAAAATTTGTGGAACTGATGGTAACATTCTCATTCAAATGAATATTTTCCAAATCAGCTCTTATCCTAGAGGATAAGTAGCTACACCAGTCAAATTGTTTCCCATTTAAGGTATGAATGATATACGCTAAAGCCCACCAAGGAATATCCGTATATCAACCTTGCAAAATGATTCTATCCTAGAAGAACTACACAACGACTTGTAAAAATGGGTGATTGAAATCCTTGAGCTGAATCCCTCTTTTTGAAGGGTTTTGTGAAGTCTGTAATTGTCAATAAAACAAAGAGAAACATTTTGTTAGTAAATTTTGAACATAAAAAACTTTGTTAAATTGAATTTTTTAAAATGTAATATTGTAAAACAGAAAATAAACTTACAAGAAAAAGCATCAACAATTGCATCAATATAAGACGGAAAATTTGACTCCAGATACTTGCATTCTTCATCTGTTAAAATAGCCTTCATTGAAACATGATCCACATTTTTGTGTGGTAGTATGTAATGTAATAACTTGTATAAATCTGATTATCAGAAGCAATATAACACTAATGAACACAATATTTCAGATAAATGATCTCAATGTGCAAGAAGAATAGCTTAGCCACTTCGAGGGGGAAACCTCCAAACTAGACAATAAGACTCAAATGCTGAATATGATGATCAAGTACTACGTACTAACCGCTATATATACTATTCCTATGTTATGGCCAACACCGAGGTCGGCCCACTAATGAAAATATAACATATATGAAAGAGATACATAATGATAAGAAGTTATGATAGCCATAACTCATCTATATACATCCAATATAAGATATATGATTAAGGGCGTAGCATGGCCCTTCCTTGAAGCAAAATTGTCCCTAATGTTGAGAAGATCTAGATGCTTCTGCAGGAAATTTTCATCCTCCAAAGTTGCGTCTTCATTGTCTAGATTTTTCCACTTGATCAAATACTCAGTGATGAATCTTGTCCTCAATCACTTAGTACATGTACGAAGGATGAATTTTGGTTCCAGGATGATTCTACCCTCTTCATCAAGCTCGGGTAACATGTGCGGGTTGATCATTGTCTCGTCTAATTACCTTCTTTAGGTAAGATACATGGAAGACTGGATGAATTCGAGTAGCAGAGGAAGTTCCAGTTTGTATGCTACATTTCCAATCTTCTGTAACACTTGATAAGGACTATAATACTTAGGTGAAAGTTTGTTATCCTTTTTCTGTTGTTTTAAGGACATTTTCTTATATGGTTGTAAACACACAAAAACCCAATCACCGACTTCAAAATGTCTTTCACTACGATGTTGGTGCTGCTTCATGCGGTTTTGTGACATGACCAAATTCTCCCTGAGACTAGAAAAAACCTCTTTTTGGTGTTAAATATGTTCTTCAACTACTCAAACCTTTGGTTGGACTCTTAAAGATGAAGTGATAGATGGTGGATGGTACCCATATAATGCCAAGAAAGGAGACATTTTAGATGAAGTATGAAAGGAGGTGTTATACCACCATTCTGCCAGTGGTAACCATTGGACCCATCTTGCTTGCTTATCTGATGTAAAACAACAAATATATCCCTCCAAGAACTTGTTTACCACCTTTGTTTTCCCATCAGACTAGGGATGATAAGAGGAACTACGAGCTAGTTGTGTGCCCAAGCATGAGAACAAGTCAGTCCAAAAATTACTAGTAAAGATAGGGTCTCGATCACTTACTATAATCTTTGGTGTCCCATGTAGCTTCTGAATTATATCCCTAAAGGATGTTGCTACTGTAATCACAACAAATGGATGTGATAAAGCACAAAAATGGGCATATTTGGTGAGTCTTTCCACCACCACCATGATTACATTTTTACCTTCTGATTTAGGAAATCTTGTGATGAAGTCCATGGACACCTCTTCCCACCTCTAGCTAGGAATAGATAGAGGTTATAAAAGACTTGGGGAATTAATTGTTTTGCACTTATTTTTGATAAACCATGCATTATGACACAAATTTTTGGACATCTCCTTTTATCCCTTCCTAGAAAAAATCATGCTTGATTTGATGATAATTCTTTAAGAAGCCAAAATGCCCCCCTACTGGAGAAGCATGGAGCTCAGATAGAACCATATTTTTAAGGGTTGAATTCTTACATAGATATAATCTATCTTTATACCATAAAACATCTCCTTTCCATACAAATTTTTCTAACATGCTTGGATCTTGTTGGAGATTCTAAATGAGATTTTTGTACCTGGGTCATTTTTCCATTCATACCTTACATCCTTTATCCAATCCTCCTGTAATACAGATATGGCACACAACAATGCCTGGAATATTCATCCTTTCGAGATAAAGCATCAACAACTACATTCTCTTTCCCTTCCTTGTATATTACCTCAAAATCATACCCCAACATTTTGAGACCCATTTCTATTGTTCTTCGATGATAAATATTGCTTTAAGAATTATTTTAGACTAACATGATTTGTCTTTACTTTGAAATGTCATCCCATTAGATATGGTCTCCATTGCTTCACTACATGAAGTATTGCTGACATTTCTTTCTCATAAAATGGTTTAGAGATATTCTTACCTTTGAATTGGAGGCTCTCAAAGGAAATGTATTGCCCTTCTTGCATGAGTATTTCCCCCATACCATACCCTAAAGCATCACATTCAACAATGAATGTTTTTGAAAAATCTAGGGTGGCTAGAACTGGAGTGGTGCACATGGCCTCCTTCAACTTCTCAAAGGCCATAGTAGTTTGCTTGTTCTAATGGAAAGATTCCTTCAATAAATTTGTGAGTAGTGCTGCGATGCTGCCATAATTCCCTACAAATATATGATAATAACCTGTAAGCCCCAAAATCCTTGAATATTTTTAGGGTTTTGGGAAGCTTCCATTCAAGCATGGATTTTATCTTGTTAGGATCCACTTTAACACCTTCATAAGAGACAATATGACCTAGATATTCAACCTCCTTTACACAAAAAGAAAACTTAGAAGGCTTTGCATAAAGTTGATGTTGTTCAAGATTTTCCAACACCTTATTTACATGATGCAGGTGTTCCTCCCATGTTTTGCTATAGATTAATATATCATCAAAGAACACTAAAACAAAATTTTGTAGAAATGTGTTAAATATAGACTTCATCAAGATTTTAAATGTAGAGGGTGAATTTGTTAGTCCAAAAGGCATTACCAAGAACTCATAGTGTCCTTCATGTGTCTTGAAGGCTGTTTTATGAATATCTTCATCCCTGATTCTAATATGATGATATCCAGAACAAAGATCAAGTTTTGTAAAGTAAACAACACCATGTAACTCATCTATCAAATCATCAATTACATGAATAGGAAACTTATCTTTAACTGTGTACTTATTGAGTTCCTTGTAATCTGGACACATGTGCCAATTGTCATATTTTTTCCATACCATCACTACAAGAGAAGAGTAAGCACTTTGACTATGACGAATAAGTCCTGATTCTAACATCTCTTGAACTATCTTCTCAATCTCACTCTTTTGCATATAGGGGTACCTATAAGGTCTGATGTTGGGTGGTTGACTCCCTGGTACTAGTTGGATGACATGGTCATGGTCTCTTTTCAGAGGTAGGCCCTTGGGCATTTCTCCAAACACCACTGAGTGCTCATCTATAACTTCTTGCATATCTATGGGTATAAATGTATTGGAATGATGTGCTTCTAATGAAAATAGTTGTGCCACAAACCCTTCTGTACCCTTTCTAAGAAATTTTTGCATCTGATGAGAACTTACCATATGTGGGGACTTTTCTCTTAGTATTTTTAGTTTAAAAGTCCTCCCTTTTGACTGAAATTGCATGAATAACTCTTGAAAATTCATTTCAATGGTTCCCAAGATGGTAAGCCACTGGACTCCTAACATAATGTTTGCTCCTCCCATGGCAATGGCATACATATTTCCAGTTAGCAAGTAATCTCCCATGGTGAGATTAATGTTATGGCATTTTTCCTGAACAACTAACATTTTTCCCATCAACGATCATGAATTGACATTCTAGAGTTGGATAAACAAACCAGTTCAAGCGTACCGCCAACTTATGATTGATGAAATTGTGAGTACTTCCTGAATCAATCAACACTGTTACCCTCTATTTTTTAAGAATCCAACTACTTTGAGAGTTTGGGGAGTGCTAATACCAGAAATTACATGGCATGATATTGTTGGTTGGGGATCTCCTAATTCCTCCTATGGCTCTACCTCTTCATCTTCTTCATTTTCTTCTTCTTCAGTAGGTCCCTCAATATAGAACAACTTCTTTTCAACACAATTATCTCATGGTCCAAATTTGTTGTCACAATTAAAACATAACACTTTGGATCTCTTTTCTTCAATTTTTTGAGGTGTAAGTATTACTGGCCGAGGGAATGATGGTGGAAGGGTGCTACAATCTCTGATATTACTGATAGTTTGTTTCCTACTAGAAAGGAATTTTTCCTCTACCCTACGTGCCATGAACATAGAGTCTGAAACCTTATGAGGATTAAACATATGCACCTCAGTCTCAATTTTTTTTGTAAGACCCCAAGAAATAATTCATTCAAATTATCTTCAGGAATATTTTCCACCTGTAAAGAAAGGTTTTGGAATTGATGGATGTAATCTTTGACTATTCCTATTTGTCTGAGCTTTGCTAATTGATTGAAATAATTCTTTGACACACTATAACTATAGTGAAATTGAAACTCTTTGGTGAATACTATCCATGTAACATTGAGGCCACTTTTTTTATTTTGAGCACAAATACATCAATACCAAATGAATTGGTCAAGTTCAAGATACAACGATGCCATGGTAACCTTTTGTCCTGATGGAATCTAATGAAGATCAAAGAAATTCTCCATATAGTTAATCCAATTGAGTGGATCCTTTCCATCAAACTTACTTCCACTTTTGGAATCATGTAACAGGCTTGCAGAGTGTTTGTATTTGGATTCGTCATGTTTGCAAATCCACCTTGGCTAGTTTGTCTATTACTTTGACCTAAAGATCCACCCTAGATAATATGAGTATGATTGAGTTGTAGCTGATTAGGAAGGATATGATGACCCATGATATTGTAACTAAATTGGTGAATGAAATCCTTTAATTGTTGTCCAATCTTTTCTACATCTTCTTTGCTGGCCACTCTACCCTCGAGGTTTCACAACTCTAACTTAAGATAGCTGACCTTATGGTCATTTGAAGTAAACCCTAACCATGAGGACTCTATAGATACCCCTTCTAACTCTAAATCCTCAAATATTATCTCATCCTTATTATGTGTTTTACTGGAGTGATGGGATTCTATTTGCCTCTTGTTGAAGGCCCAACCATGATGCCCAAAAATGGTAAGATTTAAGGACCAAGGTCAACATTTAGGGTTTGGGATTTCAATAGGAATTTGAGAAATTTTTATAAAACTCAAACTAATTTTTAATCTTATTTCTGGAAATGTAAATAACTTTGAAAAATTCCACAAATTACACCCTAGGTAGCCGAATTATGAAAAAACATAAAACTACTATAACTTTTGCAAAACAAGTCAAAAATTCTTAAAATTTGGAGGGAATCTTACTTGACTGATTTCACCACACCACAGAAAAATTTGTAGAAAAATTCGCTACTTATTTTGAGATATGGATGAACCTTCACAATTAGGGTTTGACGTAGTGTTGGCCAAGTTCAAGCTCTGATACCACTTGTAATGTAATTACTTGTATAAATATGATTATCAGCAGCAATATAACACCAATGAACATAATATTTTAGATAAATTATCTCAATGTGCAAGAAGAATAGCTTATCCACTTCGAGGGGGAAACCTCCAAACTAGACAATAAGACTCAAATGTTGAATATGATGATCAACTACTACCTACTAACCCCTATATATACTACTCCTATGCTATGACCAACACCAAGGCTGACACATTAATGAAAATACAATATATATGAAAGAGATACATAATGATAAAGTTATGATAGCCACAAGTTGGCTATATACATCCAATATAAGATATATCATTAAGGGCATAACATAGTCTTGTGAGATGCTCAATATCATCTGGTGACGTTCCAAAGGACTCTGCATGAGATGGGAGTGTATAATGAAATGTGAAAGTGGATGTGTCATAGCTGAGTAGAAGATTGTTAAGTGATATTTTCTTTGTCTTAAATTGGGGCATATACAATAGCCTTGTGAAACTAGTTTCTTTGATCCATTGGGAGTATGTATTAGGATCCTCAAGAAATTTGTATAGTTGTGGAAAAACGAGGCTCTTGTACAAAAACTTCATATTAGTTGTTGAAGCAAATGGGCTCTTCAGCTCTCTAGAAGAACACTTCTTTCTTTGTGGCATTAGTTCAAACTATTATAAATTTCCTGTTTGTAGTTGTGCTTGGCGTTCTTGATGGTTACTTTTTGTATGTCTGATGTCCTTTGGCATTCAAGTTTCTTCTTGTGTTTTTCCTCATATACTCGCAGCTCCAATGCTCTAGCTTCTTTGTTATGTGGTGTGAAAATGACCACCTTTTATGTATTTATAGGAGTGAAAGTGGGCCACTAAAGTATTTAAGATGCCACATGCCAGTAGTAGAAAATATGCTACTATCCAGTAGAATAAAAATGCTACCAACCAGTATAATAATGAATGAGACTGACATGTAGCATCTACAATTCTACTGACTAGTAGCTAGGTATTACATTGTATGCTGATGGCGAGTACCATTATCTATGCTACCATCCAGTGGCATAAAGGATGATACTAAACGATAGGATTATTTTTTCTACCGTAAGGTAGTATTCTTATGCTTCGATGGTGGGTACCATATATCATGCTTCCTGCTGATAACATTCTTTATGCTGCTTCCTGTTAGCATAGAATATGTTACCGACTGGTAGCATACTTACTGCCACCAGATGGTAGCATAGATAATGCTACCAATCGGCAAGTGTTCTGTATATACAATGAAAATCCCATCGCTTAAAATCATCTTTAGAAAATCACCTCACGCGTGAAACAACTTTTCCTGCAATTCTCCATATAAGCGAAAGTGGATTTATTTTTTTCTGAGGAAACCTTAAAATTTTCCTTGGCACATTCTCATTCAACTTGAAGGAATGAAAAATATGTTTTGTAAGAGAAAGGATAAAATGGGTAGATTTCGATTCATATTAAAGTTTATTATAGAATGAATAAGAATTCAAAGATGATTGTATGAAAAATAATAGAATGAGCAGCTATCCATTCACATTCAAGTTAAATATAGAATAACTGAGAATTCAAAGATGATTGTATGAGAAATAATAGAATGGGAATATGTTTATTATCATATTAAAGGAAATGATTAGAATGTGCATATGTCCATTCTCAACATTCAGAAAATTATATAGAATGAATGAGAAAAATCATTGTATGAGAAAGAATAGAATGGCCAATTGTCCATTCACATTCAACTTAAATATAAAATGAACAAGAATTCAAATATGATTATATGGGAAATAATAGAATGGGTAAATGTCTATTCTAATATTATAGGAAATGATTAGAACGGGAAAATATCCATTCTAAACATTCAAGAAATTATATAGAAGGAATGAGAAAGATCTTTGATTGAGAAATAATAAAGTGGGAATTTGTCCATTCTAATTTAGGTTAAATATCCAATGAATTAGAAAGATGATTGTGTCCAAATGGATAGAATAGATAGATGACCATTCTCATTGATTTTGAAGGAATGAAAAATATGGTTGTAAGAGAAAGAATATAATGGGAATCTGTCCATTCACATTTAGGTTGAATATAGAATCAATGAAAATTCAAAGATGATTATATGAGAAATAATAGAATGGGTAGATGTATATTATCATATTACATGAAATTATTAGAATGGGAATGTGTCCATTATGAGAATTTAGACAATATAGATGAAATGAGAAAGATGTTTTTATAAGATTAAAAATAATCGACAACTGTTGATTCTCATTTAGGTTAAATATAGAATGCATGAGAAAAAATTAAAATTATTATATGAGAGTGAATAGAATGGGAAGCTTCCCATTCTAATTTAGCCCAAAGGAATGAGAATGATGGTTGTATGAGAAAGAATAGAATGGGCTATTGTCCATTCACATTTAGGTTAAATATAGAATGAATGAGAATTCAAAGATGATTGTATATGAAATAATAGAATGGGAAGATGTCTATTCTCATATTATAGGAAATGATTAGAATGGGCATATGTCCATTTTGAACATTCAGGAAATTATATAGAAGGAATGAGAAAGATCATTGTATGAGAAATAATATAATGGGAATATATCCATTCTCATTTAGGTTAAATATACAATGAATGAGAAATATGATTGTATGAGAATGAATAGAATGGGTAGATGTCTATATCATATAATTATAGGAAATATAAAAGGAATGATTAGAATGGGCATATTATGTCCATTCTCGTAAATTCATGTAATATAAAAGGAATGAAATAGTCTATGATTGTATGAGAATGAATAGAGTAGGAAGATGTCCATTCTCATTCAAAGTTTAAAATATAGAATGACTGAGAAATATGATTGTATGATAATTAATAGAATGGGGAGATGACCATTCTCATATTACAAGAAAATATCGGAATGACCATATGTCTATTATGATCATTCAGGAAAATAGTAGGAATGAAAAATATGGTTGTATGACTCATGAATAGAATGGTCATATGTCTATTCTCGATGAAAGAAATATATAAGGAATGAGAATTATATGAATGCATGTCATATGCTGAATATGTATGGTCTAGATCTCAAAGTATATAAGGTTCAAAGCTGAAATTATGTATAATATGGATCCCAAGTATGTATTGCACAAAATTGAAATTATGAATGGTACAAAGCTAGAACAATTAATACGAATGATTAAAATGGACATTTGTACATTCGAACATTCCAGAAATATAGAAGGAATGGGCAAGATGATTTTATGAGAGTGACTAAAATAGGAATATGTCCATTCTCATAAAGACAATTTAGAAGGAATGATAATTAATAGAATAGGTAGATGTCCATTCTCATATTATAGGGAATGGGAATGAATGGAATGGGAGGATTTCCATTCTCATATTATAGAATATGATTAGAATGTACATATATCCATTCTATTCATTTAGAAAGTATATAAGGAATGAGAAAGATCGATGTATGATAATGAATAGAATGGGAAACTGCCCATTCTCATACTATAGGAAATGATAACAATGGGAAATTGTCCATTCTGAACATTTGAGAAATATAAAAGGAATGAGAAGTATGGTTGTTGAGAATGAATAGAATGGGAATATTTCCATTACATTAAAATCAATTTAGAAGAATGTCAATGAATATAATGGGCATATGTACCTTCTCATAGTATAGGAAATAGAGTGAATGGAATATGAAGATGTCCATTCCCATATTATAGGGAATGAGAGTGAATTGAATGGGAAGATGTTCATTATCATATTATAGGATATGATTAGAATGGGCTTATATCCATTATAGTCATTCAAACAATATAAAAGGAATGAAAATATGGTTGTATTATAATGAATGAAATGGGTAGCTACCCATTCTCATACTATAGGAAACGATTACAATAGGAAATTGTCCATCTAAAAATTAAAGAAAGATATAAGGAATGAGAAGTATGGTTGTTTGATAATGAATAAAATGAGAATATGTACATTCCCATAAAGGAAATTTAGAAATAATGACAATGAATAAAATGGGAAAATATCCATTCTCTTATTATAGGGAATGAGAATGAATGGAATGGGAAAATTTCCATTTTCATATCATACGATCCATTATCATATTATAGGATATGATTAGAATGGGCATATATCCATTCTAATAATTCAGAAAATATAAAAGGAATGAGAAAGATGGTTGTATGATAATGAATAGAATGGGTAGCTACCGATTTTAATACTATAGGAATTGATTACAATAGGAAATTTTCCTTTGTAAACATTAAATAAATATAGAAGGAATGAGAAGTATGGTTGTATGAGAATGAATAAAATGGGAAGATGTCCATTCCCATAGAGGAAATTTAGAAGGTTTTAGAAATCTAGGAACTGAGAGGGGGGAGGTGAATTAGTGCTTGTTTAATTATTTTTTCTATTTTTTGATGATTCAAATAACCAAAATTAAATACTTTAATCATGAAAACATGAAAATATAATCATGAGATATAAATAGAAACAAACACACATGCACACATGAGGAGAAATAATTTGAGGTGGGAAACCTAATAAGGGATAAAACCCATAGAAAGTAGAAATCAAAGAAATATCAAGGACAACTGTCCATTAAGAATTACAATGATTTCACCAAGTGGTGAGCATCCACTCACCTTGGAGCTCTAACTCAAATTATGAAGCACCTACTTCAACTTTATGCCAAGCACACACTTGAATGTTGTTCTATAAGTAGAAAATTGCTAGGAAGCTCACTCTTAAATGTGAAGCACCGCTTAATCGCTATTATGTAAACAACAAATTACGAGGAAGCTCACTATTAAAAGTGTTGAGCTGAAAATAAGAATTTAAACACAAGAATTTGATCACATTATTCACTTGGTTTCATATCTCAACTTGATGTGATCTCCATTTCAGATTTCTATTCTTCTCCTCTTCTCTATGTATTCACCATGGTTTCAATAAAGAATAGCCCTCAAAGACTACACACTTTCAAAAACAACACCATGTCCCTCATAACTAGTCTTTTTAATCTTCCATTGCATCCTTTCACCTTTCATCTTCCATCTTATTGATATTATCTCATCGAACACCTTTGCCTCTTCCACTTCTTGAATAAGACAAAAATTGACCATTTACCTTCTTATTTGAGCTTCAAATGAGAGTTATAACTATTCTCGGGACTCTTTGGATTCTTTATGTATTCAAATGCCTTGAACTGGATGGTTCCATGTCTCTTTAACTTCGTAGGATGATCAACCATTCAATCAACTCTCTGTACACCATTGACTATTTGCACAACACTGAGTGAGTTTATTCCACTCTATCACCTTACTCAATTGTGTTCAATTATCTCTAGCTCACTCTTAAACTTTACTTAGGCCCAACTTAGAAGTTTTTGGATTGGATTGTACCTTAGAGACTTGATCATAGAAAATATTTTATATTTGGACTAGATATTATTCTTTGTATAATATAGATCACCTGCAATCTCCTTCTTCTATTTAAACTGAGCATGATATAGACTTGTGCGTGAACTTACCACTTATGCTAGCTATATTGGTTTCAGCCCCTTGACAAACTATCATGGAGAGCATATTCTTCATACACATGTATGATATGCCATCGTGTGTGTATCTTCTATATGAATTATGCATGACAATTATAAACTTTCAAGCCATATCTTGAATCCATGATAGAGAAAAATGAGTTTGAAGCTTCTACACCTAGTTTGCACAAACCTGGGAAATTTTTGTGATTCATATCTTCCTCCGTGGAGTGTGCATCAATTCAAACCAATTTGAGATATTTTTAGACCTCCTAAACATCATGTACACAAAGTCTTATCTTATATCCTTCACTTGGGAATGAGAAAATTTTATTTCAATCTCGAACACCTAAAGCATGCACCTTGGATGGGTTTTCAAAACTTATGTCATCATTTTCTCTCTGAGAAGCATGAATTCAGAAAATTAATTTTGCAATCTCTTCATGCCATCCTCACAGAGATATCTTCAAAAAATAAAAAATTTCAATTGTTATATTTTGAGTTTTGAGGATTTTCCATACCGTAGAAACCCTAACAATAGAATCCTTTCTCAATTGGATAACTCAAGTCTTCAAGGAACATCCAATACTTGAGAACAAGTGGTACTGATCAATTCAGGTCACTTGGGTCATCTATGCTCGAAACATCCACTTTATCCACAAACCATTAACTATTTCATCTTTGTTGATCAAATTAATTTTTCAGGAATAAGTGGTCTTGACGAACTTGTTCCTTCTCGCACCCTTTGTGCCCAATTCACTAGACCGATCTGCATTGAAATAATCATTTGTATTTCAGATCAACTTGACTTGTGGGGAAAAATGACTCACCTGGTACATGTACCATTTGGGGATCTTGTGCCTAAAATCCATGACAACTCCATAAACCACTTAATCCTTCACTCTTTTGCCCAAATTGACTTGTGGGGAAAATTTAATTGTGAGGAACCTGGGTTGTTGAGGTCTCCTACATCCGAATTATCTACACAACATTGATTTCTTTGTGTTGTGGTCCCAAGACCAATGTGAAGAACACATGTTCCTAGGGAACATATTCCATCCACACCCCATATACTCACATTACACTAATATACACAAAATATTCATTTTCCTCAATTTTTTCTAAGGAATGTAATCTTTTCTTTATTCATAAAAACCTTATAAAAACTTAGAACATTATGAAAAGACATACGCAAACCATCCGATCCAAGTGTACCGACCTTTTAAATATCTCTAGAGGAATCCCATCTCACCGATCAAACTTACGGTGTTCTAAATTCATCTGAAACCCTTTTGAACATTGAATGAAGTATCTTAGAACCATTTATCAAGCCCATGCTCAAGATAATTTGTTTGACATTAATGATTTTAAAAAAAAAAACTCCCTCTTTTTAATTGATGGCAAACACCTCCTTCACCTTGTCATTCTACCCATTTTTCCATGAATGAAAAATAATGCTTCTCAAGGACCATGATCCACCTATGATCATGCATAATTTTCTCTTTGTTGGAGCTGAAACACCGTGGCTAGCTCCCCCTTGTTGAACTATCTTTAATGACTTGTAGGAACAAGAACAACCCCCAACTTTTTTTAGATGTTCAAATGCTTCTACTGGTAATGGTTTTGTTATTAAATCAACTAGATGCTCTTTTGTAGGAATATATTCATTCATCACTTGAAGGATAAAAATAGGAAGGAAAATCATCCATGACCATCTTGAATTCACCATATTTAGTCCATGATGTAGGATTGATCTCAGGTGTTTCTTCACATATCTCCATTCTATCATTAATTAAAAGATTGAAATTTGAAAGGAGATTATTCATGCTTACTTTGAATTGGTCATCTTGTATTTATTCATCATTGGTGGAGTCTTTAGAAGGCATCAAATCGTCCATTATGCAATAAGAATCTTCCTCTATTGAATATATTACTCCTTCATGGGTTGTGCCTCGAGCAGAATGAATTGGTGAATGGTGGTTCCATCTCCATGTCCTTCTCATCATCTTCAAAGGTGTTTATTTGATTTTTAATGGAGGTGTTCAAGAATAATATCTTCTTCGGTTGACCTTGCATCATCCTACCTTTCATCATATTCCATAGTGTTGATTTGATCTTCATCGGAAGGCTCAAGGATAGGATTTTCTTCAACAAAATTTAGGAATATTTTAGGGATGAATACCCTATAATATGAACAATCTTCAGGATCTTCCTCCATAGGAAAAAACTCTTCTTCTTCCTCTTTGTTATGGGTTGCTTCAAGTTGCTCGTACATCTCTTGCATAGCTTCAACATATTTTAACATTTCGAGGTAGATTTGGGGCTGGAATTTCCTTGCATAGTTCTTATGATTATTTCCATATACTCAAGTTTTAATATTCCCATTTTATCATTCCTATATGCAAGGAAATCATCCCAAGGGAGGGTGATGAAAGACATGGCCCCAAGCTTTTCAATTCAATTGTGCATAAGTGAGGGTATTACCTTTGGCATATTCTTGAGCTTCACACCTTATCTTATATTTTCTTTGAATATTTTCCAATAGATCCCTACTTTATTCTTCATCGAGAAAGTTTTAATTTCTTTCCTTTTTCTGATTGTAGGTTCTTTCTTGAAGTAGGAGACCCTTTTACTGCTCTTGAATTATCCTTTTTGCAAGGGCTAGTCCGGAACCATGGCTGATCAACAATCTTGATTTCTCCAAAACTATCTTCTTCTTATTATTCACCATCACTAATTGGTACTTCAATCCAGTCTCAAAATTTCTTCATCATGATGTGGGAAATGAATGTGAAAGGGATTTTTCCTTGATGGAGTCGCATTCAAAAATGATTTTATGTTAACATATGATTTTTTTGTTTTTGGATATTCATTTTTTTGGATTTTTAGAACTTGTGGTCAAATTTTGGGTGTAGATGATGCCAAGTCTAACCCATAGTGGGTGCCAAAAACTATTAGTGAGAAATTATTTTAGGTGGAAAAATTTGTGAGCTTCTTGCCAATACTCTAGGTGTCGAAGTCCCTCTACTTAAATGGTGAAACTTCCATATTTGCATGCGAGAGTAAAGTGAGTTTTTATCCATGGTGTCCTTATGGTTAGGGATCCAATAGGGGCACTCCAATGATCTTGTGACAAAGCTAGATATTTCTTACTAGAGAAAACTTTGTCTAGAGAACGGTAAAGGGGAGTGAGAAAGAGATAGGAGAACTAATGGTGTGGGTAGAAAATTAGATTCCTGCAAACATTAGTTAGAAAGTTCATCACATGCATTTAAGAGAAGAAAATAACAATATTTCAAAGATACTGCTAGAGGAAACTATGCATACAAATATTCACACATTCATATGGCTTAGAAAATAGAAACTTCTTTCTCCATTAGCATTTAAAATCAAGAGTTTTACATGATAGAAAAATGGAAGAAAATAGAGAGGGGAAATGGAATAAAATGAATATCTCCTTTGTTCTCTTTAAGTACAATGCACTCTTGAGTTTACAAAATCGATTACCAATTAAGAAGTTAAGAAGTAGATCAAATGAGGAGATTATTACAATTTATAAAGAATAAACGGATCTTCATCTCCCTAATGACACTTTGTATGCCTTTTTCTAATATTAGACTCTTGATATTCCTAAGAAAATATTAAGTCCCTTTTATAAAAGCAAGGTGACTTAATTTACATTATGTTTCTAAAGTTGTTTTTGAATAACTTAAAGGCATATAAAAAAGTGTAAACTCCAACAAATAATTAGAACATTTGAAGAGAGAGAAAGTTGGGGAGAGGAAGAAAGGAGAGACAGAGAAGGAAGAATGATGTTGACGATGAAAGATCTACCTCTGATGAAGTCCATAGCTCCTTCTAGATGGCTCGATGGAATGTCCCAATGTGACGATCTTTGAATCCCTAAACTATTTGCACCCTAAGAAGATCCTTTGGATGGTTCAAGGAAACCTTGGGTTAAATTTTCAAAAAAACTTATTGAATGAATTCACTGATGACCATGAACATTGACTCATAAAGATCCTTTCTAAAGAGATAGGAGCTCATAATCAATCCTGCCAAGTTGAATGAACTATTTCACTGATGACTGTAACTTTCATCCTGCACATGATATACATGTGACCTAAACCATGTAGTGAGTGTCGAAAGAAACTATTAGGGTCTCCTTAGATGATCTATGAAAAATATATGAGAGATGCCAAAGATTCTCCTTGTGACAATGTTATGAACTACTGGCAAATATGGTATATTGAGGAGATAGGAAATTAATCCTGGTGAGGGAAATATTTGGCAACAGTTAAAATGCCCATTCTGTAAACTTGAATCTTGTCATCTCTTGACACTTATTATATTTAGAGAGCACAATTTTTATTTTTTTAGTAAGTGTGAGGACTCGTATTTTGGACCCTTGCATGATTGGAATTCTCTGTCCTCTATTGCCAATATTGCTTTTTGAATGTGACTTCATCACATCACTGAGTGTCGAAATAGGGACTTAATATTTTTAGTAAGCATCAAAATCCACCTCTCTGAGCTCTAGTTACAGCTTCTAACTTGAATTTCCAACTCCCAGTACACTCCCTTTGTGAAATCTACCCTCTGTAATAACTTACTATTTTTAGTAATCGCTTATAAGAAAACTTACCATTTTTAGTAAGTGTATAATTCATCTTTTCAAATGTCAATCAGCTATGGTATCTTGAATAACTTCTTCACATTGTGTTCCTCCCTCCTTCTAGAAAAAAATTCTATTTATAGAAGGTGTTTATGGGACCAATTAATATTTTTTTAAGTTTCAATTGTGAGGCGAGATGACCTTTTCGATTATTTTCGCCTCTGCGATGCTTACTTTTTTTTTTTTAATATTGGCAAATAGTTTTTTGAAAGGGACTATACCCTTGAATACAAAATAAGGCCTTTAAGCCGGAATAAGAGTGAGAAGCATAGCAGGACTAACCAAGTCCAAGTAGTACAATGAAATTCAACGTAGCCCAGAAACAGCTACACAAGCGAGACTTAACAGCAAAACAACAAAGAAAAAAACAGTAACCCGACAGCCAAGAAACAGTAAGAATAACAAAAGAGAGCAGTAGAAGCATGCAGGACTACTTCTTGGCTGCTTGATCAACACTGATCTTGACTTTTTTCCAAGCATGAAACATACCCAAAGCGGTCATGTGGGCAGCATCCGTCTTATCGAGCTCCTCGATGGTCCTTTTGCTCTCTTTTTCATTGCCCCAAAGTGCAGCCGGGACACCGCCGAGGTTGGAAACACTTTTAGCATGTCCCACGATGCTTACTTTATGTTCACCACCTTCTTCACAATTTCTTCATGTGATGACTTACCGAAATAGTTGTATCCCATGTAGGAAGGCTTGTTATTTTTACTAAGTATGTTTTTGGTTTTCAGATCATGATGGGATGAAGCTTTTTTATATGGGGTTTTCCCCAATATCGACCCTCCGAAATTTGGGACTTATCCGATCACCGGTTTGTGAAATTTTAAAGTTTGAAATTTTTCACGTGGCGGTGGTGTGAGCATGATAAGCATTAACAGAGATAAAAATTTTCAAGTTCACTTCCCCTCCTCAAATCTTGATGGAAATTATATTTTTGATATGGGTTTTTTTTTCTCTTGTTTCATAAGTGATATTTCTTCGCAAATCGATCACTAGTTTAACGGGAGATGAGATTTTTATATTTTTACATGGAAAATATTATTTATTTGCTGAAAAAAATCCTTTCTACACATGAGAAATCTATTTTTGACATTTTTACAACCTCCGCAAATGATGAAGATAGCAAAATTTTTACTTCATTACGTGTCGTGCTTTGTGAGTTACACTAATTTCTTCGTCGCATGGTAATGAGGGTTCTTTTCAGATAAAGATATTCATTTTCTCTCATCTCTTCATCATTTTGATCCCCTTATATTCTGATATCCATCTATTTTCAAATCTTGTTCAGTGCAACAATGGAGGTTGGGAGGTTAAATTGTTTTTCCATAGTTTCGGCAGGATAGGGAGATGTGGGGGGGACAAAACATAATGAAAAAATGGCTAAGTCCTAGCCTATATTCATCCCAAAAAGAAAAGCATAGGGGCTGGGAGAAATTTTGTGTCCCCTATGTACATTTTATAAAGGGAAAAAAGGGACACAAAATTCCCCTTTACGCCTAGTTGTGACATTTGTCAAGATTTGGTTGGGCATGCATTTGAGTGTGGGGCTTGAGAGAAGCCCCCGAGAGCTGACTTTTGGGCACATGAGGAACCATAGGGCTTAAGTGGGATGGAGGAATTTTTTTCCCCATATTTCCCTTTGCTAAAGAGACATAAGGGACATCAATTTCCACTTCACACCTAATCGTGACACTTGGCGATCATCCATGCAGGGAGAGGGAAGGCTCAAACTTAGCTCTTAGGGGCTTAAGCTGGTAAATGAGAGATCACATTGGTCTTCTATAGACTAAATGAGAGAGGGGGATTTTTTTCCCTTACATAAATTTTATAAAGGGAAATTGGGGACATTAAATCCTTCTAGGCTCCTGGTGCTGACATGTGTCTTCCTAAAAAAGTGTTTAACTACGAGAGCTTAACTTGAGGCCGACTTGCAATGATGATATCTTGAGCTCCCGAATGAGTTTAAAGGTGAAATTTTATATGAATTTTAATTTAAACCAACCAATGAGTTTAATGGTGATATTTTAAATCTTAAATTATGACTACATCACCTCCAAAATACCCCTTATTTCTTGGGACTGCCAGTTGAGCACCTAAAGAATGAGTTGCCTAGGGAAGTGCATGATGTTTCATGATGTCTCATTTTTACACCATTTAGGGAATGGAAAATAACTTCCATAAGTAATTTTTGGGCTATTTAATCTTCATGGATCTCATTGAATGTATTTTTTAAGGTTAGCTACTCCTTTGCAGTGTTCCCTCTTTTAGGCCACGAAAACCTACTTCGGTGGACTTGCCCCAAAACTTTCAAATCTTCCCTAAATCTTAAAAAATATTTTCCTTGATGTTCTTATCCCTTGAATACTCCTCCATGATGGATTTTTATCCTTTTATATTCTCCAGGGGTGGTGTATAGGTCTTAGGAAGGTTGATGGTAGCCCTTCTCAGAGTTGTTTGATTGCTTGAATGTTCCAAAATATCCTAAATCACCTAGGGGATGATTGAAATTTCCATAGGGACAATTTTAATAATCTGATAGGAATGGTGTTGATAATGGAATGACCTAAGGGTGTCTTTGGAAGTTATGACTTTGAAAATTTTCAACACGGGGTATCATTGTCCTACTTTCTATTGAAATTTTCCCTTGTAAAAACACAAGACAACACATAAAACTATATAATGTTTGATCCAATTTTTAAGCATCATATTCTTTACTCAATCTGCATCATGTGATCATAGGAGTACTCACTTATTTACAGTCCTCCATATGAATCTTTTTCAACATATGCTTGCTTATACTTTTCTTGTATGATCAAAATCCCATTTCTTTGATTGGTGATTTGAAACCAAAGAAAATATGTCAATTCTCCCAACATTGACATTTCAAATTATTATTTCATAGCTTATGAAAAGAAATTTTCTATTCTCTCTTTATTACTTCCAAACATGATATCATCTACATAGTCAAACACTATCAATTTGTTACCCAATTTTCATTTTTGACATATAAGTTTCTATCAACATCTCCTTTCTTGAATCCTTGTTCTATGAGGTACTTGTATAGCCTTACATACCATTCTCTAGGTGCTTGCTTCAAACCATAGAGTGATTTATTTATCTTACACACATAATCATGTTCATATGTTAGTATGAAGCCATCTGGTTGCTCTATGTAGACTTCCTCTTCTAAGGTGCCATTTAGAAATGTTGATTTCACATCCATATGATAAACCTTGAATCCTTTGAAGCTAGCATAAGACAAGAACATTCTAATTTCCTCCATTCTTTCCACATGTGTAAAATTTTCTTCAAAGTCTACTCCTTCCACTTGAGTGTAACCTTTACAAACCAGCCTTGCCTTGTTTCTAGTAATTACTCCATCTTCATTCATTTTGTTCCTAAAAACCCATTTGGTACTTATAACATTTTTATCTTTGGGTCTAGGTACTAGTTCCCAAGTTTCACACTTTTCAATTTGATCAATTTCCTCATTCATTGCTTGACCCAATGCTAATCCTTGCAAGATTCTTTAAAAAAATTGGGTTCTACCATAGATAGGAGAGTTGTGTTTTCATTTGTTTTGAGATTTTTCAATTTTCTTCTAGTGAGTATACCTGCATATTTTCTCCTAATATTCTGATCTTCAGGATGATCCTTCTATAATTTCATTGATGGTGCTTTTATATCAGGTCTCTCTTGTTCTTCATCACCTTCCTCATGAGATATTTCTTCCTCTTCATTTTCTTCTTGATTTTTTTACTAGGAAGTTTGTCTTCTTCATCTTCTTCATTTCTCTTGGGCTGAGATCTGATCTTTAGGTGGTAAGATTCATCAATTTTAACATTAGTTTTTTCAACTATATTTTGTATCCTCATATTATAACATCTATATGGATACAATCACTACTGAGTATCCTAGAAATATTCATTCATCACATATAGAATAAAACTTTCCTGGATCCTCCTCATCTCTTTTAATGTAAAATTTACTTCTAAATACCTTGAGATGTTTCAAAATTGTTAATATATTTCCTCCAAAGTTCATATGGGGTTTTATTTTCATTCACTCTTAATTGTGCCTTATTTAATATATAAATAGTTGTGCATACTTCTTCTCTCCAATACGCATTTGAAATCTTGGACTCATTTAACATTTTCCTAACCATCTCTTGTAATGTTCTATTCTTCCTTTCAACCACCCCATTTTTTGAGGTGTCATGGCTGATGAAAATTATCTTCTTATTCCATTTTCTTCATAGAAAGCATCAAACTCATTGGACCAAAACTCACCACCTCTATCTGATCTCAAGCATTTTATCCTTGTATTATTTTCATTTTCTACCAAATCTTTGAATTTATAAAATCTATCCAAAGCTTCTTATTTTTCCTTTGAGCATGCAACCCACGTCTCTAGAATCATCAATCAACAACATGAATTACTTGTCTCCTTGTATACTCTCAACTCTAGAGGGTCCCAAAAGGTCATTGTGTATCAATTCTAAAGGCTTTGATGTTGAATGTTCCTTTGATTTGAAACTTCTTCTGGTCTTCTTTCCATGTAGACAAGCCTTACAAAGTGTATCAGCTAGATTAATTATCATTGGCATGTTTCTAACACAACCTTTTGATATTATTTTCAAAATATTGTCAAAATTTAGGTGTCAAGTCTTTATGTCAAATCCAACTATGGTATTCTTGGGTAGTGAAGCAATTTTATTTGAATACTTCTTTTAACACATACATATTATTACTTGTTCTCTTATCCTTGCCAATCTTCTTACCTATCTTTCTTTCTCTGATGTCACATCCTTTGTCATGAAAAATTAATGTGTATCCTTGCTTACACATCGGCTAATAATTATTAAATTGTACTTGAGACCTTCCACATACAATACATTTTCAGTGACTGATTTTCATTTTCCAAGCTCAAACATCCCTTCCAAACAATATTAGCTGAATTGTTATCTCCAAATATAACAGCTCTTGAAGCATTCATGGTTAGAGAAATGTTTTTTTTTTTATCTCCTATCATGTGACTAGAGAAACCACTATCAAGATACCATATTCTTCCTTCATCTTGAACATGAAATGTTGTTTGTGCTATCATGTTTAATTCCTTCTTTATAGGATCAACCTTACCCACATAAATATTTCCATCTTTTCTCATAGGATTATGACTACATGTTTTTGCAATATGTCCAGTATTTTGACAAATATAACAAACTACACCCTTTCTTCTTATCATATTTTGTGAATCATGATGCCTACCATATCCTTTAGCATTTTTCTTACATTTGATAGCCTTATGACCAAACACATGTTGCATGAAAAATAATATCCATAAAAATAATGAGAGTACCTAATTTCATAGGAGTGTCTGAAGGATTTTTTCCATTTCTTGTGATCATTATTGATTCCTCTGTGTTGATAATATGAGACCTGTTTATGAAGTATTCATATCATTTTTTGATTAGCTACTTCAACTCCATTATTTTCCTTAGTGTATCCTAGTCCTGATTTGTCTCTTTCATCTCTTTGCTCGAGAAGATCAACTAAATTCTATGCACTTTTGTCAAATGTTTCAAGTAACTTCACCTTTCCAGACATCAGATCCAACTCAAGTATTTAATATTAAATTTTCTAATTTGAGACTTTTACATTCTTCTTCTTTTGAATAAAAGGAGAGTGACATCAATTCTAGCTTAGCCTTCAGTTCCTTAAGCTCATATTCTTCTCTTTCCTTAATGTTGTGTTTCCTTTCATAGATGTTGATCTTGTTGCTCATAATTATTCAATTTGAACTTTAATTTATGATATTTATTTCTAGATAACTACAACTCTTGAAGAGCACTTAAAAATTCATCTTCAAGGTCCACCACTACCTCTTCTTCATTTGAGTCTTCAACTTCAACCTGATTTTTTCCTTTAGAGATGCATTCATGAGATGTATCAAAAGCCATGAACAAGGTTTCATTGTATTCTTCATCCTTCTCACTTTTAGAGCTAATGCTATCATTTAATTTCTTGAGTTATATTTTGAATAGAATTTTTCTTACCTTTGAAGACATTTTTCTTTCCTTCTTTCTTGAAACTCCATTTATGCTTGAAATGTTTCTTTTATTCATATTCATGCTTATCCTCTTTATTTTTGTGAGGAAAATTTTATGCATAGTGGCCTAATTTTCCACAATTAAAAACTTAAAAGGAAGATTTATTTTATAATTACCTGAACCCTTCTTGATCTTTCTTAAAAATAAAGATTTTATCTTTTAATCATCGATTTCCATATGAAATTCTTCTTTGTTTTTTTCTTTCTTTAACCCAATTCTTTTTCAACTTTGAACACATTATTTCTTAATAGAATTTTCTCATAGACTTATTAATTCATATGCACTGAAGATTCCATGAATCTCATCCAAACTCATCTTAGTTACATCCTTGGCTTCCTGACAACTGAAAAAAATTCATCATACTTTGAGGTCAGAGATCTCAACACCTTTTGGAAAATTACAGACTCCTCTTATATCTCACCTAGTCCTCTTATCATGTTTGTTACTTCATTTTTCTCTCTACAGATATAAAGAAATGATCTCAATCTCTTTAACATATTTAAAATTTCAAATTGTGTTATGTAGGTTTAACCTTCTCATATCCCTCATATATATTTTACAGCTTATCCCATATTTCCTTGGCTATTTTGCAATGCATGAATTTCAAAATTCCATCTCAACTAGACCACAAAGAATAACATTGATAACTCTCAAATTATTTTCGTGAGCTTCCTTGTCAGTTTTGAAGTTATAGGTGTAGTGGGAATCATGTAGCCCTTGTCAACATCTTCCCATATATCAAGTCCAAGCTATTGAAGATACATAATCATCTTGATTTTCTAAAAAGTGTAGTTTGTTCCATTGAATAGGGGAGACCTAGTAATGGAGATGCCTTGACTATTGTCCATGTTTTTGCAAGTAGGATCTCCTTAAAGTGGTTAAATTTCTCGTAAGGAACCTTCTATAATACCAATTGTTAGAAATCTAGGCACTGAGAGGGGAGTGAATCAGTGATTGTTTAAATTTTGTCTAGTTTTTGATAATTTAATTAAACAACCTTGAATAATTTAACCATGAAAACATAAACATCCAACCATGAGAGATAAATAACAACAAACACATATGTACACATGAGGAGACATGATTTGAGGTGGGAAACCCAATAAGGGAGAAAACCCACATAAAGGAGAAATCATAGAAATATCAAGGACAACTATCCATTAATAATTACAATGATCTCACAAGGTGGTGAGCACCTAATCACATTTGATCTCTAACTCTAATTATGAAACTCCTACTTTAAATTTATGTCAAACATCCACTTGACTGTTGTTTTGCAAGTAACAACTTGTTAGGAAGCTCACTCCTAAATGCCAATAACCCATTTGACTTCTATTCACGTAAGAAACAACTTGCTAGGAAGCTCACTCCTAAATTACTTGAGCTATAAATCAGACTTTGAACACAAGAATTTTATCATCTTATTCACTTGGTTGCATAAAAACCTAATCTAATCTCTGTTTAGGCTTACTCTTCTTCTCTTCACTATGTATTCACCATTGTTTCAATAAAGACCAACCCTCAACACTACACACTTTCAACAACAACATTCTGTTCTCATAAATAATATTTTTAATCTTATATTGCATCTTTTCACCTTTCATATTCCATCTTCTTGATCTTATCTCACTTTTTTGAACATTACCTCTTCCACTTCTTGAATAAGGTAAAAATTGACCCTTCACCTTCTGGTTCGAGCTTCAAAATGAGAGTGCAAGAGTTATAACTATTTTGGGACTCTTTGGCTTCTTCATGTATTCAACTACCTCAAACTGGATGGTTCCATGTCTCTTCAACTTCCTAGGATGATAAATCATCTAGTAAACTCTTTTACACCATTGACTATTTACACAACACTAAGTGAGTTCAAGTACACTCTATCACTTTACTAAACTATGCTCAACTATCTCCAAGTCACTCTTACACTTTACTCAGAACAACTTAACATTTTTCTGGCTTGGATTATACCTTAGAGACTTTATCATAGACAAGATTTTGAATTTGGACTGAGATATTATTTCTATACAATATATAGAACTACAATCTCCATCTTTAATTCAAACTTAGCATGATATAGACTTGTGAGTACACTTATTGTTAATGTTGTATATAATGGTTTTATCCCCTTGATAAAATGTCATGGAGAAAATATTATTCATACACATGTATGCTCTACCAGATTGTGTGTATATTATATATGCCTTATGCATGAATGTTACAAACTTTCAAGCCATATCTTGAATCCATGATAGAGAAAAATTAGTTTGAAGCTTCTACACTTGGTTTGCACGAGCCTGGGAAAATTTTACAATTCATATATTCCTCTGTGGAGTGAAAAATTGATTCAAACCAGTTTGAGATCTTTTTAGACCTCCTAAACATCATGTAAACAAAGTATTGTCCTATATCCTTCACCTGGGAATGAGAGAATTTTATTTTAATATTGAAGGGTTTTCTAAACTTATGCCATGATTTTATCTCTCATAGAAGCATGAATTCACAATTTTCCTTTTGCAATACCTTTGGGCCATCCTCACAGAGATATATTTGAAAAATCATAATGTTTTGATGGTTATATTTTGTGTTTCAAGGATTTTCCTTCTATAGAAACCGTAACCCAGAATCCTTTGTCAATTAGATAACTCGGGTCTTCAGGGAACAGATGGTACTTGAGAACTTGTGCCTTCTTCTTCTAATTCTTATACATCACCTTTCTCATGTATAACAATCCATTCTCTTTATAGATCAGATGAATTAGATTTTTGGAGAACAAATGGTAGTATGGAACTCAAGTCACTTGTGTCATCTGTGCTCGAAACATCTACTTTATATACAAACCATTAACTCCTTCATCATGTAGTCCAAATTCACTAGACCAATCCGTAATGATCTAATACTTTGTATTTTAGATTAACTTGAATTGCAGGGAACAATGACTCACCCGATACATGTATCGTTTGGGGCTCATGTGCCCAAAATTCTTGATATCTCCACAAAAAACTTAATCCTTCACTCTTTGGCCCAAATTGACTTGTAGGGAACATTTACTTGTGAGGAACCTGGGATGTTAGGGTCTCCTATATCCAAATTATCTGTGAAACACTGATTTATGAACACATGTTCCTAGGGAACATGTTCCATCCACACCCCATATACCCATAGTACACTAAAATACACAAAATACTCATTTTCCTCAAAAACATTCTAAGGATTTGAACTTTTTCTTTCTTTATGAAAACCTTGTAAACACTTAAAACATTATGACAAAGACCTATAAAAAAAAATTTGAGCCAAGTGTACGATATTTTTAAATATCTCTAGAGGACTCCAATCATGCTAATCAAAATTATAGTGTTTTGAATTCATTCGAAACCCTTCTAAATGTTTAATGTAGTAGTTTGGAAGTAGTGCTAAAACCCATGCTCAAGCTACCTTATTTGACATTAATCACATTTTTTTCAACATAAGGAATGTCAATGAATAGAATGGAAAGATGTCCATTCTCATATTATAGGGAATGAGAATGAATGGAATGGGAAGATGTCCATTATCATATTATAGGATATGATTAGAATGGGCATATATCCATTCTAGTCATTCAGACAATATAGAAGGAATGAGAAAGATGGTTGTATGATAATGAATATAATGTGAATTTTCCCATTATCATACTATAGAAAATGGTTACAATGGGGAATTGTCCATTCTGAACATTCGGGAAATATAGACGGAATGAGAAGTATGGTTATTTGAGAAATAATAGAATGGGTAGATTTCCATTCCCATAAAGGCAATTTAGAAGGAATGACAATGAATATAATGGGAAGATTTACATTCTCATATTATAGGGAATGAGAATGAATGGAATGGGAAAATTTTCATTCTCATATTATAGGATATGATTAGAATGGGAATATATCCATTCTAGTCATTTAGAAAATATAGAAGGAATGAGAAAGATGACTATATGAGAATGAAAAAATGGGAAGATGTGCATTCTCATATTATAGGCAATAATTTCAATGTGAATTATTATATACATTATGAACATTTAGGAAATATAGTAGGATTGATATAAAAGGTTGTAAGATAATGGATATGGATGGTTCGGAGCTAGACTTATGGTTCGAAGTTGGAAGTATGTATTTTCAAGAGATGAAAGTATAGTTTCTATCATATTAGAATCAATGAGATAGATGATTGTATGAGAATGAATAGAATGGGTAAAATCTGTGCATTTTCATATTGTCCATGTGTTGTGCATTACAATACTCATGAACCTAACTAAAAATTTATTATTGATGTTTAGGACCTACTATGTGGATGCCATACATATTACTCGTATTCCTTTAAAATTAGAATGTGGAAGATACTCTATTTCAGTATTAAGCTGTATTTCTAGTATTGTAATATTTAAAATAGGAAGATCCCCATTCTCATACATGCAATATATAAAATCAATACTATTAGGTATTGTATTCCAAGCATATACGTCTTTCCTGGTATTGTTTTTTATTGTGCTTTCTTTTCATCTATAATTTACATGGAATAGAGGTTACATTTTTACTTTGCATAGAATGGGCGTATACCCTTTCCAAATATTCTTAGACAAATATTATAATGCAATAAAATGTTACTATTGTATTCTTATCAATTTATTGTCAATTTTGAAATTAATCGTGAGAATTAGAAACTCTAGTAGTTGGGAGAAACACTGGTTACACCCTTTTAATAGGATGTTGGAAGTCCTATTAGAGGAAGCGATTAATCAGTGAACTATCATCTTACCTTCATTCTACACAACTTAAATTATAACCTCTATTTTTTCCCATTATTTGAAATCAATTAGGTTAATTTTAATCATCATTTGGAGACCATGTTATAATTGCATTCATGTCAATTTTCATTGTATTCATAATTTTGGAGTATTTTATATCCTTACCCAAATTTAGGCCTTCATGTTTACATAAAATAAAACACAAACAAATATTTCTATAATATGGTTTGTAGGAGTTTAAAAATATATTCATGGGGGAAAGAACATGACCAATTATCATTGTATTCAATTTAATCATCATTTGAAATCAATTATGTCAATTTGGAATATACAAATTACAAGTATATATTAGTTTACAAATACATATTACAAGTACAACTCATCTGGAGTTAGAAGTGTAGATGGTTTAGAGCTAGAAGTATGCATGGTATGGAGATGGGTGCATATATGGTCTAGATATGGGATAATATATGGTCTAGAACTGGAATAATGTATGGTCCAAAGTGTGAACAATATATGTCTAGAGTGTGAACAATGTATGGTTTGGAACTAGAACATTGTATGGTTTAGAGCTAGAACAATGTATAGTTTGGAGAAAGAACCATAAGCAATATGTTGTACAAAAATTTCAATTTTAGAAACACTAATAGATCTTCCAATTATTCCAAGTTGTTAGTGGTATCAAAAAGACTAAATATGTGTTTAAATTGATAACTCTAATTCAAATACAAGTTTCTAAAACTACAATCAAATTCACATTTCTAGTCTAAGTTGGTTAACACTTTCAATAAAAATTAAATAATGAGGCATTTATGGGTTTCATCATCCTCCCACACTTACTTTAATGCATTTCCTAACATGCATTTTAATCATTGGCTCCTCTCATTTTTTCATATATTGTTGAAACAAATCTGCCCAATCCTTTCGGCCAAGTTATCCATGTCCATTATTTTTAATAGTTCTCTGAAGCCACTTTTAAAACTCATTTGTATCTTAATCTCCATATAATATACAAGGTTGTGTTGGAGCCAATAAAATAGGAGGTCTATACAACATTCCAAACCAATCCCTTTTAATTTCAACGATTAATTCCACCACATCCATAACTCTTCTCATTGACCATTTCTAATTGGTAGAGGATATTTGATCCTTTCCCCTCAATGGATAAAATAGTGAATTCCACCTACGGTTATAAAATTTTATGGGCAAGTCTGAATTTTTGGAGAATAAGTTCGTGCATGCCTTTATGCAAGTCGACAATTTGATTCATATTTTCTATCAAGTGTTGGAGATTATACCCAGATTTTGAATTCTGAAACAAATAAAGATTTTTTATGATAGTTGAGGTGAATATACAAGCATGAATTAGATTTATCCCTATGCTCAAATTCATTTGTGTGATTTTCCTAGCTGATTTGGTTTTGTAATAGGGATTAAAAATATCTTAGCTAGACTTATCCTACATAAATATTGATTAGGAATGTGGTGTCTTGGGGTATTAAGAGTCCATGTAGAAAGAACTCACAAATGATATTTTTTTGTTCCTCATTTTCCATCACAAAGGCCTCTACAAACTATTTCCCATCTTCCATATCATAAGGGAGGTTACAATAAATCCTTAATAGCACCCACCTGAAATATTGTTCTAGAATAAAAATACTATAAATGGAAGATGGTTTTTTGTAATACAATAGATGATTTCCCATAAAATGTGCATCTTGATCCTCTTTTCATTTTTTTCTTTTCTATCTCCTAGGTTTCCTTCTCTTTTCTAATTTCTTCAATTTATCTTTCAAATTTGGCTATTTTCTACTTCCATTTAAATTCTTTTTCCTGAATTATAGATTCTATTTTTAACCATCTTATTATAGTATAAGGTTGGATCATGTATTTTTGAGTGGCTATCTGCAGTCTCCTTGTGTGCAGTAGGTG
Organism: Taxus wallichiana var. yunnanensis; assembly: GCA_018340775.1. Classification (NCBI taxonomy): domain Eukaryota; kingdom Viridiplantae; phylum Streptophyta; class Pinopsida; order Cupressales; family Taxaceae; genus Taxus; species Taxus wallichiana. The sequence goes on from CM031242.1 coordinate 197,902,780, forward strand.
GATTTTGGGTTGCTTGATCAGGCTCTTCAATAATTTCCTCTAAATCAACATGTGGTGGAGTAAAATGTGTTTGAGAATATTATATATCTACAAGTTCATTTTGGGTGGGTGGTGGATTTGCATTAAATGGTTGAGTGACTACCTCCTCAATATCTAGATTTTTGAGTGCTTGAATGGTCTCATCCTTCTTCTTTATTACTTTATTCAGGAGAAGGATTTATCTCCTCTATTCTTCAATAACCCTCTCAAAGCATTAGAAAAAGATAATGCATAGTTTAATTCTTTACTTTCATTTGGTTGAGGTGGTATATTCTCAACTTGTTATTTAATTGGGGCATTCAATTCATCTTTCCTCAAATCCCTCATTCGATTTTTTTGAATAACATCTTCCCTTTCTTTGGTACATCGATATTCCTCACCTATGTGTGATTCCTCATACTTTCCATTATTCTAGCTACCAATTGTTCATCTTCCATGATTCCTCATGACTAATGACCAACCTTTTTATTATTGTTTTCCTTTGTCTTCGAGGGTTTTCTTCCTTAGAATATCCATCTGATATAACTAAAGGAACAAATCGTTGAACTCTTTTTTTCCTTTTTATTTATTTTTCTAGTAGGAGATGCTAGGATTTATTCCTCTTTTCACTTTGTGTATGGTCCTCAATAGACATACTTGGAGGACTGAGTTCAAATTTTTCTTTGAGAAATTACTCCCATTTTTTATTTCCCACCATATATACTAGAAAATGGTGCTTGTAAATAAATTGTATCATCCCATGATGTCTCAACCTTTTTTATATTTTTGATACCTTTAAGACATAAAATGAAGAGATTGATACAAAAAATAAGGGAGGATGAAGGGATGTTGTTTCCCATTTTTGAGATGGATCATCATTTTCATGACACTCCCTAAAATAGTCCCAAACTGACCATCACAGGAAAAATACCTCATGAGCCAAATGGCCACCATGTCCCAGGGTTTAGGTAGGGTTTCTCTTTTGATTCCCTTTTTCTTACCTAACTGGTCACATACTATCTTTAATTTTTCATTGTCTTCTGAAAAATCTCTACAAGAGATGAATATGATATTTTTCTACCAAAAACATATGTCCCTATGTTTTAAGTTCTAGAAATGTTTGTAATAATATTAATATTAATAGGGATTTTGACTCCTTTGATAATAATATGGTCAGTTTGAAGGTTCATAGTAAATTCGTCTACCAGTTGTAAGTTATAACCCTCAAATTTCTTCGAAAACCCTAGCCACCGAGTTGTCTTAAAAATAGATATTATTTCCCCATATTTTAATAATTCCTCAATCAATTCAAGCTCTGATTTCTTCTTAAACCCCATATTTCATTAGATACGACTTGAAATTATATGTAAACTTACTTATTAAATGTAAATTATAATATTTAAATGTTTTAACTACTAATGTAGAATATATTGGCCATTCTCTCTTAGTGTTGTCACTTATGTCAATTCCATTGATGGAAAATTATTTCATGTTGTCATATAAGTCTCCTTAAGGTGTCATTCGAGTGTCTAACATGAAGGTTGATTGGTAGTGACCGAGTTTGGTGATGTCCTATGGTGTTTTGGAACATGTTTTAGTGTGTATGGTCATAGCTTAAGTCCTCCCAAGTTTAATAAAGATTTTCATGAGGTCCATCATAGTTTTTATAGCATGTTATAATTTTTATAGCAAGTTAATTAGTTTGTAATAGGTCAACATGGCTATTTAATGATTTTTCATGGTGTGAAGTAGTCATTATAGGCTTATTCCTAGTCATGGAGCTTGTGGTTTGGTATGGTGAATTCAGTTTTGGATGTGATAATTATTTTTTAAGAATGGTAATCATAGGGTGATATTATATAGGGAATGTATGATGAGTTTTAGGTTAGTTGTTTGAATAGTGTTTCATGGTCCTTGGGAAGCAAGCAGGTGAAGACATGCTAAGTAGACACATGTAAGTTGTTGTGGTTGGATAATTTCAGACCTATTTGAGATATATGGTGAGTATTTATATTTAGATGATTTTTTGATGATGCTTCATGACAATTTTCACATTAGAGTGAAGAATATTTTTCAAGATACATCATTTTTGGAAAATTTTGGTTTTCTAGAGTGTGATTTTGAGGTAAAAGTTGACCTTCTGATGCTCATTGTCGATTGTATGATTTTTATGGGACCCAAAGGTTTTATGGGATGTTTTTACATGGAACTAATAATATTTAGGAAAAATAATGAGGTGGTTTGATTATCATGTTTTTATGAATGATCGTTAAGAAGATAAGTTACTTTAATTATAATGAGCCTGTTTTGATTCCTTTTTCAAATATGATGATTTTTGGTTGCCATAAAGGTATGGTTGTGGCTTTTACTATATGTGGGCCCCACCTAAAAAAAGTAAGTCTGTGAATAAGTTCAGTTTGTGGAAATGTTTCCCAAAAATGGTATGAAATAAATTGACATTTTTAATCTTGGGAGTGTACTAGAATTACATTATATTTTTATGTCATGGTTGTATTCCTAAATGGAAAATTATTCCCTATTTATGAGGACTAGTTTTTGGGCGGTTTGGAGTAGTCTGTGGTAAAAGTGGATTTGTAGGAGCTACATGTGGAGTTAAGACTTGGTTCATTTGTTTTGTGATCTTGGTTCCAAGATAGTAGTAATGAAATATAAAACTTGTATTTTTGATAAGGTATGAAAAATTTATGACTTATTATTTGATGGTCAAACTTGCGAGATGCTTAGTTAAGCATGGTATTGAGTTGCTTCATGAGGTTGGTGATTTTTTTAGTTTATTATTAATTATTGAACATTTATAAGTTCTTAAAAAAAAATTATAATGGCTTTAAATTCTTTGGTTAATCTTGGAAGTGTTTTTGGAAGTGATAGAATAAGTTGAGCTCAAGACTAGTTCTTGACTCCGAGAATCCTAAATGAGCAGTTTCAGAGATGGACCTAATTGAAGGCCTTACACTTTGAGTTGGGAGGAAGTTTAAGATTTTCTAGAAATATGATTCAGATTTATTTCCAATGATATATATTTTTCTATTGATGATGGGGTTTGATAGGTCATCCACCTCAGTTTGTGAGGAAATTTTTTTCTAGTTTTCTAGATAAGATTTCTCTGGCTAGAAGATGGAGGTAGAAAACACATGTTTTATAATGGTTTATGATTTCTATCTATTTGAGAGTGAATAGGGATTAAGTTTTTCCTTATTTAAGGCCTTTTAATGTCTTGAAAGTGGCAGAAAGGGTGCTAAATAGTTGAGTTTCCAAAATGACTTTTGGGTAGTTCAATTTGGTAAAGAGGAAAGTAAGTGTGGTTTGCATGTATAGATTTTTCATGAACTATAGAAATCATGTATGTGATATAAATGTCATTTTATTTCCAATGAGTTTTTAAATTCCATAGTTGATATGTTTTTGAGTGATCTAGAGGAAGATAGGTGAAGATTGGTTCCTGGAAACAACTGTTTTGAGAAGGATATGAGCCTTATTGATAAAGTCGTGAAGATTTTTATTGATTCAAGTTAATGTGTGACCATGGATGATTTTTTCATGTCATAATTCACATCTATGAGGAATTTTTAGGATTGAATAATCATGGTGATGAGGTTTGTGGTCTTTGGTGAAACAGTGATAGGGTTACGAGTATTTTTGAGCTTGTTTGGTGCATTAAATCATGATCAACCTACATGGGTCCTTTCTAAGCATTGTTATGAATATTTTTTATGATTTAATGGTTGATATAATTGATCTATACTGACTCATGTTATGTTTTTGAGTTGGAATGCATATAAAAGTGAGTTTTTGGTTCAAATTTGAACTAGTTGAGCTAGGAGGGAAAATGTGACCTAGGTGAGGAAGAAAAAGTGGATTAAGGGAATAAAAAGGAATCTAAGGATGTGTGAATTTTTTTGAAGAGTTTTAGAAAGCATGTGTGTAAGCTTTTGAATGTAAAATTATTCCATGAAAGACCAAGATAGAGTGAGTTGAAGGAGAGTGAATTTGATGAGGGTTTGAAATAATTTAGAGCTGAATTTAGGGAATCACAATCATTTGTGAGATCAACATACTTTTAGTGGTCATACTTATGAAAAATATCTTATGATAAGTCATATTCATAGGAGTATCATTTTGTGAGTAATATCAATAGGGGTTTAGGGGTTGGTGCCTCATTAAATAACTATCTTGTGATGTGTAATATTCAATTGAGTACTTTGTTGCGAGTAATATGTGAAAAGTTTTAGTGGGTTTTATTCCCCTTGAGGGTTTCCCACTTATATCTTGTGTTCATGTGTACTCTCTCTTGGTTGTGCTTATGTGGTTGATTGTTTCATTATGTTAGTCTCACATTAATGGATGGATAAATGTTAATTGTGCATGCAATTTAATCTAAAATTGTTTTAATGTTTTAAAAAAATAATTCACGCCACCCTCTTAGTTCATTTGGCTTCTAATAATTGGTATTAGAGAAGGTAATTGTTAAGTAAGGTTAACAAATTTAAGGATATCCTCTTAGAGAAAAATCATTGGGTTAGTATTCATATGTCGAGGCTACATTAAGAATGAAGAATGAAGTTACATAGTCATTGATTCATAAATTTAAATATCATATCAGTTGCATGGAGATAAAGCATGGAAAAACTATCAAGAGTTTGGAATCACATGTTTAAAGAGTGTCTAAATCTTTAAAGGAAAAGAGGAAGCTTGTTTGAGGTATGAAGAGAAGCTAAAATCCCTAGAATCTAATTTAGAAAATGCATCTAGTAGGTTAAATATGTATGAGAGGTTATAAAAGAGTTAAAAATCCCTCGATGACATCTTAGAGAGATAAAGAGGTGCTAATATCAAGACAAGCCTAGGTTTCAAAGGAAAGAAAAATGAGAATGATAAATAAGCTAGTCCAAACACTCAATCTGACATGAAGGAGACAAAGAGGACTGATTTAAAAGGTCTAACTCTATTAGAGAACCTAATGCATGTAGGTATGGTTTTACTTTCAATGGTTATTTATATGTTTATCCTGATTTTGGTCATAGAGCTAGAGATTGCAAAAGAAGGTATCCTAGGAGTTGTGAAGTTCTATTCAAAGGTGAATGATTTTCATGTTGTGAGTTTTTCATAAGGTTAAGGATTGTGGCTGGAATATAAGTGTATATGAGCCAAGAGGAAATAAGAATGTTGTTTGCTTCAACTGTCAAAGACTAGGTCATATAATAAGACTATGCCAAAGCAAGAGGATGTTTATTAAAAGGTTTTATCCTAAAGAAATAATCATGACATTCAAAGGACCTAATCATGAAGGTAAATCTAAGAAGGATGCTACGAATTAAATGAAGTTTTTCAAAGAGGGTTCTAGTGTAATTAAGATGGAAGACAAATTCATCAAGCCCAAGTAAATTAAATGAAGCAAGTTTGCTTTAGTTGAAAAGCATATAATTGAAGAAATTCATGTGTATCACCACTATTCAGTCTCCTATTCACAAGAAGTTGAAGAATATAGGTTTTGGGACACCTAAAAAGTAATAAGGTATGAGTTGTGATCTTTATTCATAAAATTTGTATTTAGTAGGTCTTTTTATTGATAGTTGTCTCGAGTTTGTAGGGTATTTTTAGGTGTATATTTCATGTTGATCAAAGTATTGATGTTGTGTTAGAATGTCTTATGCTTATGGTTTGATAGTAATTTGAAATTATTAGTGGCATGTTCTCTTGAATCATTAAAAATAACCATTCATGTTCATATGTCTCAAGTTCATGTCCTTGAGTAGGTTTGTTAGGTCTGTCAATGTCTATGTTGTGCCTTGATTGGTCATCTTTGTGATAATAGTCTATCATGAATGAGTTGTGTACCAATATTTCTATGGACTAAAGTGAGAAGAGGTCATGTTTTGTATGAGTATGGTATGTATTCACCATCAAAGTTGAGAATACCCATTTCTAAATAATTTAATGAGCATCAAAGATGTTGTCATGAGAAAATAAGTCTATGAGTGAGTTTTTGGTCCCATAAGAGTCCATGATATGAGCCCAAGTCATCATAATGGTCATAATTGAGTGTGTTCTTGTATAATCCACCAAGTAAAATCATTCGGTATTCATGAATTCCGTCATGTTATTCTCATTTGTGTGAGTGAGTCTCAAAGGTCTTCAACATGTCCTTGGAGATGGGATAGGAGTTGCATAACGGGTCTTGATCCATATATGAAGCAAGTAATGATCAATATGGAGAGTGGTAACTTAGTGATAGGTATACATGATAATACAAATATGGTGTATGTAATGAAATTACTAGTATAATTCAGACTATGAGCAAAAATAGAACACCAAATAACACAATATTTAAGAATAATGATCTCAATATGCAATTAGAATAGCTTCGCCACTTTGAGGGGTAACCTCCAAACCATATAATAAGACTCAAATTCTAAAAAATGATAATGAAATACTACCTACAATCCCCTATATATACTATTCATATGTTATGGCCATCACCAAGGCTGACCTATTAAGCATGATAAAGTATAAATGATATAATAAATGATATGGTAAGCCACAAGGTAGCTACTCATATCCTAATACAAGCGATAGGTTAAGGGATTAGCTTGCCCTTCCCCTTCAAACCAACATTATCCTCAATGTTGAATAATCTTGGATTTTAATGTAAAAACTATCATCCTTCTAGGTTGCATCTTCTATGCTTAGATTCTTCCACTTGATCATAAATTCCTTAATGTCTCGGTTCTCACCTCTTAGTATGTGTTTGCAAAATATTCTCTAGCTCCAAAATTATTCTTCCTTCCTTGTCATGTTCGGTAACTCTATCTTAGCTTCAAATTTTTGTCCAATCAACTTCTTCAGGAATGAACCATGGAATATTGGGTGTATGTGTGAAGATGGAGGAAAATCTACTTTATAAGCAACACTACCAATTTTCTGTAGAACCTGATAAGGGCCATAATATTTAGGAGAAAGTTTGTTTTCATTTTTATGTTGCTTTAGGGACATCTGTTTGTAAGGTTGGAGGCGTATAAAAACCTAGTCACCAATTTCAAAATGTCTTTCACTACGGTGTTGACCTAATTTTTGTTTCATATTGCTTTGCGCTAATGCTAAATTCCCCTTCAAAATAGCCAAAACCTATTGTTGATGTTGAATGTGTTCCTCAACATCTTTGACCTTAGTTTGTACCCTCAAGGAGGAAGTGATAGAAGGTGGATGGTAACCATATAATGGTAAAAATGGGGTCATTTGAGAAGAGGTATGAAAATATGTGTTATACCACCATTTTGCAAGTGGTAGCCATTTAATCCACCTTTCCTACTTATTTGATACAAAAAAATGTAGATACCCCTCTAATCATTTATTGACCACTTCCATTTTCCCATCAGTTTGAGGATGATAAGATGAATTGTGAGCTAGCTCACTCCACAAACATGAAAATAATTCCATCCAAAAATTACTTGTGAAAATAGGATCACGATCACTTACAATTATCTATGGGGTTCCATGTAGCCTTTGAACTATCTCTAATAAAATAGTTGCGACTGTATTGGTTGCAAATGGATTTGATAGGGTATAAAAATGGGCATATTTTATGAGCCTATCCATAATCACAAAAATAACATTCTTACCCTCTGAATAAGGCAATCCGGTGATGAAATCCATGGATACCTCCTCCCATCTCTAGCTAGGAATTGGTAAGGGTTGCAATAGATTTGGTGTCTTAATTATTTCCCCTATGTTCTATTAGCACACTAAACATTCTAATACAAAATTTTGTACATCCCCCTTGAGTCCTTCCCAAAATAATTTTATTTTTATTCTATGATATGTCTTCAAAAACCTAGAGTTTCCTCCAATAGGTGAGGCATGTAGCTCTGCAAGAATCTTATGCTTCAACTCAGAATCTTTACTCAAGTATAACATGTCCTTGTACCATAGGGCATTACCTTTCCACTCAAATTTATTAGATGTCATGGATCCTTGCTTGATATTCTATATTAGAGATTGCCTATTCTTTTCTTGATCCCATTACAATCTTGATTCATCCACCCAATCACCGTCAACATGGACATTCCACATAGTAAGAAGGAATCTGCGGATGTATCCCTTCCGGACAACACATCGATACTAAATTTTATTTACCCTTTTTGTATATGATTTCAAAATCATAACCCAAAATTTTTGTTACCCACTTTTGTTTTCCTCAGATGATATCATTTGCTCCAAAAAGTATTTGAGACTATCATGATCAGTTTTTACCTAGAAGTGTCTACCCATGAGATAGGGCCTCCATTGCTTGACCACATGAAGAATAGCCATCATTTCTTTCTCAAAGATAGGTTTGAGCAGATCTTTTCCTTTAAATTGACGACTCTCAAATGCAATTGGTTTTCATTCCTACATAAGAACTACTCACAATCTTGATCCTGAAGTGTCACATTCAACAATGAAGGTTTTGAGAAGTTGGGAGTAGCCAAAAGCAAGGGGTGCTACACAAGGCTTCCTTCAGCTAATAAACATATTTAGTGGCTACGTCTATCCAATGGAAGTAATCCTTCTTTAGGATTTCCATGAGTGTGGGGTTGCTATTGTACCATATCCCTACATTAATCTTCTGTAGTACCCTATTAGTCCTAGGAACCCACAAATTTTTTGAGAGTTTTGGGCCTTGGCCATTCCACCATAGATTTGATCTTCGAAGATCAATTTTGAAGCCTTCATGGGATACAATGTGACCCAAGTACTCTACCTCTTGTACATGAAAAGAACATTTGGATGGATTTGCATAGAAAGTATGTTTCTCCAAAACTCCCAACACTTGTATTTACATGTTGTAAGCGTTCTTCCCATGTCTTACTATAAATAAATATGTCATCAAAGAAAACTAATACAAATTTCCTTAAAAATGGCCTAAAAATAGTGTTCATCAAGCTTTGAAAGGTTGAAGGTGCATTTGTAAGACCAAAAGGCATTACCAAAAACTCATAATGGCCCTCATGAGTCCTGAAAGCCATTTTATGAACATATTCCTCTTTTATTCTAATTTGATGGTACGCTGAATGAAGATCTATTGTTGTGAAATAAATAGCACCATGTAATTCATTAAGTAAATCATCAATTACTAGAATAAGAAACTTATCTTTGATGGTGTACTTGTTGAGTTCTAGGTAATCTAGACACATCCTCCATGCTTCATCCTTCTTACGTATCATGACCACTGGTGAAGAATATGCACTCTGGCTAGGCCTGATGATACCGCCTTCAACATTTCCTGAACCATTTTCTCGATCTCACTTTTCTGGGAATATGGGTATCTATATGGTCTGATGTTAGGTGTTTGGATCCCTGGAATCAAATGAATGGCATGATCATGATCCCTAACTAGTGGTAGTCCCTTTGGAATTGCATCAAAAATAGATGAGTGAGCATCAACAATCTTCTAAAGATCGAGTGGCATTGAAGACTGTATATTTGTACTTCTATGGAAAATAACTTTGCTATAAATCCATCTACTCCTTTTCTAAGAACCTTCTACATCTGATGAGAGCTAATAATCTGTGGAGACTTAGCTACCATCCCATTCAATTGTATTTTCCTTCCATCTGAATGAAATCACATGAACAATTCTTGGAAATTCATCTCTATAGTACCTAAGGTTGTGAGCCATTGGACACCCAAAACAATATCTACCCCTCCCATAGAAATAGAAAACATAGGTGAGTCTAACATGTAGTCTCCCATGGAAAGCTTGATACTATGGCACTTTCCTATGCACTTGACTGTCCCACCATCTACAATCATAACTTTCATTTCTGGAGCTGGGTAAATAAAAAAATTGAGGCGGGCAACAAACTTACTATTTATGAAGTTATGAGTATTCCCGAGGTCAATCAACAGCATTACCTTCTATTCTTTGATATATCCAATAACCTTGAGTGTTTGAGGAGTACTAATACCTGACAATGCACGAAAAGAAATCATAGGTTGGTGATCCTCTACTTCATCTTCTCTGGTTTCTCACCTCTCCTATAATTTCAGCTTCCTCATCATCCTCATTACCTCCGTCAATATAGAACAACTTCTTCTCAACATAATTGTGTCACAGTCCATATTTGCTATCACGGTTAAAACATAATCCTTTTTCTATCTTTTCTTCCATTTATTGAGGAGTCGAGTCTAATTGGCCTAGAAAATGAAGGGGAAGAGATACTATGATCTCTCGGTGTTAATGAAAGGAGGCCTCATACTACAATTAAATTTTTCCTCTACTCGACGTGCCATGATAATAGAATTAGAAATATTGAGTGGATTAAACATACGTACCTCATGCTTGATGTGGCCCTTAAGACCCCCAAGAAATAGGTCATTCAAATTCATTACGGAATATTATCCACCCTTAAGGATAGGTTTTGGAATTGATGCACATAATCTTTGGTGATCCTATTTGCCATAACTTTGCTAATTGACTAAAGTAGTTATCCGAACACTTTGGAACTATAGTGCAATTTGCAAGTCCTCGGTAAAAAATGTCCAAGTGACATCGAGACCATTCTTCTACCCTCCGAGCACATAACCATCGATAACAAACAAATTGGTGCAGTTCAAGATATAATGATTTCAAAGTCACCTTTTATCCCGATGGTGTTTGATGTAACTCAAATAAGTTCTCCATTTGATATATCTAATTTAGGGATCCTTACCATCAATTTTCTACATATCCACTTTCGGCATCATGTTCCGTGGTTACAAATAATTTGGATTCGATTGGCACGGAAAAGTGATCCAACATGGTTATTTTGTCCATGATTTTGAACTGAAGATCCTCCTTGGTTGATATGGGTTGGATTTGGGCCATATTGTTTTCCCTTTACATGTTTCATGATATCATCCAACCAATGATTGATTTGGTCTATGTCTCCTTTAGAGGCCATATTAGATTGTACATTTTTCAGCTCATACTCAAGTTGGCTCACCTTATGATAAAATGAGGTAAACCCTAGTGTTGAGGAATCTGTATTTACCCCTTCTGAATCTATCTCTTCAATCACTACCCCATATTTATCTAGGATTTTACCTTGAGTAACTAGATTCTTTTTTCTCTTGTGGAAGGCCCCACCATGATGTCAAACTTGAAATTTTTGACAACTTTGGTAAAAATATCTCCCCAATTCACTCGGTTTGCAATATATATGACGAAACAAAAAAATAGGGTTTTTGGCCTAATTTTGGCCCAGATCGCAGCTCTAATACCACTTGTAATGAAATTACAATTATAATTCTGATTATGAGCAATATTAGAACACCAAATAACACAATATCTCATAATAATGATCTCAATATGCAATTAGAATAGCTTCACTACTTCGAGGGGGTAACCTCCAAATCATATAATAAGACTCAAATGCTAAAAAATGATAATGAAATACCACATACAATCCCTTATATATACTATTCATATGCTATGGCCATCACCAAGGCCAACCTATTAAGCATGAGAAAGTATAAATGATATAATAAATGATATGGTAAGCCACAAGTCGACTACTCATATTCTAATACAAGCAATAGGTTAAGGGCGTAGCAGTGTAATGAATTCATATTAAGGTTTGAGAAGGATTATTATCATGGTTCCTAGATGCTACTATGAGAAATCCAAGTTAAATATGTGTGAGATCTCAAGGTTACATAAATGATTATTGTGTCATCTTTTTAAAGTCATTGTTTAATCTTTGAGTCTTAATATGTTAAGTGTTTTGAGTCAAAAGTCCATCATCAAAGGTTTGAGACAAAGAAATGGTTGTATGAATTTTCTTGAGATAGGGAAGTTGGTATGAACTTCAAGAATATGTTCTAGGATCCAAGAAGGATAACATCAATGATAAACTATCTATTATGTTTAATTTGTCTCATGTGCAAGTGAATTAAGAAAGATGGAGCTATGAAAAGATGAAATGAGTACCTTAATCAATATGAAATATTCAAGATGTACTTGACTTAGGGAGTCAAGCTATATGTGATTATGATTAAGGAAAAATTGAAAGCTACAAGTGTAAGGATATTCTAGTTCATGCATAAGGAATTTCATACGTTTTGGTTTCGTGAGCAATTTTAGGCCTTTTGGAAAAAAGGTGGTTTGGCACTTCCTAGGTATGAGAGTCAATTAACATGGTTCATGATGTGTTTTTAGTTCTTGAAAAAAGTTCGAGGAAGTGTGAAGTATTATTTTATATCAAGGAGTATCCATGAATAATATATGAAGTAAAAAGGATAAAATTACAATCTATATTTGCACAATTGTCTTAGTCATGCCTGCAAGTAATTCAAGAAAGATACAATACTATAACAAGGAGGTGCATTTTTTCTTGTCTGATAAAATTGGTTGAGTTTATTAGCATATGTTGTGAAGTTTTCTTGCTCTGAGTGGTTTATCTAAGGAATAAAAATTTAAGTAATAATGAGCTTAGATCTGATTGTAGATGTGTACAGGAAGAGGACTACTATATGAGGATAATGGGAAGTTTTTGGTCTAAGAACATGAAAAACATTGAATCCAAAGAGATGAAGTTCATATACATTAGTGTGTCGATCTTATTTGTATATTTGGAAGGATTGACATCATGCAAATCCCTCAAAATGATGAATACCAAGTGATTGTTCTGAATTTTCCAAGAGTGTAGAAGAGTGTGAAGGTTCTTGAAGATATTCAAAGAAGTTTTAATTTTGTCTCAGGTATTGATAGTAGTGTCACAATTATCTAGGTGTATTTTGGTCTTAGGAAGGAGAGTCAAGTTGTAAATGATTCACTAAAGTAAGAACAAGTTCTATATAGAAAATAATGTACGCTCTTGAGAGAGCACTAGTGAAATATTTTTTTGAGAGGGCCCTTGAAGTGCCACTTCCTTTATTAAATGGATGCAAATGGGGTATACCCAATCCAAAATGTGAAAGTAAACTAGTTTCTATATATGAACCTAGCATACCTAAATCTTCCCTGTGGCATCAATCGATGTTCTTGGGCCATCTTCAACCTCAAAAATGCTACCTGGTGGGGTACTAAGGCTTCCCTCAAAGTCAGGTCTAATCTCTTTGAATGGGTCTCCTCTTATAGGAGAAAATTGGATTTGATCAAGATCTTAGAAGGCCCCAAAGTATAAATTAAATAACTCATGAAGATGGGCATGTCTTGTGACCTTGCAGGAGATATCCAATATGTTTATGGGGATCAGGAACAAAAAGTTTGATTTTAGGAAAAGAAGTGTTAAATCAGATTCCTACCTTTGTGAAGGTATTAGTAGTTATAAATTGAAAATTTATCTCTTTTACAAGGACCTGGGGCCCCTATAGAATCCCCATTTTTCTCCTAGTATATACATATGCTTCTTTTTTATTTCATTTGTAAAATTAATATTATTTTTCATAAATTAATTTACCTTTGGATAGCATATAAATTGTTTCTCAATTCCTATTATATGACTTGGATACCCACAATAAAAGGTACTATAGATGAAAAGAGATGTTAGAGAAAAATGCAAACTAGGAATCAAAGTAGATCAATTCCTAATCTAACACTCTCTATCACTACCTCAGATCAAGCAAGGATGGAAAGAGGGAGAATTATACCTACACTTACCATCTAACATGCAATTATCCTTCCTTGATGGTGGATTTTCTTATGGATTGGAAGATTGCTTCAGATTTGGATGTGGGAAGACTTGGACAACACCTCCCCTTTGATGATTGATTCTTGGATGCTTGGATGAAGACTATTGATAGCTTGATTGAAGCTTGAAGGATGAAGATGGATGATTGATGATCAAAAGATGAAGTAGCAAGATGATGGCCTCCCAAAACTTTTCTTGCTCTCATGGAGGATGAGAGTGCAAATTTATAGTTTTTGAGTGGAAAATTGGAGGGTGAGGATTAATCCATGTTGGATTGAATCCAAGGGATGAAATTGATGAGAGGATTGGATTTGTGTAGATATTTGTAGAGAATTCTAGAATGGAGAATTCTAGATTTTGTGAGGACTCTCCATTGAATTAAAAATTCAATGGAATAGTGTAGATTCATTTGAATATTTGAAAATAAGAGGGAAAGATAAAGAAGCTTCAGATTTAAAATCTTCTAGATTTAGAGGTGTATTTAGATGTGCTGTAGACACTAAAATTAGGTCACACTCCCCTTCGTCCCCCGACATATATGCCCCCTTTATTACATCTACCTAGCCATGACCCCCTTCACCCCACTAATATTAATTTAATTAATTTAATTAAATTAATGCTTTTATCCTCACTATATTTATTATTTAAATATCTTATTTAAATAATATCTACACAAACAATTCACTTAGATACCTCACCAAGTTAACTCAACCTAAGACCTAGTCTTAAAGAAGCTACCATAACTAACTAAGACTTACCCAAACCCTAAAAATCAATGCCAACATTCTCTCTAACCAAATTCTCGCATGCTCACAAGAAGCTACCGGTCTAATCCAGCAGACAATGACATAAGATCCAAAGAAATTAGGAGGATCTCCTAAGTTTGGTAAACCTATAAAATATCACCTTGACCGAGCGTCGGTTATGCCTAGCTAATCGCTTAGGTTAAGCCAAACCACCATCGGTTACCCCATTTTTAACCCCAAAACAAATTTATTCTCAAGGTTGAAATTTGGAACCTGGAAGTGAGAAGCAAGAAATTTGATGAGAAAGAATGAGATCTCAAAATATAACGCATCTTTAGAGAGCCAATTCCAGCAAGAACTCACATCCAAGGAAGGAGATTGAGCATCTTCTCTCCCGCATGACCATCCTAGCCAACTTCTGATCTATCCAAGTAAAGGGGAGCATGCATGCAGCCCATGCAGAAGATTTTCTTCAATTGGTGATCACTTGCAGCCTCCAAACCCATTATCATCACCTCCATCCTTCACACACAGATGTTCAGAAATGAAACCCAAGTAAGTACAACATCATACTTTCTGGTTATTTCATTTTATCATTATTTTATCATCCATTTTTATCTTGCTCCCTATTGACCATCTCCAACATTTTGTACCTCCATAGACCCACCAAAAACTCACAAAAACCTATTCCGGTCACCCAATACCTCATCCCAACCAACCAAATCC
This sequence comes from Taxus wallichiana var. yunnanensis, assembly GCA_018340775.1. Lineage (NCBI taxonomy): Eukaryota > Viridiplantae > Streptophyta > Pinopsida > Cupressales > Taxaceae > Taxus > Taxus wallichiana. The sequence goes on from CM031242.1 coordinate 197,917,940, forward strand.
TTTGTGTAATCACAAAGGAGACCAAACTCTGTTTTGTGGCGTTTCCGAGATCTCACGATGAATGGCGGCACCGGTTATACCTAACCGTGGTTGGTCACCCCAGTGACGTTTGTATTTTTGTTTGCCCACATAGCCTTAAATAGAGACCTACCCACCTCATTTTACCTCACCCTCACTCACTTGTGACCTACCCGAGACCTTTATCAAACCTACAGAACCCAGAACCAACCATTTGACTTGTGGATTTTATTCTAACTTATCCTATCAGATTAGATATATTTCTTATTGTGTTTTTAAGTGAAATACCTAAATCATTTTAAAATAACAATAGGATCTACTTTGTTTATAGCATTAATTTGTGTAAAACAATGGACTGATAGCCATCTAGGAAGTACCATATTTCCGGATCTAGCTCACACTAGGTAGTTCACTACCCATATTGTTTAATTCTTTTTGGTGGTCTTGCTTTCATTACAGGTAGTTCCTCCTAGCCAAAAGGAAACTCTCATGATCAGCTGTGGATTCAGAATTCATACACTCGCAACAACCCATCAATCGACATTTGAATAGGTATTCCTTCTATGCCTGTTACCCTATCTCTTTTTGTCAAAAATTTAAGGAAAAAATCTAAGAAAAAGATGAAACATTTTGGCATTCCCGGTGGGACCCATTCGGGGTTTCTTGCATTTCATTCATTCCTAGGAAAAAATTGTGTTTTTGTTTCCCTTCTAAAGGCATACACACTAATTTTCTTCCCTGGTAATCCACTCCTTTCTATTTTCTCTAAAGGAAACTTTTCTTTTGGTGTATTTAAAAGGAATCGTTTCTTCATGTTTTTCTTGCATTTTAGTGAAAGAGCATCCCTCTTCCTCTTCATCTTATTGTGTCATCTAATTTCACATTTTTGATTTGGGTTTTAAAATCATTTCATTTCATTCTGATTTTCTGAATTAGCTCACATTAATTGAGGGTAACCTATACACTGGAAGTCATTACCAGCTGATGGTTGACAAACAAATCATAGAAAAGAACTTCTATCCTTTTCTCTTTCTCGAGTCTTACCAAACCACACAAAAACTCAAATACATACCTTCTTAAACAACATCTTACCTGGAAGAAGCTGTAGGTGATCACACAATCATGGCATAGTGGGCACCCAGCTCACTGCTCTATCGAGTCATACTTCAGAGTGTAGCTCGCCCCCACCATAACATACTTGAAACCTCACCCTTTAGATCTCCTTTGTAGGAAGCCATCCTCACCAAAAACTCTATTTCACAATTCATGTGTCAATCCCTAAATAGCATAAGCTAAACAAACATAATAGAAAAGAGCACTCTTAGGATCACATTTTCTTAGTGTTTCTGCTTGGTTTGTGTTTTGAGGTGAAAGATCACGTTCATCACTTTTTTGTTCATCCTTGCACACTCCTCATCATAGATGGTGTATTCCGGCTTCACCTGAGTGTGCCTGGGCCATATCACCATCATTCCCAGAATTCTGGGTCTAATTCCACATCAAATTCTAATTCACAACCACTTTTTCTCATCATTGTTTCAATCTCACAGTAACCGTCATCGGTTACCTCTGACCACCATTAGTTAAACACAACCAACGTCGGTTCTAGGTCCTTTTGCTAACCTACTCAAAAGGAAATTCTCACTTCACTTTCTTCCACTTTCCATAGTCTCTATCACTATCACTTTTCCCATTAACATTTTACACATCCCCAAATTTGGCATACTTGTCAGATTTTTCCTTCTGCTTCATTGTTTACTCACTGTCCATTTTCTACAGTGACCAGCAGTGGTTATCCCTGACCGACGTCAATTTTCCTTAACCGACATCAGTTATCTGTTTCATATTCCACCCACCATTTGTTATGTCATCCATTTTTTTTTATCACCATATTCACCTATTCCTGTTGTTCTTTGTATCATTTACAGAGAAGCACCCCTACCTGATCAGTACTAGTTCACATGGTACTGACCGAAGACAAGCGAATGCCCTCATGTTCCATGCCAGTTACCAACCACTCCCACCTAGTCCTTCACCACCTTCTATTTTATCACTAGCCATAGATCCCATCCAACTTACTCATATAACTACGGAGATGAGGAGTTTGCATGAATCCTTGACCAGAACCCTGTTGCCTTGAAGTTTTATCTCTCCCATTCGTCCACTCGCGATGCCTCGGGTCAGTTGATATACAAAATGCCCATATCTATCCCCCCGACTCTCTTACCCACTTCCACATCAGCCCCATCTGGCTCCATGCTACCTACATCCACCTTACCCCTAGTCATTTCGTAGTTAGGTTTCATACCCCATGATGACTGCGTGTCATACCGCAGCATGTGGCACCCATTACATCCACCATACCCTCGACAATTACCCCAAATACAACCTCATACATTCCTCATGTCTCACACATACTTGTAGCTATGTTCCCACCTCTAGTGTTGGTGACCCCTACCCCATTTCAGAATGTAGTTCTTTCCATTCCACAATCTTTAGCCCCTATTGCCACTAGGGTTACCATGACCCTTCCTCCCCCATATACATACTACTAACAACTTCCTGTTTCATCTATTGTTCATTCCGGGTACCCCTATTTCATTGCCTTCTTCTCCACCACCTTACATGGTAGTCCCATACACTGGAATGTCACACCCATTATATGCCCAAAACCAACCTCCTCATGCTATAGGAGGCATCCAATCAACACAACCCACCAATGACCTAATTAGATTGATGATGGATAAGATGCAAACAATGGAGGCATCAATTTTGGCTCCCAAAACACTCTCACTTACGATGAGATTTGTAATGAGCCTATTCACCCATCCATTCACATCCATTCATACCCTGTGCATTAGGAAATGCCTAAATTCAACCACTTCAATAGTAAGGAAGACCCACAAAAACATTTGAGCTTGTTTAAACATGGATGTTATTTGATTGCTCATGATGATGCCTTACTTTTGAGAACCTTTCCCATGTCCCTCTTTGGACTGTATTAGAGTGGTATAGTGGTTTAACCAAACACTCCATATTTTCATTCAATCAAGTAGCCCAAGCTTTTTTGGATCATTTTTCTATCAATATTGCTAAGAAAGTTACCATGACTGATTTATATTCCACACATCAGTACGAGGATGAGTCTATCGCATATTTTGTTGCTCACTAGCACAACCTGATCAATCAACTTACCTTTCAATTTCCACAAACTAAAATCATCAAGATCTTCACACGAGCTTGTGCCATGCATATCTCCCCAACCTTACAGGTCCAAAATTTCAGAACATTCGATGAGGCATTCACTATGGCACAAAAGTTAGAGATTTGTGCCATTGAAGAGAAGAAAATCCAATTACGAAATAAGAATTCAGCATTTAATTGAATGAAACCTCTTCTTCTTCTAAACCACCAACCAATTATTCAAAGGCTAAAGGTACCGCTAATGTAGTGGTACTCAAGCCCAACCCATTTCATCCATCGATCAAGCCACACCCTCATCTAATCTATCACCTGTACAGGCTTTTCGATTAGACAAGAGCAAAAAAATATACCCCAATTGGGGAACCTTACTCTTTTGTTTTAGAAAATATTATCAAAGCTGGCACCATCACCCTTCCACCCATAAAACCACACCTTTGGTTTTGAACACCTTGCCCCATGCCCACATGGTATAAGGAACAAGATTTCTGTAACTATCACCAAGTGAAGGGTCATAGTGATGAAAACTGTATCACTTTTAAGAATATTGTCCAAGAAATGCTCAAGAAAGGTGAGTTGACTATGGATAATCCCAACGCCACCCCCAACCAAAATCTACAAATCTTTAAAAAACCATTTCCCAATCATGCCCCTTCATCCAATCAAATAGGTGAGACATCCACTCACGATACCCATACTCGTGAGGTTCATGCAATCTTTAATGAGGTACCTGTCACCTCTCAACTACCTCACATCCCTTCTATAGAAGAAATCCTAGCTCAAAATCCTTCTTCCACTTTGGAACCAATGTCATCTTTGTTATTTCACCAATAGAAGAACACCCTTCATCTTCTACATCACCTACAGAGGAGTCTTCTACTGACATTGAGACCATCTCACCCTTAGCTTCTTCACTTAGCAAACCTTTACCTACCGTACCTCCTCCACCCATAGAGGAGCACCTATCCATTCCCCCACTTATTGAGGAACTCCCATCATCTCTTCCACCCATCATGGACCCGGTGGAGATACCTTTGCCTCTTGGCGAGCATTCTCCATCTGTTACCCGACATCCAATAGACCTAATTTATGCTCTCTTACCCATGGAAGCTAAAGTCGGCCAATTCCCTATCTCTAAGATGCATTTTATGGGAATTCCCATTAGCTCCTCACCAACTCCACCCACAGATGTGTCATTCTCACATTTTGCTGATCACTTAGAGTATGTGGATAGAGCTTTGTTATGGGGGTGCCTCTTACTCCCTATCTTAGCACAAATGTAACAATCCCTTGATGACACCTCCACTATCTATCCAAACACATTTCCACCCATCAAACCAAATACAACCACTACTATCGCAACCCCTTCCACGATATCTGTTAACACTCACACCACACCCTTACCCATAACCCGACCTATGCCTAAACCCAAACCCATACCCACAATATTTACCTCCACTAAACCTATTACCACTTTAGGGGTCACCCCAACCACCAGCCTTACTCATCCACCTATTAAACTGGATTTAGCTACATCCTCCAATGTTAAAACCACACCTACTCTAACACCCAAACTAAAGAAACAAACTCATCAACCTCATACCCCTACCACACCAATCACACCCGCACTTGTCCCATCTGCCTTAAGACCTCAGCTACCCAACATGGTCAAGCACCCCTCACCCATTCATAACCCAATAACACAACCACCCATTCTGCCTCACAAATCTCTAACCTACCCAGGCACACAACATGACTCATATCCTCACCTACAGTCTCTTTACCACCAATACCTTTGATACCTTCAGCCATTGCTTCACTACCTACTACACTTCAGTCATTATCCCTCACACCCCAAGCATGACCCACGTCATCTACCTTCATAGCACCCCCATTATCCCCATGGGTAACTCACCCTCTTCCTCCATCTACTTTCCCTCATAGACCTTGTACGCCCACATCACCTTTACCCAAGAAGGTGCACCCCAAAAACAAAACCTCACTACCCCACAACAAGGTAGTCAAAAAAAAACCACACCCTCCTACCCATCCATCTACTATACCCCTACCTAAATGAACTTGACAGATACATCAAACCACACCGGCACCTAAATCCATAACTCGAACCCTTCCTACAATTCCAAAAACAATTCCCCGACAACCAACCACACCTACACCCAAACCCACGTTCACTTCCTAATTGTGATCCACTTATAGGGTCCTCTGCCAAAATTTTAACCAACCTCCTTGAGACTTTGTTATCACATTACCACCACTCCGACCTTACGACCCCTCAAACCCAAACCAAAGGGTTTGTGATACCAAAATTTGCACATACCATTGTGTGTCAAGGCATGATGTGGAAAGCGTAAGGCCTTAAAACCATTCTTATCAATTGTGTCCACCTGAAACCAACTTTTGTGATGACGACCTTTTGGATGAGGAACTTGATTCACCTACACCCATTCCCACACTACACACTCAACAACCACAACCTTCACCCTCACAACTCCTAGAACCACACACAAAATTTGAAATTAACTTGGTTCACATCGAGAGAACTTGCCATGCCACCACCCAAATGTCACTGCGCCCAACTGACCTCACAGGGCTTTTCTCCTCCCTTAGGTTTTTTGCCTTCATGTCGTTATACCACTTACCCTACACCCTCTCCATTTGACAATTTCCCTTAAATCAACATGGTACACATCACTACACGTGTGCGAAGGGTAAATAAAGGGTGTGACCCACCAACCAATCCTATACCCAACATACCATCTACACCCATACCTAAGATAACTATCCATGGCCCCACATACCCCATTTCTAATGGTGTCACACATCACACCATGCTCAAACAATTACACCAATCTCCACTCAAAATTTCCTTATATGACCTCATCTAAACCTTAGAATCCCATTGTCAAGCCCTCATGGAGGTTCTTCAATCTATCGAGGTTTTACCCAATGACCCTACACCCGTAGCCTCCATTATCACACCCCTTCATGTAGCTTCCCTCACCAAATTACCATGTTCATCCTTACCTCACCTTGTTCACCAAGTGGCCTCCTTAGCTTCTCGGAGGAAGAGATTGCACCATATCAAAATGATGACCTGAACCCAACCCTCTTCATCTCTGTACACATTGATGACATATGGGTACCCCGTGTGATGATTGATGGAGGTGCTAGCATTAAAATCATTTCATCCCATGCATTTTCTCAAATGCAAATACCTATAAATTACATGTAAAAACATCTGGTCATGTTGCATTCATTCAATGATGCTATCACCTCCACACAAGGCCTTTGTCAATCTTCATGTTCACGTGGGCCCCTGCACTATTCTAGAATTGTTTTATGTTTTGGAGGGGGAATTCTAATATAACTTGTTGCTTGGTAGACCCTAGATCTGTGTCATGGGTTGCGTTCCTTCCACTTTGCATCGTTGTGTAAAGTTTGAACATGAAGGACACACTTATACCATTCCATGTGACCCATCACCTTTCAAAACATGTAACATGCTTTACCGACCCAATGATGTACTCATACCGATCAATCTATCTACTTCCGCAACCAATACCGCTTCACCTACACCTACACCCACACCTACCAAGTCTGAGACGTTGCTTTCACCACACATACCTCTTCCATGGCTGACTGTTAGTTTCCCAATCTGTTAACACCACCTCTCGCATCAACCTCGACACATCATCCATACCAACTACCCACATACCAACCCAGATCCCTTAAAAGGTGTTTTTAACACCTCACTCTGGGAATACCACCTATATAGTGTCAACACCTTCCTTACTCCACACCAGTATGGAAGCCTTCACCAACACCCTTGCTATGATCACCATATAGGAGAATGCCTCTTTATGGTCCTCCTCATCTTCATACTAGTCTCACCTATGGGGGACTTGATACTACCACCTACACACCTGAACCACCATCACAACCCCACCCATTTTCTTTCAACTTCCAATCACTTACCAATCACCATTTTTCCCGGACCTTCCTACACATTGTGCATGGAAGGGTTTTGGTTTTGGATTTTACGAGCAAGGCCGCCATACCATTATTTCATGTACCACCCGTAAACATAATGACCGTACTGGTATTGGCTTCCCCGACCATTCTACCAAACCAGCCCGCATTGAATTCATTGAGGACCCTAGCCCTTCCCCACCTTCATCACCACCCTCACCGACAGAGTCGATGGATCCTAAATCTATCCCTCCTAACTTTTTTTTTCATAAAAACCATTTCCTTGGGGCCTTCGACTTATCAACGTGAGGGCGAGGCCCCTTCCACTCTCCCATTCTTGTATCCTGAGATGATCGATGATGACACACCTATAATTAACATCATTCAATGTCAGGATGATGAATCCATACTCACCTACCTTGGTGCAGAAGACTCATATATTCATCGATCGTTACCCTCTGATACGTAAACCATGTTGAATGAATCGACTATCAAGATCAACATGCATACTCGGGATGACCCACACATCCTAAAGATCGAATTATTTTTAGATGCTCTTTGAGCAGAAGCCATCACTTCCTTTCTCCAAGCTCATAACCACGCTTTCGCTTGGTCTTACATAGACATGTCTGGTATTGACCCCACCATAGTGGTCCACAATATTGTAACCATTCCGATGCCAAACCTATCAAACAAAAGCTCGGAAAATGCACCCTTGCATTGCTCTTATCGTCAAAGAATAACTTCAACATCTTCTTTATATTTCTTTCATCTTACACATTGATTATCCTCATTGGATTTCTAACATTGTCCCTATTACTAAAGCAACAGGGGAATCTACATTTGCATGGACTTCCGAGACCTCAACCTCGCCTACCCAAAAGATGAATTTCCCTTTCCCGGTATTGATCAACTGGTGGACCTTATCGCGGGTCATGAGATGCTCTCACTCATGGATGGTTTCTCGGGTTATAAGAAAATTTTGCTTGCCCGGAGGATCAACACACATTCATTACCTCTTGGGGAACCTTTTGCTATCGAGTCATGCCTTTTGGCCTTAAAAACATTGGTGCTACATATAAGCATGCTATGACTTACATCTTCCATGATATCATGCATCACATATTGGAAGATTATGTGGATGATCTCTTGGCTAAATCTAAATGCCATGCTGAACACCTCACAGTCCTCAAAACCATCTTTGACCGCCTCATTAAATATTGTGTCCACCTTCACCTAAAAGTGCGTCTTCACGGTTCTCTCAGGAAATTTCCTAGGATTTATCATTTCCCTCCATTGTATAGAAGTTGACCCTGCTAAAGTTAAGGCCATCCTCGAAATGCCTCCACCCACGAACCTCAAACAACTTTGTATCCTACAAGGTAAATTGCAGTCCATTCACCATTTCATTTCATAATTATCGGATCGGTGTCAACCATTTCATCATTTTCTTAGGAAGGATGTCTCCTTTAAATGGGATGATGACTATCACAAAGCTTTTGAGGCCTTAAAACAATACCTTCTCCAACCACCCGTACTCATTCCACCGAAAGACGACCAACCCTTCTACCTATACATCTCTGCTACCGATCACTCCTTAGGGGCTATGCTCGCTCATCATGATGAACAACATAGGGAGTAGGTGGTTTATTATATAAGTCATACCCTTTTGGACTATGAAACCGATACAACCACCTAGAAAATCTTTTCTTAGCCTTAGTTTTTGTTGCCACCAAACTCCACCATTACCTACTCAACCACAAAACCTATGTTGTGACCAATACCGACCCTTTACACTTCATGTATACTAAACCTTATCAAAATAAGTGCACCGCGTGATGGCTTATAATTTTAGCTGATCTTGACCTCAAATTCATTCACCAAAAGTCCATTAAGGGCCAGGACTATCGCTGACCAATTGGCTGATGCACCTATTACGGGACTAACCCTCTAGTTTTGAATTTCCCAATGAGTCGATTACTACCCTTTCCTGGATGAACCCCCTTACCAAATTACATTATTCTTTGAAGGTTCTAAGTGTCAGCGTGGGGGTGGAGCTGGTGTTATCCTTGTCCCTCTGGATGGAGAACCCATGCCTTTGTCTTTCAAACTAGACTTTGAATGCACCAACAATATTGCAGTCACGAAGCACTCGTACTAGGTCTTCAGACCGCTTATGCCCTTGATGTTAAATCAATCCACATATTTGGTGATTCTCAATTGGTCATAAACCAAGTCAATGGTATGTACTAATGTCGTAACAAGATACTTCAAAAGTATAAACATCATGTAGACATACTTTTACCATCTTTGATCATTACACCCTTCAAACCATCCCATGGTTAACAAACAAATGTGCGAGACACTATGCCCTACTTAGCTTCCCAAATACCCGCTTCCCCTAATGATTCCAAAATATTTATCTTTGTAAAATGCCTCCAATTTCCTTCTTATTTACCTCATGATGTTTACTCAATCAGGAAATGACACCCCGACCCGAGTGACCTTTGGTATAAACAATACTCCACTACCTTTCCCTCTCCATCTTACCTCTTGATCTCATCCGTAACAGACAACACTCCTTCCTTAAGAAGGTCTCCCATTTGTTATCCTAGGGGGACTCCTCTATAAGTGGGGATTTGATGGTATTCTCTTACGATGCCTCACAAGTTCTGAAATTCCTTATACCATCAAGGAGGTTCATGATGGCATATGTGGAGGTCATTTTAGTGGCCTTGTTGTTGCTAAGTGTATTCTTCGCCTAGGCTATTCTTGGCCGACCCTTAACCATGATTTTTGTGACTATGTTAAATCTTTGTGTGAAATGTCAACAACATTCCAACCTACATCATACACCTAGTCATGCCTTATAGGTCTCTCGTGACCTTTGACCCTTCTCTCAATGGGGTTTGGATATTGTCAGAGAAATCAATCCTCATTCTTCCCAATGCCATCAATGGATCATAATCGCTACTGAATACTACACAAAATGGGTGGAAGCCATACCCCTCATTTCCATGAAAGCTAAGAAAATATGTGAGTTCATTAACCATCACATCATTTGTTGCTTTGGTGTCCCTCATCGACTCATCACTTTGAAAATGGAAAACAATTCAAAATAAAAAACTCTTGCGAAAACTTTATGATGCCTTCGCATTTAGCTTAGTTTTTCCTCACCTTATTACCCAAAACCAATGGCCAAGACAAATCCACTAACAAAATCCTCAATAAAATTCTCATGAAAGTGGTTGATGATCTTTGGGAAGGATTGGCATACGCACATTGCTTTTGCTCTATGGGCAAACCGCACTAGTATTCACACTTCCACTGCAGCTACACCCTTTTCACTAGTCTATGGTAATGAGGCTATTCTGTCTCTCGAAGTCCTGGATCCCCTCACTTGAATTTATCTCCATGACATGCATATTGATGATGACTTATATCAAGACCACTTAGCACAACTAGAGTTATTAGATGAACATTGTCTTAACACTCTGGATCACCTTCAAGTTTATCAACAATGCATCAAACGTGCTTATGAAAGATGTGTTCATGAACAAACCTTCCAAATTGGTGACCTTGTTTTGAAAGAAAATAAACATGTAACCAAAGAAGAGAAAAGAAAATGGAGAAAATTTTCTCCTAAGTGGCTTGGACCATACATCGTAACTCATACCAATGGATTAGGTGCCTATCGTTTATCCTCGCTTGAGGGTAAGCTCGAACTGAGCCCCTTAATGCCTTGCATCTTTGACCATTTTTCTATTTAAATATATTCCTACATAACTATTTATCTAATTCATGCTTATCCCTTGAGCACCATTTACCTTTTCCACATCTCATCTCCAATGATTAAACAAGGATCATGTGATTACCCGTCACCCTTTTGCCTTATCTTAAATATGTGCACCACGGCTCTGCACATGGCATGATTCTCATGGATACTTTTCATCTTATTTTAGATGAGATCCCATGGTCGTTCACCCTTTCCTTCTCAAAAAGAACCAAATGCTTCGTTATAGTCTCGTCCATGACTTAAAAGCCAAAAAAAAGATGAATCCCTCATAAGGACATCTTCCAAAATAAGGGATCAACTCCTTGAGTCAAACTTCCAATATAAAAGATGAATCCCTCAAAAGGACATCTTCCACCCTCAATTATCACTATAAGTAGACTGCTCCCTCGAAGGAAAGCTATAAAAAGCTCACAACTCTCTACATAGTTTTTCCAAAAAGAAGACTATTTTCTCAAAAATCAAAATTCAGAAGCTTCCCGCATCGATCAGCTTCACGAAGACCTCAAGGAGACATATACTCATCCTGTGTAGACTTCCCACATCGATCAGTCTATCTACAAAGTCAAAAAGAAAATAAAAATAAAAATAATCTTTTTTTCATGGACTTGCCTATTGTGATCTTGGCTCTATTGCCCAAGGCATTCTACTTCCCATTTTATGACCCAATTACCTGCACCTCTCTACTGTTGTCTTTTCACTTCATACCTTGAGGGACCCACTTGAACCTATGACATTTGGTGATCATGTGACTCTTCGTCACTCTTAGAATTATCAATCATGTAATGTCTTTAGGGTCTTATGTTCATTAGCCTATCTATAGATGTGTTTCATACGTTTTGATCCTTGCCAATTGGGTGGCTTTCTTTCACCCTCTTATCTTTTCTCTTCTTCATTACGTTTTGATCTTATTCTACGGGAATTGGTCCTCGATCCCCACCTATTAAACCTAAAACCATAACATGAACACAAACCTACCAACTCATTTTCATGTTTTTCCCTAGCTTATGGGAGAACTACATCAGTCTGAGGTCCCTTTTTACTGGGACTATGTAGGCAACACTTCTAGGGCATGGGGCCCTGGAAGGTTAGCTCGGCCACTCTTTACCCTAACCATTTTCCCCACCTTTTACCTAATTTCCTATTCATATAAAAACCTTGACATTTAAACCATATACCACATAACTTTTACCACTTATATTATTTCACATTTTCATACATAACCAACATTTTCCACATTTTACACTATCTCATGCATTTATATTACCATTTGTTATCAAAATACCAAAATAACTCAACCATGCCTAACAACCTGACTCAACCATGCCTAACAACCTGACTCAACCATGCCTAACAACCTAACTCAACCATGCCTAACCAACCTGACTCAATCCATGCCTAAACCGACTTGACTCAATCCATGCCTAAACCGACCTGACTCAATCCATGCCTAAACTGACCTGACTCGATCCATGCCTAAACCAACCTGACTCAATCCATTCCTAACCAACCTGACTCAATCCATGCCTAAACCGACCTGACTCAATCCATGCCTATGACCTAACTCTATCATGCCTACCTCATCTATTGTCCATCCATATCATAATAAAGTAAAACTCATACACATCACAACAACATCACCTGAATATCATCTATCTCCTCATATATACATGTGTGTATCAATACAATGTACACATGTATCACATAAATGTGTATCTCAATAAACATGCCTGTCTCATCATGGCTATCATCCCAAAAATATCAAGCTACCAGCCGCTATCCATTACAAAAATGTCGGCATGCAAGCCACTATCCAATACAAAAATGTCGGCACATAGGCCGCTATCCAATACAAAAACGTATTTAGCTCACGGGGTGGTATCTTGTACAAAAATTAAATACAATATCACTTCAGCTCGTAGGCCGGTATACATCCAAAATCTAACAATACAAAAATAGGTGATATATTGTCTCACATCTACTACAACATATCTGCCTCATCTGTAATGTCAACAGTCCCCTCTGACCCGGAGCGGTGGTTCGCTACTCTCAATCTACCTCTAGATGGTCTAGCATCTAATGATGACCCCAGTGCACTAATCGATGTCCTTTGCTCTCTCTTTTGGGCTCGCTAGCCACCTACACTCTCAACACTATACGTGCGAGACTGTGTCTGCTCACTCGAGACTATCTATGGTGGTCTCATCACACCATCTACTAATATCTATAGCGGGCTCCTCCTCCTGTACCTATACCTAAGGCTCTCACCTCTCTACCTATATCTATGGCTCTGGCCTCTCGGCTGTACCTGTGACCCCTACCTCCTAGTTGTCCCTACCTGACCCTGCCTCTATACGGCCCACCACTGGCTATATGCCACTGTCACCCCCACATCATTTGTACGACAGTCCACGAGCTCCTCCTCCTCCCCTGTCAACTCTTCCGGATGGGGTGGAGACAAAGGTCTCTCCACATCCTCTCTCTCCTATACTATGGGAAGGGTGGGAACACATCCTGTACTAAACCAAACTGTCACCTCACTCAATCGACAGGTATCATCTCGTGCTCCCTGAGCACGGCGTCCCTCTATCCACCTCCGTAACTATAGTCCCTCCAGCTCTGCATAAATCCCTTTTAAGAGGGATAGGTCACATAAGGTCTCTAGACTATATCCACCTTTGGATAGGATCTCAATCTTTGTCTATAATACGCTACGTCGTATGTAGCTGGCAGAAATTTGTCTGTACACCTGTTTGCCCTTCGGCACCCATTTCCTATAACCAACTCGAATGAATCCCCACTCAAATGCATCTTCCTGGGGAAGGCCTATCAGTTACACACACACAATGTTCTCATAGGCCCAACAGTGAAGAAGGAAAATGCAACATGAGACTATATCTCCACAATCTCCCATAGGCCCATGATTCTCTATATAATCGCACAAGAAAGACGGTGCCCATGTAAAATTGGTATGACCAATCATCATGTACCAAAGGACACCCATCAATGACCATGGGAATCTCCCACCCTCTTAATCTGGTAATGCATAGCACCCAATCACCTCCATCATCAACACTGTCAACCTCATCTCCTCAAGATGGGTAGTATAAACCTCTTGGTAACTCAGGCTGGCACTGTGGTAGCGTAACTCACCCACTTTCTCTCCAAACACCTCATCTATACACCTCACCGTGACCTCGGATGTCACTAAGTAAACATGGGATCCACTAATCGGTAGCCTCAATATCCTATATATATCCTCTAGGGTGATGTTCATCTCCCCTATCGGCAAGTGGAAGGTGTTAGTCGCCAAATCCCATCTCTCGATGAGGGAAACCATAAAACTCGCTGCTCTCTCACAACTAGCCCATAATGGTGGATCCCAATCAGGCTGATATCATCAATGTGACTCCACTCCTCAAAATTCACTTGTCCATGTAGCTCTAGCAATATAAGCAGCTCCCAGTCCCTCATCCGCAGCTTGTCTCTCGCTGCATCCAACCAACACTATATATTAGTATGCCTTTCCCAACTTACCCTGTGTTCACCCCCAAACCACCTATTCTTCCCAAAACCCCTCTACCCTAATCCTTACCCAACCCACCTACAACCCCTCCTCTCTCTTAACCCACACCTTTACATATCTTACCCTACCCATTGACCATCCATTTCCACTGCCTAACCCATTTTTGCCTATTTCTAGCCCCATTTCCTTATTTTCACACCAACTCTGGTTACCCATAACCATCATCGGTAGCCTTTAACTACCATTGGTCACCTATGTCATGACCGATGCCACTTCTACATGACCGACATTGGCCGACATGACCGCCACCGAGTCCACCTGTGGTGCCGAATGACACCGAAACCCCGACCACATTTTTTTAATTTTTGACCAAATCAACCCAACTACCCAACCAAACCTACTTAAACCTTCCCTACTTCCCTTCCCATTCCTATTGACCTACATTCCAACCTCCCCCAACCCAATTATATCCATTTTACCTCCCAATCCAAAATTCAAAACCTCCCCACATTTTTATTACAACCCATATTTTAACCTACTTAATCAATCAAATCATTAAGCTATGGTGTGGAGCTTACCTCATCCCTCTACCGACACTATGGCGGTATATCTGGCTATTGTATGGGTGGACCACCCGACCCCTCTCCTACCTCTACCATCAAGCCAAGAACAACCAATCCTCAGCCACACGAATTGTGCCACCTGATCTCGTGACCCCACCTCTCGCCCAATCAATCTCACCTATGTGGCTCGCCAACCAAGCTCTCTGTTGTACTCTTTTTTCCTCTTCCTCTTTTCTCTCTTCTTGTCCTTTTCTCCTTTTCTAAATGCACAAATGAATTTTAAAACATGGGTTTTCCACTTTTTATACCCTACGACTCGACCGACGTCGGTTAACCCTTGACCACTACTAGTTTGATGCCCTAGACTACATTGTCGGTTCCCCTACACCGTCATCGATTGATACCGACCGATGTCGGTTACCCTACCTACTCATTGCCCTCACATTTACCTCATTTTCCTTACCTCCTCTTTCTTTTTCCTCCCTACACCTACCTAGACCACTTTACCTTCACCTTTGGCCCTCCACCTTCTTCAACCTCCTCGCATCCACTGTTGACACCTTATTATTTTACCCCTACCTCAGCCTTACCCATGCCATGATCTCGATATTTGGACTTGGACCATCGCTAGTGACCTTTGACCTCATGTGTTCACTATACCTTGTGGCACTATTACCTATGTTGTTGACCTAATGACCTTACCTAGCCTATTTCCATGACCGTTTATCCTGACCCTACCTTTGGTGTACCGGAACATACCTAAACATTCCTGCACCTAACCTACATTGTGTTTCCTAACCTTATCCTATACCTTGGATATCGGATTCACTTCAACCTTGTTTGGATAAACCTATCAACCTTAGACAATGTAGAGTTTTCTGCTCTTCAACCCGGTAGCATGCTACAATTATACATGTGCGTGTGTTTGAATGTTGCTACCTTTGACCCTAACCCATTACCTAGATCACCCAAGTAGACCTTTCACCCTCTTCCCTACACCCACTTACCTTTTCCTCACATTTACCTTTTATCAAACCACTCACCGCTTCAACCTATTGCTTCGTCAGTTCATGGTGTGAGGGGGATCACCTTCACCCCCACATGGGGCAACCACATCTTAATTTTTTTAGCATCACTTACCAATACAAGCTACGCAACAAAAATGGGCAAAATATAGACACTAAAATTAGGTCACACTCCCCCTTCATCCCCAACATATATGGCCCCCATTATTACATCTACCTAGCCATGACCCCCTTCACCCCACTAATATTAATTTAATTAATGCTTTTATCCTCACTATATTTATTATTTAAATATCTTATTTAAATAATATCTACACAAACACTTCACTTAGACACCTCACCAAGTTAACTCAACCTAAGACCTAGTCTTAGCAAGTTACCATAACTAACTAAGACTTACCCAAACCCTAAAAATCAATGCCTACATTCCCTCTAACCACATTCCTGCATGCTCACAAGAAGCTCCCAATCTAATCCGTGGGACAATGACACAAGATTCGAAGAAATCAGGAGGATCTCCCTAAGTTTGGTAAACCTAGAAAATCCCGCTTGACCGACGTCAATTACCCCTAACCGTCACCGGTTAAGCTGGACCGCCATCGGTTACCCCCTTTTTAACCCCAAAACAACTTTATTCTCAAGGTTGGAATTTGGAACCTGGAAGTGAGAAGCAAGAAAGTTGACAAGAAAGAACGAGATCTCAAAAAGATAACACATCTTCAGAGAGCCAATTCCAACAAGAACTCACATCCAAGGAAGGAGATTGAGCATCTTCTCCTACATAGCCATCCCACCACCTTTTGATCTATCCAAGTAAAAGAGGAGCATGCATGCAGCCCATGCAGAATATTTTCTTCAATTGGTGATCACTTGCAGCCTCTAAACCCATCATCAGCACCTCCATCCTTCACACACAGATGTTCAGAAATGAAATCCAAGTAAGTACAACATCATACTTTCTGGTTATTTCATTTTATCATTATTTTATCATCCATTGTTTATCTTGCTCCCTATTGACCATATCCAACATTTTTTACCTTCATAGACCCACCAAAACCTCGCAAAACCTATTCCAATCACCCAATACCTCATCTCAACCAACCAAATCCTTTGTGTAATCACAAAGGAGACCAAAACCTTGTTCTGTGACGTTTCTAGATCTCACAGTAACCGATGCCGATTATACCTAACCATGGTGGTCACCCCTAACCGACGTCGGTCTCTGTGTTTTCCCACACAGCCTTAAACAAAGACCTACCCACCTCATTTTACCTCACCCTCACTCATTTTTGACCTACCCGAGACCTTTATCAAACTTGCAAAACCCAGAACCAACCATTTGACCTGTGGATTCTATTCTAGCTTAGCCTGTTAGATTAGATCTATTTCTTATTGTGTTTTTAAGTGAGATACCTAAATCATTTTAAAATAACAATATGATTTAATTTTTTTACAACATTAATTTGTTTAAAACAGTGGACTAATAGCCATCTAGGAAGTACCATATTTCCCGGATCTATCTCATGCTAGGTAGTTCACTGCCCATATTGTTTAATTCTTTCTGGTGGTCTTGCTTTCATTACAGGTAGTTCCTCCTAGCCAAAAGGAAGCTCTCACAATTAGTGTGGATTTGGAAGTCATTTTTGCGCAACAACCCATCAATTGAAATTTGAACAGTATTCTGCTACGCCCATTACCCTATCTGTTTAAGTCAACAATTCAAAAAAACAATCTAATAAAAGGTGAAACATGTGCACATGATTAGTTTAGATTAAATGATGTGATTAGGATAATTAATGATGAGTGATTACATGGAATAACTAGTGGTAGGTGAGGCATAGGAATATTAAATTCCTATAAATGTTAAGTGGGATTTAGATAGGATAATGTGATATAATAAAAGGGATTAAGGATGAAATGGGATAAAAGGATTAATGATATATAATAGATGTTATAAAAGGGATTTTTAATGGAATATTTAGATAAATGATGAAATATTAGAATAAATGGATTAATGATGAAATGAGATATTAGATGAATGATAAAAGGGAAAAATGAATTAAAATGGATTGGTGGTAGATAAATGGTGATGAGGCTAAAATGTGGGACATGATTAATGTTAATTAGTCATGTAGACATTTTAGGTGTCTACAGTCGATGAAAAATGTTCCTTTTTATACGTGTTGTGTAATTTTTTAAAATCCACGAGTGTTGGCCTTTTTGACAAATTTGTCCCAAAAATTTTACTTGCATTCCTCTTTTACTTATGATATTTTAGTTTTCTTTCTTGTTTCGCAGCTTTTTGGGGATTTTTGAGTCTCCCGTGGCTTTTGGAATCTATAGAGATCCATGA
Organism: Taxus wallichiana var. yunnanensis; assembly: GCA_018340775.1. Lineage (NCBI taxonomy): Eukaryota > Viridiplantae > Streptophyta > Pinopsida > Cupressales > Taxaceae > Taxus > Taxus wallichiana. Next base: position 197,936,409 of record CM031242.1, read on the forward strand.
AGTCTGATATTCTTGAAAAACTTGTAGAACACTAAACCAACATGCCATGATTTTTTTATACAACCACATTTCCTCATTTATTGCAACTAGACATCCATGACATCCTATCTTGCCTCAAATTATGAGACTAAGTCAATTTGAATGATTATCAATCATTCTAGAATTCCACCTTGATCATGATTTGATATTTATCCTTTCACAGTTCAGAGAAACCTGCAGAACATTAAGTTCTTCATTCCACGGACTACCAAGTTGATCCACCGAGGCCTCGAATATATGGTCATGTCCATCTTTTAATTTATTGATTTTTGATGGGAAGGAAATATCATGGAGATTTAGAAAGCTCGGTGACTAGATGAAATATGTAAATTTGAGTCCCTTGGATAGTATGAGGATATTTCATGAAAAAATCAACTAATTTATTAACATGGATCATAATGAGCACCAACATCAGCTCGAGATTTGGGATGAGAATTCCTCGTGGGTGTCATAATAACTAGAAAATATTTTAATATATAGATCAGATGCCTAATCCATTGGGTAAGAATCGGGGAGATAAAACACATAGGGCCATCTCGAAAAGATACATTACATTTACACTAGAATACTAACATATCTCGAAACCTGGTCACTATAGACCATAGCACAAAAAGGGAAACAAAAACATAAGGAAAAGAAACATCAAAATCTAAATTGTAAAAAGGCCATACCTAACCCTCTGGCTTAGTCTAATAAATTTTTTAGATGCCTACCATTTACAAGTAACTCCAGTAAGCATATTTCTAGGTCTTTCAAAAAGAAAGTATTCTCTCCAATTATGATATCAATAGAATATGGTCCCATTCATAGGGCATAATAATTTTACATGTTTTCCTTGTCCTTATGTCTAATGTCCTCTAACGGGACTAAGTCTCCAACACTAAAAACTCTTGGAGTGAATGTTTTCTCAAATATTTTCTTCATTTTCTCTATGAACTTGACATGTTTTTAATGTGAATTTATTCTTTCCTCATCCAATTCTAGAAATTGATTGATCCTTGTTTCATATGAAATCACCTCCTTTCCATCTTAAAATTGCTACATGAAATTATACATAGAAATTTGTAAGTGTAAGGGGAAAAGGGCTTGAATTACATAGATTAAATCAAAAGGAATCTTTCCAATAGACCTCTTGGTGGTAACTCTATCTGCCCATAATGAAAACTTGAGTTGCTCACCCCATTTATTTTTATTTGTCTCTAGTGTCCTTCTTAGGATCTTAAGCAGGTTCTTATTGTTTGATTATTCTTGGCCATTTCCTTGAGGGTTATAATTTGATGCATAATCTAAATTTATACAAACTCTTGGCACATTGTTGCCAATGGTTTAGCTATAAATCTCATGGAATTATCAATAACTATCTTGGCAGGGACCCCAAATATGTAGATTATGTTATTGAGAATAAAATCTATGACTACATGATTGGTTTCCTTCTTGGTGGGAATGGATTTAACCAATTTGGTCAAGTATTCAGTGGCTACCAGTATCCATTTATGACCGTAACTATAAGAGTTTGAAATTTCACCTATAAAATCCAATACCCATTGTTTGAATGGAGCTTCCACATATTATGGTTGAAGGGGTAGGTCCCTAGAGGCTTTCATTATTCCAGGAAAATGCTAACAAATCTAACATATTCAAAACAACAAGGAAACATATTTGAAAAATGAAGGCCGCTAATAACCTACCCTTGATATTTTATGAGTAGTAACTCTCTACGAACAAAATGGTCTCCACATAACCTCCCCCGCCCCCGCCAATGAAATTATGCAATTATTTTAGGTGCCTCTTCTTCAGTGATACATCTTAGAAAAACTCCTTTTGGGTTCTTCCAAGCTAGTCCATGATTAGTCAAGATATATTTTTGGGAAACCAACTTGAGTGTCCTCCTTTGATTCTTGTCTAAGTGCATAGGAAAATTCAAGTTCATCAAGTAATATACTATATATTTATACCAAACTGAAGTTCTTACCTTTTCATGAGGGTGTGGCCCATCTTCTTCAACATTGTGTATTTATACCATCTACAAATTTCTCTCTCGCCATCAACATTTCTAGGCCCAATCCTTGAACTAGTTTGGTGGTTTGAATTTCCATGTCATGCTCCCGAAACTTGTTAACCCGAGAAACATATTTTACTTGACATATCCATTTTAGTCAAAATGTATTTAACCATTGCATGGGGAACATAAGCTATAACTTTGGAGCTTAGAATATAGGGTTTGATTTAGTGGCTTTTAGCAAGAAAAAACTTTCTTTTCTATGATGGAGTATTTTAGCTCACCTTTCTACAAGAATTTTCTAAAGAATGTAATGGGATTTTCATACCCCTCTTCATCTTTATATAATAATAAAAAGTATTGTATTTTTAGAGGAAAAAGAGGATAGTTAAAATCCTTTCTTGTAATCAAGGCTAATCAATACAAAGGAAGTTTTGAGTTCCTCCTTTATTCCTTCTAATGATTAGACAAACCCTTCTCCACACTTAATGACCTTATCCTTTTTCAACGTACTCGTGATGGGGATAGTGATATCAAAAAAATTAGAGATGAATATTCTCACAAAGTTTATCTGTCCAAAAAATATTGAATGCCTTTCTTGGACATAGGGATGGGAACCTTACTAATTACTTCTACCCTTTCAGGGTCTATCATGACTCCTTGTGATACTATGTGTCCAAGAAACTTTTCCTTTTCCACCTCAAAGTGGAATTTCTTAGGATTTAATTAAATCTCATACTCTCTACATCTGAGTAACATATTTTCAAGGTGGCCTGTGGTCACCCATTTTCCTAGAGAAAATAATTATATCATCTTGATATACCATAGTAAAATCTTTAATAAGACCAGAGAAAGCCACATCCATGGCTCTTTGAAAATTTTCTCTAGCGTTCATCAATCCAAAAGGCATCCTAGCATAGACATATGTTCCCCATGGGGTAGTGAAAGAATTCTTGAACTGCTCTGATTGTTTCACTACCACTTGGTTATATCTAGAGAAACCATCCAATGTAGATACAGATCTGATCATGTTACCTTTTGTAACATATTGTCCATATTAGGCAATGGGTAATTATCCTTAAGAGATGCTTTATTTAGATTTCTAAAATCCACATAGATCCTTATGTCCCCATTTTTATTTCTGACTGGCACTAAGTTGGCCACCCATGAAGAATACATAATGGGTTGAAGTATCCCACCATCTCTTAGCTTCGTCAAATCCTCCAGTATTCTAGTTGTAAGGAGGGGATTGATAGGCCTTTTCTTCTATTTAAAGGGCTTAGAGTTAAGCATCAATGGTATTTCATGTTGATATATGTCATCCTTATAAGCTTCAAATCTGAATAAGACCATGTTAGAAAATCCTGATATCTCTTCAACAACTTGGTATAAGCCTATTTTTCTTTTTTATTCATACTAAATCTGAGCCAAACCTTTCTTGGGTCTTGAGGATTTACTAAGTTACATTATTCAACATCCCTAGGTATAGAAATAGGTTTATTCATAACTCATTCTACACTATCAAAAATTTATTCTAGACTGATAAGTCCCCTAGGAATAACACTTGTCTTTAATTGTATTACATCATTCTCAAAGAGGGTATGTTTTCCATCACACAATACAACCATTGGCTCAAGATCAATGAGATGATTGGTGAACTCACCTTTGTAACCTAAGGATCTCTCGAATCTGGGAATCATCCTAAAAACCTACCAATGCTTAATGTTATCAGAACCAAAGTTTCAACCATCACTTCAAATTTATTGTTTCAATAAGGAGATATCACTTCATTGTCATACTCGGACACCATAGTAGCTAACCTATCAACTACTACAATCTAAGTTCTCTCATGGTAAAGGATATTAAAATAATCAAATATCTCTATAGGATCCCAAACTACATGCTTGTATTGTTTCAACCTTTGATTCTTAGTTGCATATAATTTTCTTAATTTATTTACAAATATTTCATAATATCCTTTGAAAAAGAGATCTTTAATCCCTTGTCTCCACACAACCCTTAAACTAAGGAGGAAGACCTCATATTGAGACACATTATTAGTAAATTCAAACTTCAATTTGAAAGAGAATTTAAAAGAAATATGATTTGGATAAGTTAGAACCACTCCAGCTCCATTTCCAACATTGGAGCATGCTCCATCAAAATTCATGGTCCAGGGAAATTGACATCTTCATGTTCTACATTAGAATCTATGTAATGATATTCAGAAGTTACCTAAATTTGTATCAACAAATAACACCTCATAAGAGGCATTCATGGGATCCTTAATAAGATGGAGCGTTTTGTCTTCTCTATGCAATTTGACTAACTTACCTTATAATGGTATAAAGGCATAAAATATTTCCATCTAAACACTTCCTCCCACACTAGTAGCCCATTTTATTGATAGCAACATACCCCATTTAGCAGGGTAATCAACTATAAACACACTCATATTTAAATAATTACCAATACAAGGAGAAATTTGTACTACTAGACCTCGATAGACCTTGAAAGAGGTACTTAAATTGAATCTAAGGAAAACATCTCCCAAAAACTGTTTTATTATTTATGTCAAATTCATTCATGATCTATAAAAGAACTATATTACATGAATCTAATGAATTAAACATACAATTGTGAAGAAGTCACCCATTTACAATTATAGTAGTAAAAAAATGATCCACATCTAATTAGGATTCTACCAAGGATGTTCCTAAATATACTTCTATGGATTCTTCCATGTTCTCTAGTTCTTCCTTTATCTCAACTTCAACAACACTGAGGTGAGTTACTACATTATTTGTACCTCTTTCTTCAACAACCATATTATTCTTCAGCCCCAAATACTAAAATGCCTTGCTTTTATGCTTAGGAATTCTTAATAATTCCACAATTGGGACTGTAATTTTTATTTGACTCAGAATTTGATCCATATCACATACAACATAATTTGGTAGGGTGAAATTAGGTGCAAGGGTGATTTTATTTTCTAATAGGATGTTATTCATTATTGTTTGGGTAGATGCAGAAGTACTTGGCTTTGAAGTATTGATAGGACCTTTATTAGGCATACTTATTTTGGGGGCATCTTTGGGGATGTTGGTCAAGAGATTTTTTTGGTTTAGAAGCTGTAAGGTGTCCATTAACTTGTTTGTTCCTAAGGTTATACTCCTTTTCTTGAGCAACCAAAAATTCATTAATAGCTTCCTATCCTCTTCAGAAGGGATTCCACCATCATATTTTTTGATCATTAAATATCTTAAATACTCAAAGTCATGATTTGGAAGATCAAATTATTAAGCCATATCTATATCAACATCAATATTAAAAGGGAGGAAGAATAACTGATTTGTGCAAGCCCAAAATTCCTCCACATTTTTAGCATATAATAAATCATTTTAAGTGGCTCATGGTATTGAATCTTTTGGAAAAAACAACATGCATATGTCACCAAAAATAGCTTCATCAGTCACATCATCATCTCCAACAAGTTTCTCACAAGGGGAGTGTAGCAATAAACACTTACCACACCATTCAATGATGTGATATTCTTCTACTAATGGCATCCTTGCTATATTTGGATCTAGGAATACTTTATTCTCTCGAAATATTTTTGCTTGTTTCTTTAACCCATACATCCCTTTCCTATGCCATTAGCCTAGTCATATCCTTTGGGATGATTCAAAATCAAATTTTCCCTCATACTGGGTGCTTGATCTTAAGGATTTTAAACTATTAATTTCTCTCGATCTAGTAAAGCTTATATGAAATTTATTTAAGTGCTCCGAATTTTTTTAACCACTTTCTCCATGTCCACTACCTTATTATTTGTGTTTTCTCTAGATTAATCATCTTGACACCTTCCTCTTTAGAGTCTTCTCGAGATGATTTAATATTATTCTCAATTTTGACAACCTTAGATAAATCCTTCCTCATAGTTATAGGATTTTTTTCCCTCAGATAATAAGATGATTTCTTATCAAAGGAATCTAAGTATTTAATCAGAAAATAATCATCACTAGTCCTTACATTAATAGGAAATCTAGTCAAAGTTTTATTGAACCTAGTATTAAATTCTTGCACACACTCATTTAAATTATTATTGATATTTTTAAATTCTAATAAGAGAAACCTAGGGTCAGTCTTATCACTATCTCGGAGTCTCGAAGGAATTCTTCATTTATAACCAAGAATATATTGAATTCAAAGACAAAAATTATACCGTTCTCTGACATCTTCATATAATGTGTGTCTGAATAACCTGACATGAACATCCTCATGCTCTACTTACTTTTCATCCATTATATTTTGAAAAATTATAAGATGTTGATCTCCACTTATGGAATTATTTACTTGAAACTTTGGAAACCTCATCCTAATTTCATGTGGTACTTCATTTGGATAACCTTCCATGTCATTAAAATCAACAAGTCTTAATGTGTTAACTCGAAAGTTTCTTTATGAGGGGGTAAACCATGTTATTTGGTGGATATTTTCAAAATGAGAGTTGAAATGGTGTGGAACTAGAGGTATCTCGAGGTAGAGGATCATGATCCAAAAATGGAAATCTTTTGGGGACTCAGTTTCAAAAACACTTTGTTCTTATGAGTCAACAAACAAGGAAGATGAGGAATACCTTTTATAATTGCAAATGTAGAACCTTCTTGGAATAAAGTATGTAAATATGATTAAAGAATACCTAAGTTAGAGCTGTCGATGTGATAAATTAATAATCCACTAAATGTGGATCAAATTCATTGGTTGAACAATATTTTCTTATGCCCTTTGATTACCTACTAGTTTCCGATTTACTTCCTTCGATCGTGTATTTTCTATATGTATAAGTAATCTTATGGTTGGATCATATTTGAATAAATATATTTGTCTTTCTATATTTTCAAATGGGAGAGTTAATAATCAAGGTAAAGGATTTGCATTGGTATAACCTAGTTTCTCTTCAAAAGATGGAGCCACCACTAAGGCCTTGCACCTTATATGTATATATTAACTCAAAAAGTGCTTGAAATGATTGCTTCACAACCGAAAGATAAATATTTCTAGATTTGTATGAATTTTTCAAAGTGTTGATGGTTACCAATCACCCAATATACTCACAAAGTTTCAAAATTTATGGAAATCTTGTTTTTATTTTGGAAATTTTGAATAATATTTAGAAAACTGGTTTGTATTTTCCTAATTTTGGCAAAAATATACAAAGGAAAGTATTCTAAGCCTTTCTCAAAGTATATTATCCACAAAGGGGCACTAGAAGTATGTTGGTCCTCAAATCTGCACCCCTGGGTGGATTGACAACAATTCTCTTTAAGGGAAAGAAGAGGGAAATTTCTTAGAATGGTGGTAGATTGGGTGATATGTCATTTTATAGATGGGGAAGGGTCTAACAATTTCCTTGGGATCAATCCTTGGGGTGATCGAGGGCACATATAAAGGAGATGGCCTTTTCCTGCTACTTTTGGTCCTACCTTGAACCAGGGTGAGAGGACCTGAGGTGTAACCTGAATGTAGAGGGGGAGATAGGATCTTTGTTCCCTTGATTTCTTTTAAGTGATGGATCAATCTGGGATAAACATGGCCATGGACACAACACTCACTCTCATGAGTTGTCACAAAATATGTTGTGTATGCTTACCTTTCTAGACATAGGTTACTATAGATAGTAGAATTTAGTTGCTCTTGCATTCTCTAAATGGTAGAATTACAGCTAAGGGGCAGTCTCAATGATATTTAAAGACATAGCAACAATAACAATGAATGGAAGTTAGTATGATGGGATCAATTATGGGAGTTTTAATTTTAAAGGGGGATTATAAGATGATAGATTCCTTGTAACAAATCATTTAACACTTACTAGAGCATCCTACTATTCTGGAAAGTACAGAAAACTTGATTAAGTAGTCACAATTTCTCCAAAGGAAGATTTGCATTCATTGATACCCAACATATGAAAAGTTCTCGGTCAATCTTTAAAATATCTTGAACAAATTTTTGATCTAGATCTTAGAGAATCATAGAATTATTAAAGGATAACCATAATAAGATTAACCATATTCAAAATTGTAAATAAGATTGCAGATCTAGATCTTAGATCATGTTTAAAAGTCATGTTTAAAACCATTATCCATCTAATATACTCCATTATATTAAACATTGAATTACATAGAAGCTTCTTACATTACAAAGCATCACCATAAGTTATGCGCGTATCAGATCCAACAACATAACTCTACAATAATTCACTATTCAACATCTCTCTAACTACACAGTTCACTACATATTTATAGGGGTGGGGACTTTCCCTTCACCACCTACGCACTTCCCAAAATAGGTCACATGCTGATAATAGCCATGTGCCTTTACAATAACATGCACACATGCAAGTGTGCTAATAATAGACATCCTATAGTTAACTGGAAGAAGTAATCCTATTATTATCTTGAACTCATGCATGGTGCTTATCAGATGCTCATTCCCAAAATAGAATTTGTGTTTGTCATGCAAGTCTCCATCCCAATGTGTGCTCCACATGTTATCTTCCAAAAATAGCCGCATCCATGAAAATGGCTAAGTCCCAAATCATCTTGTCTGTGTGCACGTTTCCTTCCCTATCCTTCCACACCTTCAAGTACACCTTGTTCCCGCATGTGAATCCTATGTGTGTCTTCTCCTTAGGAAAATATTTTCTTCTCAACATTACCCCACACTAAAGTACATTTCCATCCCGACAATGGGGATTCTTTTTGATGTTCCCAAAGAATAAAGAATAAGAATGGAAAGAATATAAAGAATCACTATACAAAAGAATAGACCTTTACTCTGCAGCACCTTCTTCTTCAACTGGGAGGATCAATTCTAGATATTCTATTTTAATCTTAGCCTCCAATGTCTTCCATTCATCCAGCATGGTCCTTGTCTTCTCTGGAATGTTTGTGGAAATGGCTTCCAATTCATCTTGAGTAATCTTTTCCTTCTCATTCTACAAAGTACTTGGACAACATTGGCCATAGCAATCATCATTCCCTCCAGAAGATCCATCTTCTAACTATGTGCTTCCCAATCTCATCTATTCTCTCCTTATGTGGGTCTTGAGTTGCTGCAAGGGCTTCACGCTTTGTTTCACTAGTGCCAATCTTTTTCGCATGTCCCAATGTCTCATCTTTCATGGCCTTTAGAACATCATTATCTTCAACCAGAGTTTTGATCCTTATCACTTACTTGGTGCCACACAAATATTTCAAGAGCTTGGTTAGATTTCTTTAGTTCATCCTTTAGAGTTTGGAGCAATGCCTCATAATTTGAAATTTTCCTAACCACAGAGGCCCTTGCTCTTTCTTCTTTTTAGGATCCTTTGGTGCATTGGCATTCAAATTGGTCCATCTTCTAGCACCAAATCAACCAATGTGTGCACACATAATGCATAGCTAAAGGAAACTTCTCAGGTACCTTAGACTCAAGATGAGGTCTTGCTTTCATAACATAGTCACCAATTTCTTCTTTGCCATGCTAATGAAGGCCTCATTCTTTTTTTTTTCTAGGTCCTTTTCTCCTTTTAAATGCGTTATTTCATAGTTTTTTCCTTGTTATCTTCAAGTAGCACTCTAATGGTGGAAAGCCTTATCAATGTTCCTCCATGCCACCTCTATAGATACCTTAACCAAAAGCATTCTCACCTACTCATCAGACATTAGAGTAGGCTTGACTGTCATGTGTCTACTTTGGGGTGCCTTCTTCACTCTCCTTGATACACAAGATTCCTCTCATAGACATCAAAATATGGCTCATCCATATGGGTCTGCATGGACTAGGATAATTTGTTTCCTTGTGCATGTGGTGGCCATGTCTGGATCCATCAGCTCCCATCCATACAATTCCTTAAGGCCTATTATGCTCTAAAATCGGCGCAGATGATTTTTCTTGTGTCCTCAACATAGCCCATACTTGGCACAACATATTCTTCACTTGTTCTCTTTTTTTCTTGGCCCCTTAGAACCTGAGTGCCAAGGTTTGGAGTTTGGCCCTTCTTCTTCTTGAGTAGTAACATGAGCACTGGGTTTCTCTTGCACTATCTCTTCGCTTCCTTCATCCCTTCCTCTTCATCTTTCATTTCTTCATCTCTAGTTCCTCCATATCTTCTAGTTGTATTGGGGTTCCAGTGCACTCTCTCAAACTCCTCCACCTCCTCATCCAACTTCAACTTTCTCCTTCTCTTCTTCTCAAGTGCCTCTTTCTGAGGGGAGAGTCTAGGTGATCTTCTTATAGGTTATGGTGTTCCTCATGCCTTGGGTCTGGTTCTTCTGAATACCTTCTTAAAATGGTGCTCTTCAAGGACTGCATCCACATCCAAGTCCTCTTCTCCTTCTTCACTGTGGTGGTGGAGTATATCTATGCTGCTCACTCCACTTTTTCTATGGGCTACCTCCTCTAGCCTCTATGATCCAAGCCTCCACTATCTTCATGTTCCTCTTCCTCCTCATCTATATATATGGTCATAACAAGATTTGGAGTTGGCACATTCTCCATTGTATGCTTTTCCCTTAGGTGGCCCGGGAGCATGAACTCATTCTCCACATACTTATTATTCTCTAGCCTAGGCTTGAGCTAAAGATATATGAGCAGTGGCTCCACTATCCCCAATAGCCAAACTTATTAGCTTCATACTTATGATGTCTGAAATGAGCCTCTCAATGTAGGAAGACCGGACCTGGATATACATATGTTTTCCGAGAGTGTGGTAGTCACAATCTACCTTTTCTGTGTTGAATTTCAGCCTATGCGCATCAAAAATATGTGAACTAAGGCTAGAAGTAGCATGTTGTGAAGGCATAGGGAAGTTTGCACCATGGAACTCCATGTCCCATCCTTCATGGAAAACCGTGCGATGCAAAAGTGTTGATACACCACAAACTATACTACCTTTCCTACTACCTGAAGGTAGTTCCTTTGGAATGCACCATTCCTCCTCAAACACCATGTGAAGTTGGTCATACCACATTTCTACCCTTTTCTTGAATGGGCCACTCATTGATCCTTCACATAAATATTTCTCAAACCTTTCCATGAGGGACTTCTTCTTAGTGGGGTATTCCCAAATTTTATTCTTTGGCCCATCGAGCACTCCAATTTTCTAAAAACAAGAGATAAGAGGATGGCACCAAAACTTATCTTTTCACCTTGTGTGCGCTTCCTCAACAATGGTTTTATAATATAGCCTACTAAGTTGTAGATTTCTCCTGGGACATCTTCTTTGCAAATGTAAGCCACATTGTATTTACCTATGACCATCTCCCTTGATCATTCAACTTGGTGAGTAGATGCATGCTGGCTACCGCACCACAAGGTACTTCCTCAATCTATAGATTTCCATTCACGTGGACCCTTGGTATACCCCAAACTCCTTTCTTGTGGCTATAACCATTGCTTTATCAATTAGATCACTAACAATGTTTTCCATGTGCCCTTCAAATCTTGTTAATGTCGTAATTAGGGCCATTGTGAGCCTAACCCTCTCATCTAACAAAATAGAAGAAGTCCTCATGGACTCTGCTCATAAGCCATTGGTATAAAGGTTCATGTTTTCCAAAATATGGGAGCTCATATAGTTGATAAACTCCTACCTGCTTAAGAAACTTTTCCAACATCATCATACATTGGCATATCTTCCACCATGTGCTTGTTGGTCTTCTTATTCAACAAAGCATCCAACTCTCCTTGTTATTATGGTGGTGGTGGTTGTAGTCATTTACTTTGCATATGGATGTGGGAATCCCAATCTTTTTCGACTATTACTCCTTTTGGGTACTGCATCTCTGAAAAATTTCTCTCGGGAGAAATTTCAACCTCAACTTCCACCTTTTTCTTTCCTTTTTTTTGCTTGTGTGCTTTCTTTGGTGCCATCGTAAAAATCCCACCTTTTTCTTCTATGTCAAGTAAGTTCAAACCCTAGCTCAAAATCACATGCCCCCTAGCTCAAACCCATGCCCTAGCTCCTTCTCAATGCTTCTACTTCACTCAAACCCTTCACCAATGGGGATGCAAGCCTTTTTTCCATGCACAAATCTTCTCTCCACGTCTAGTTTCACAACTCTCCACACCTCAACATGATTCACTTGGCTTGGTTGCACTTAGCTCACTCGAATACTTGTGATTGCAAAGGTAAAAATGAACCCGCATCATGTCCTTATATAAATTTTCAAAAATTTAGTGCATTTATTACTCCTTCACCTACCAACAATCCTCTCATTAATTGACCATTTTCAAAATTTCCAAAAATTTTCACATGGTACAATTTTGCACCCCAACTATAACCTTCTAGCATGCACCTTCCTACCCTCTAGCTATAAAACTTCTCTCTTCACATGCTTCCATGCACCAAGTACCTCACCACTATGCCCTCTCATAGTAGTTTCCATGGCCACTACTTACCTCATGTTATATTGTCCCTTCATTCATTTCCATCTATGGTCTTCTTTAGAAGTAATCTCCTTTCTAACAACTCCTTTCCATACTTGAATAACACTGTAATAGTTTATTCTCATGTGTACCCATTTGTGAATAAAAATAACAACCACCCCACACCAATGGTATGTGCAGTCCTCTGTGCATAAAAATACTTCAGATTGTAATTAGCTTCCAAGTGCACAAAACACTTATTACACAAAACACCAAACTAAATTGACAAAGCATATGATGAAGAAGGAAATACATTAAAGGAAATATATAAAGGGAAACCTATACTAAATGGAAACATTGCCTTATTACAAACACCAAGAAGACTTATTTATAGTAGGGCTTCAACCTACTCCCATTAAAGTAACCGGGTAACCACATTCCATCAAGCACCTCTAACTGGAAAGCACTGAGTCAAGTATATGAGTGATAACATATGGTCCCAACCAATGCACCTTGAGCTTTCCTGGATGGCACAAAAACTTAGAATCATAAAGTAGTACCATCTGTCCAACCTCAAGCTTCTTTTCCCTGATGTGTCGGTCATGCCATGCCTTCTACCTGGCCTTTTCCTACTTCTGACTCCAATGTGCTATGGCGCCTCTCATCCAACTGTATTAACTTGTCAATTATTTCTTCTAATGCTTTCTCATCAACTAGACCTCCAACATGCACAATACACAAAGAAGGTAACATGAATTCCATAGGAAGAAACTTCTTTTGCACCAAACACCAACTGAAAGGGTGTGGCCTTATTCAACCTCTTGTAGGTTGTTCTATATGCCCAAAGTACAACAAAAACTTTATCATCCCAATCTTTCCTTCCAACATCACAATTTTTGTCAAGGTCTGGCTCAATATCTTGTTAAAGGCCTCAACAGTACCATTTTCCTGAGGATGATAGGGTGTAGTCTTGTGGTGCACAACCATAAATTCATCCAATAATATCTGATTGTCTCATTCAAAAAGTGTGTGCCCCTATCACTTTTCAAGCTCAATGGACATCCATACCTAGTAAGAACATTTTCCCATAAGAACTTGGTTGTTGTAGTTATTGTATAATCCTTTGTAGGTGTTTGCTTCTACCCACCTTGTAAGATAATCTATGCAAGTGATGATATATAACATGATCCAGTTCTATGCGTGGCTGGTGAAATAGGACCTACAAAGTCTATAGCCCATTTCTCAAATGGCTCTACACTATAAATAGGCCTCAAAGGCATTTCATCTCTTTCCTAAGTTTTCCAAAGGCGCTGACAAAGTGATCACATGCCTTACAATACTCTTTACAATCCTTGTATAGGGTCTCCCACCATAATCCAATGCGAGTAGAATCTTATGCATGTGGTGGCATCACCTACATAGTGCCCACCTGTAATACCACCATGAGCCTCTTCCATGATATTGTGTGCTCATGTTCTAGTACACACCAACACATAATACTTCATCTCTACCTAGTTTGTATAAATCTCCACTGATCAACATAAAGGGTGTCACGTGAATTGCAAGTTGTTTCTTCTCCAATGCTTTCATTCCTTCTGGCACCATACCCATGTGTAAAAAGACAACAATATCCTCCAATTCTGAAGGTGTGTGATGTAACCTATATACAACTATGCATCTGACATTGTATCTTCAATTGTCTGTGTGTCCTCCCCTGATTGAATCCTTGATAAGTGGTCTGGGCCAAAATTACTTTTACCTGGTTTTACCACAACTGTGAAATCAAATTCTGAAATAAGAGCACCCATCGACATATGCCCCTATAAAATGGGCTTATTTACCAAGTATTTTAATGTCATGTGATCAATATAGAATACAAAAGGTGTTGCTAGAAAGTATTATCTGAATTTATGCAATGCGTAGATCATCGACAAGGCCTCGTGCTCTATTGTTGTATAATTTTCTCTACAGAGTCAAATTTCTACTAGAAAAATAGATAGGATGATCTATAATACCCTCTCTAGGTTGAGCTAACACCACACCAATGGTTGTGCCAGAGGCATCCACATGTACATGAAATGGTTGGTTCCATGAAGGAAAATGTAGAATAGGTGTTGTTGTAAGTCTCTCCTTCAATGCCTCAAATGCACGTTGTTGTGGTTCTCCCCAATAGAATGTCCCTTTTCCTTTTAGTAACTCTTCCAGGGGTGTGAAAAATTTATATCCTTTGATAAAATTTCTATAATACCTGTGTGGCCCAAGAATCCACATGCACCTCACTCTGACTGGTAGGCTCTTCAGGCCTACAATAACTGCAACCTTAGCTGGATCCACTAACAAACCTTCCTTGTCAGATGATGTGCCCTAACAAAGTTCCAAAAGGTGTAGAAAACATGCACTTCTTGATGTTTAAAGAGATGTTTAACTATCTACATCTTTCAAACATTAAGCACAAATTGTCACAATGATCCTTAACAAGTCCATACACCATCCAATCATCCAAGTAAACTACAGGAAGTTGTGAATAAAATCTTGGAATGCTTGAACAACTATGCATGAAAATACAACAGTGCATTTTTCAAACCAAAGGGCATCACAAATATATGCAAAAAATTCCCCATTAGTGGTGAAAGTCATCTTCTCTTGATCCTCTGTGTAATTCTAACCTGATGATACCTAGAGAATCCATCTGTAAAAGAATAAACTTCATGCCCAACACCTTCTAATATTTCCTCTGTGAAAGGTGTAGGAAAAGGATCAATCACACATGCAACATTCAAGTTCCCTATAATCCACACAAATCCTAATCCGACCATCTTTCTTTATATTGATCACCATGGGGCTAACCCACTCTGATTCCTCTAGGGGCTTGATGATGCCAGATTTCAACATTTTGTCAATTTCTTCCTTAACTTTGATGTGCAGGTTAGGGTTCATCCTGTAAGGTCTCTTCCGACCTGGGAGCACACCTTCCTTTAGCTTAATCTTCATCTCTCCTAATGACTCATGCACTCCTTTTAACTCATGGTAGCCCCTAGGAAATAAGTCCTAAAAATCTCGTAGTAACTCAATTATCTTTTGCCACTTTAGAATCAGTCCAATAATCCCCAATTATTTCCTCCTTAGGTTCAACATCCATGCCAATGTTCACTTTCTTGGTCTTCATAGGTTCATGATAGTGCACACATTTTCTTATTCACTATTTCTAACACTTGTGCATACCTGTTGAATGATCTATATCCAGATTTTCTACTTCTTCATCATCCACTATGTAGACCATATTTCCTTTTTCTTTCTCACAAAGCAAGCACACTTAAGTAGTGTGGCATATGTCTCTTCTACTTCATCAAAAATGCTCCTGAGTCTACCTCACCAAATAACTCCTGAATGAGTTCTTCAGCCTTTGCACTATCTCCCATAGTTAAGCACTTTATAACCCTTAATGCCTCTTCCACCGGAGGTTTAGTAGAGAAGTAGTCAAAAGTATGGGTCATTCCTGTAATCAAGTCCTACCAATTTCTAGTCTCCTATGTAGTCTCTGCATAAACATACTAGGCTCGTGCACAACCTTGTAAAGTGGAATAAAGTTTGTGCACCCAAAGTGAAGGTGGTAAAGCTTCCTTGCCCCTCTATCCAGAGTCTCTCACACTATTGAACATGGTGTTGAATAGGTTGATTACCATGATACATGTAGATTGTAGTAGGCATTGCTCCTAAAGAACCGAGTGGTTAGAGAAATTTTGACTTCATTCCATTCCATAAGATTATCCCTTGTGAACCATCCACCAAGTGATGCATTGTTGTCCCACACAAGGTATATACTAACATATTCCTTCTTTCCACTTGATTTTTCCACTACTCCTCCATGACATGTAGAATACCGTAGGATCTCCTTCTCTAGTGTACCGAGGTACAGGTTGTTACCTATCCTCCAAATACATCGAGGTTTTCTTCTCCATGAAAATGTGCTTCTTACTTCATGCCCAACCATCTCATAGGTGTCATGTGCCCAATTGTCACAAGAAATACTTGTAGTATCACTGATAGACTATGCATCTTCCCACTGGAGGATTCCTTCCTTTGATGGCTCAAGTACTTTTGGGTCCCGAATGTGCATGTACATAAATTTTTTAGGTCTTCCTCACTCAAAGGTTCAACATAAGGCATATATTTCCCATCTGTCAAAGGGATAATCACTCTTTCTTCCTTGTTCTCAAACTTATATACCCCTTGTTGAACCATAAATCAACATTATTTGCATAACACCAAGGGCACCCAAGTAGAGTTGGGAAGTTATCTGATTCTGCAAGTGCTAAGACCTCAAAGTCCCCAGTGAACTTGGCCCCTTGTATAGTAATGGATGCATCCTTTAAAACTCCTATGGGAGTGGCCTTAGTTTGATTGGCCATGAACAATACATTAGAGGATGGTTGTAATGGAGGTTTTCCCATCTATACCCATGCATCTAAAGTAAGCACATTAACTTCATGCATGTATCAATCAATATATTACTCAAGAGCCACCCATCCACAACAACATTCAGAGTGATCTCCTTATCATAATCCAAGCTATGAGGGGGAAGATTAGCATGTAGGATCTCCATCCATTCTCTATACTGCACATGTGGAGTGTTTCCCTTTAGCCAATTCCCTAGTAATGGAATGATATTCTCTGGTGCAACATTTTGCATACCTCTTTCAAGTCATCAATATCTGATTGAATTGTCTCTCTGTTGCCTTCTTTTGTTCTAACTTCTGTGACTATTCCTTCAAACATTGTATTTCACCCTAAATATTTTTGAGTACCTCCATGGTTTCTGATAAACCTCCTTTTGATGTGTAGGATCTGGGTACCTTGCATGTAAAAATTCCTCCTTGGTGATGGTAGGATTTTTGTAATGCCTCTCTGGCATGTGTGCAACTTCAGCACATGTAGTAATCTTCATAGGTAATACCTCAAGTTCGGTGCCAGCTTTGGCATCCACTAATTTTCCACAGTGTGTTATATTCTAACCATCCATGCACCTTTGTTCTCCTATTTATGTTTTTGTTAAGATGCTCATATAAGTCGGGCATTCTCATAGCTGTGATTCTTCCCACAAAAAGAACAAGTAATATTTTGAGGACATTTCATGCCTGTAGTGGTCAAGAGATCCACATGTAAAACATGTTCCATGAGGGAACTCACCTCATCCACCACCATGCCTCGGCCCCCATCCACCATGGTATCCTCGACCTCTGCCATGACCTCCTTCAAATCACCCTTCATTCCGATCATAGCATGCTTGAGTGTGATCATGATCATGGTGCTCACTTTTACCTTTAGAATTATCTGATACTCTAGTCTTGTCACACACCAATATCTATGGCATCATGGATCTGACCAATCAAACTTGTAGTCTTCTATATCATGAGTCATGGACCAAAAATTTTACAATAACAAGATACATTCTTCCTTATCATGCATTGTAATAATGGGCAAACGACTTGCATCATGGTCCAAATGACATATCTCATAGTCCAACAATAATGAACACACTTGATCTGTGAGGAAACTATATTTGGTGTGCCCTTCCACTTCACAATCTATACACCAAATCCCAGTGCGTGTCTCATGTGTTGAATTTTCCGATAGTTTCTCCAACTACTTTTCCATAGCTGTAATCTGTGCCTCTAGGAATGGGCTCACTCCAGTGTCTATATACTCTTAACTACCTCAAGTGCACAAAAGCTTCTTCAAGTGCTTTGTGTGGGTCCGTATAAGTCTTATGTGACAACACCCTCCTAAAAGGTGTGATCAAGCCCCCAATGAACCATTGTGCATGTTGGCTTGCATGAATATCATAAGAAAGTTTAGACAATAATGTCTTGAAATGGGCATCATATTCTAAACACTCTTAAGTAGTGCCCTGCTTAATATCCTTGAGCACGCTTATACTCTTCTACTCAAACTCAGGGATATGAAACTCCTTAAGGAAATCATCCTTTAATGTTGCATAATCTACACAAGTCTGATCAGGTCAAACTTCCTATACCAACTATGTGTGCATCCCTGTAATGTAGTTGTAAACTAACTTTCCTTTACACTCAGAATCCATAACTCCTTTTTTGTGCCACAAATATCTCACACATGTGCACATGTTCAAAGCAACATCTTCTATGCCCCTATACTTTGGAAGATGAAGAGACATCTCCATGTAAATATTCTGGGGTTGGTGTGGACCTTACCCACCTGATCCAGAACCTCCTGTGTTACCTCTACCTCCAGAACCACCAGATCCACCAAAACTAGAGCCACCTATGCCCCCTGATCCTCCACCTATAGCTAGAAGTGGACCAATGGATGTACTACCCATGTGTCCCAATAGTGGTACTAAACTAAACTCCTATAGTCTGTGAAGTGGTACTACTCCTAGAAGTGAGTCCAAAATTTTATGCGTGCTTGAGTTTTGTGCTGACGATGCACCTGAAAAGGTACCTCAAAAAAAAAAGAAGACATTTTCCCTACCATAGATGTACTTGTTATCTAACTTACTCCTACTCTTCTACTACCCAAACTAGCTCTTGACTACTGGTTGTACTAGATACTTAGAAATCCAAGCACAAGGGCTAGGTTTCTAGGTAGATTCAGATGCATGCACCCATGGCCCATGTCATCTCTGCTAGTGCACTCCCATGTGAGGCCGAGGAGGGTTCCCTATTATGCTTTCCCAAATGGGGAGTTCCAGATGCTCTGGCTCCATGCCTCCTACGTGAGCTTCAAATCCTTCATGAGCCATCTCTCTCCTCAACACCATCCACTCTGTAATATCACGTTGCTTCTCTATCTCCCTCTCACATACCTCATTATACTTAAGCCACCTTTCTTCTCTCTATCCTCTCTACCGCTAGGTCTTACCATCTTTCACCAAACCTGTTCCTTCCCCCACGTGTGGTGGGGTTTAGCTAGCCATCATTTTTTCTTCCAAGTTTAAGGTTACCATCAATATTTTGATCGCTAATGGAATGCCTTGCAAATAAGTTCCCCTTGGATAACGTAAAAACTGGAACTCAACTACCTCTCGGGAAAGAATAAGTGGAAATTGAGTACTCCAAAATATAGCTATTCAAAACACCATGGAACCAAGTATCCATAACACGCGTCCAAATCAGATCAAGCATCATAAAGGGCCTGAAATTCTTCCTACATCCAAAAAGCATGTGATACCTCAATTCCTTTTAGATGCATAAGCAACCACCACTCATACAACTCTACCAAAATATATCAAAGAAGCTCTCATATATAAACAATCATACAAATTCTGCTCCACCCACATGCGTGTGTCAAACTCAAATCCAATGTTGAACCTCTAAGTGTACTCTTCTTCTAGATCCTTTATCCACTCCTCAACACTTGCTAAGGTCAATTGATACGTCTTCATCATGAAACATCCTGAAAAAACTGAAAAAGAGGTCCTAGACAATGGAACCAATGATGTAACCTAGAATCTACTATATAAAACCTAAAAAACCCAGGTGCACATTGGCACATCACCCAACCTGAGCTGAGTGCTCACCCAAAGCACAAAGGTACCAGCCCCTCTTTAGAGTTTCTTGTGCAGGATGTTAGTGTAATGAAGATACAACATATTTAGAACCATAAATAAGCATAAACATTCCACAGAGCATATTCCAGATCTAGATCTTAGAGAATCATGAATTAAATGATAACCATAATAAGATTAACCATGCAAGAACTAGTTATAGTCATGTTTAAAACCATTATCCATCCAATATACTCCATTATATTAAACATTAAATTACATAGAATCTTCTTACATTACAAAGCATCACCATAAGTTATGCATGTATATCGATCCAACAAGCATAACTCTACAATAATTCACTATTCAACATCTCTCTCTAACTACATAGTTCACTACATATTTATAGGGGTGGGGACTTTCCCTTCACTACCTACACACTTCCCAAAATAGGTCACATGTTGATAATAACCATGCACCTTTACAATAACATGCACACATGCAAGTGCGCTAATAATAGACATCCTATAGTTAACTAGAAGAAGTAATCCTATTATTATCTTGAACTCATGCATGGTGCTTATCAATGATGTTCTTTGTATGTTCCCAAAATAGCATTTATGTGTAGCTTGCAAGTATCCATCCCAATGTAGTCCCGAATCAAGCACGCGTTTCCTTCCCTATCCTTCCACACCTTTAAGTATGCCTTGTTCCCGTGCATGAATCCTCGGTGTGTATTCTCCTTAGGAAAATATTATCTTCTCCAAAGCCCTTTGATATGAGGATAGACCCTCATATTTATAAAAAATGGTGTCTTCTTATAATCCAATTTATTACCCAAAAAAATTCAATGAAGCATCCCAAAAGGCATGGAAAATGAGCTCCATTTTTAGAAAATATCTTGTAACTATAAATATTCCTTTTTCATTCCTTAATTTGATTAATTCGATTTCCAATATGGATTTGTGTAATATTTTTATTTTTTTTGCATAATCCCCTTTTGTCCTATTATGTTGTCATCATTATTCATGCACCAAGTCATAAACCATTCGTTACCTTTTTCCATTATCTTAACTAATTTGACACATACCATTTTGGAGGATATGTTTTGGGAAATGGATAATCATTCATATTCTCTCAAATTTGATGCTTCCTTTATGTGAATTGTTGAATCAAGCCAAAAACCATCTTTTGAAAGATATCAATTTGTTTCCCCTTTTTCCAAACCCATGCGAGTATCCAGAATTAATTTTGCATTCAATCCTAATATGATACCTCACACAATCACTCTAAAAATCCATCCCTCTATAAATTATTATTGATTTTCCATAAGATTACACCTTCCTTTGAGCATTCTAAGTGAAAAAGAGTTTGTGTTAATCCTTCTCAAGCAATGATGGATGTGGAATTATGAACCATTTTGAAGGAGCTTTCTTCAAAAACATTACATGCATTTTTCAACCTTTTTGGCCCAGATGAAGATTTTGTGAGGATGTTATTCATGATTGAAGATCAAGTTGAAACCAAAGGACCATCAACACCTCGTGCAGTTTGGTTATCATTAATACAAAGGCTTATCAAGATGACTCCCTTCTTATTTATTTTTCATATTATGTATCATCTGATGAGGCCACATATTGGCATGTTTTGGCCCCATCTAAATCCTTTTTGAAGCCTCTTACACATACTATTTTGAGACTTTGATTTCCTCTTGATGGTTGATATGAGATAAAGTTATGATTTTACATATATTTAGTTTTATATGTTCATTAAGATCTAATATACTTATTTACTATGGTGAATCTTGTCTTTTATGAAAACTGATGTTTCTGATGTCTCCAAGAAGAAATTACAAGATGCCATAAGCTTTTGAAGTAGTAGCACCTAGCCCGTAACACTCTAGTTGTGCTCCGCAATGACATGCCCATAGCCACCGGCTACGTAATGATAAAAGAGAATCATGACATCCAACAACAATGAGACATCATGAAGTATATAGAGCTGATCATATGAAGATGGGAAAGAAGTTAACCAAGTGAGCGTAATTGTTTGGAAAAATCTAAGAAGTCTTTGGGTGATTTATCTTACCCTGTAGCAAGCTCCAAACTTGCCTCAGCATCTTTTAGAACTACCCACAACAACAGAGAAGATGCACCTCCGCTGCCCATAGCCAAAGATAACTTATCTAGCTCACACCGAAGTATAAGAGAAAAAGTACCAATTGTCCTAACACATCATATGTAATGTTGTGCTTACTTTGTTAAGTAGTTTTGTAATCAGTTATTATCATGTAAATAAGACAGGAATTAGCTGTCTCCACTCAAAAAATATGAAATAGAACAACTATAATCTGTTTGAGTGGTTTTTGATCATATTCCTAGAATATAATAAGTTAGTGATTTGTCTATATATATATATTCAGATAGAAATGTAATGGATAGGAGTAATAGATTAAGGAATGAAGTGATAGTTGTATGAGAGAAGCAGAATTGTGAATGTGTGAAGACATAATATATTAATGTGAGTTTGTGCTCTTAAGTTCATTATAATCTCTTTGCTATAGCTTAATAGATGAATCATTTATCTTCTTAAGCAGTTATGTGAGTTTCTAGGGTAGGATCGAACTCACTTCTGCACAAGGAAGGGCCCCCTCGGAAGGAATTACAGGGAAGATCCTATTCCTCCATTTCCTATTTATGTTGTGTGGATTGATTATCAGTTATTTATTTCATTTTTGAAAGCTAATGAGTGTATAGTGTGTTGAGTTTTAGATCTACGGATCAGCAACATCCATAGTTTCTTGTCCAATTCACACAAGCATTACTTTATACTCTTTGATGGATTTCTAGCCTATAAAGACCTCACTCCAAAGTATTGTAGCATATATTTTGTAGGTCCTTTGCAATCCTTACAACCCTGGGTTGAAATTTGATGAACAGCAGAGTATGAGACCTAATATCATTGGTTGATTATTCTACACATCATTTTGGCACCATTGTTGGGGAAGGTGTCTAGACAATACCATAGAAGTGATTCAATTTCCCACTTTCAGTCAATTCACACTTTCATTTCCCACTTTCTAGAATAACCATTCATGCTTTCTAGAATAGCCGTCCTACTTTTAGATCAGCTTTCCTTCCTATTATTTCAAAAGCTTTCTAGGAGCTAGAATTCTTGCTTTCTAGGATAAATTTGTCATTACCGCATTGCTCAATTTCTGCAAATAGCATTAAGAATCAACCCCCTCATATATTTGAAAAAAAAAGGAAAAAAAAAAAAAAAAAAGGGAAAATATACAGGAAAAAGCAAGAGAGAGAGCTGGAAAATTTATGCATAGAGAACGAGACTCATTCGGAAGATTTTTGCCAAAGCAAAAACAAACTACTATAGTAGAGGAGCTACTTATCTCCCAAGACAAGGAGTATACTTCCACACAAAGAAGAAGAGTGGAAGAGGAGCTGCAACATATTCAAGAAGAAGAACAAGAAGCAGAGAAGACCTTGGCCGTGCTAGTGAAAGAAAGACAAGAGGAGGATTCAAATGAATCCCATACTCCACGAGGAGAAAGAACACCAGAATACCTACTCAATTCAACAAGTTCTATTACAACTACTACCACCCACCATACAACACCTCAAGTATCTATACATTATCATACCGAGGGGGAGGTTGATTGGGAATTCAAGGACATTATTCTAAAATCTCTTGGGATCTGTATAACAAGGAAATACACCATGGATCGAGCATCAAGAAATGAAGTTGAAGGTAGAGAACATGCTGCCTCCACTTTTGAATTCCCAATTGTAGAAACCATAGAAGATACTCCTATGAAGAATATTCCACCCTCAGCCCTCCCACACTTGGGGATGTTCAATGAGGATCCAGATACATTCCTATTTGAGTATGATGTGTTATGCCAAAGCTACGACTACCGAATGGATGAACAAAAGCTCAAGCTCTTTCCAGCCACCCTGAAGGATGCAACACTAAGATGGTTCATGGGACTAGGGGGAACACAGTTAATAGTTGGGATGATATGAAGAAATTTTTTTGACCAAATATCAGGAATATGGAAAAGGCCAAAAATTCGAAAGAAATGACATATTCCACATGATTCAAGACAAGGATGAATCTTAGGAAGACCACACGAAGAGGTTCAACTTCACTTTGCAGAAGCATAAGAAAACTAATCTCAACCTGACATGCTCTAGCTAGTATTTCTAAAAGGAATCTGAGATGATTGCTTGGAAGCCTTAGACCTCATGAGTGGAGGAGATGCATCTCAGCTAACCTTCAAGGAGATGCAACAACTGGGGAAGAACTATTTGAGATCAATGTTGGGTAAAATTTGGAATAAAAAGATGCTGTCAACATCAACCAATGGGATCTCTAAATTTGATGTAAGTAATCTACTACGGGACATGAAGATGGATATAATCAGCCACATGGCCACACAGCTGGATACGCTACACACTAAACAAAAATAATAAGTAATGGACCAAGCCCTTATGGTCTACTACCTAGATTGTCGGAAGAAGCAAGCTGATTACAAGTGTCAAGTTATAAAGATGAAGGTAGCAAGCATTACATCTGAAGAACCAGATTCTATAGCACTACATGCCATAGGAGGAAATGAAGACCAAGTGTTCTACGTGGCACAAAGGAAACCTTGGCACCAAGGACAAACTATCCAGGTATGGGATCGAATTCACCATTTTCAAAATCATCATTTTTCAATCAAAATGTAAATAACATGCCCAATTGGAGTAATACCTGGATGCCTCCAGCCCCTCCCAACCCACATTGGCCTATGAAACAACCATATAATCCTAATCAATGGTAGCAATATCCTACTCCACCCTGGAAAAATCAACCATGGCAGCCCCACATAATCAATGGCAAAACTAGCCAACCCAAGGTCCACAAAATCTTGCAAACCCATGGTAGCAACCATGGAGAGGGAAACAACCTTGGGGAAATCAGCAAGGTGGGTTCCCACAATAACCAAAAATCTTGCAATAATGTTGAACACACAACTAGTAAGATTGGCTCAAATACCTGCTCAACCTGTGCCAAATCCTGCCAATAAGTTGGCTCAACCAACATGTACTGCTGAAATAACATAGTACCCCACTTATACAGTGGACATCAATGAAGTCCACCTGTGTTTAGGAAGAACTCTACCACCTCCAAGTCCACCCATAATGAAAAACCCCACAATATCCATTCCATAGTCTACACCACAACCATAGGAGGATCCTGAACCAACCAATAAAGAGAATGCAGAAACAATATCACCACCCTTCCTAGAACGTCTGAACCTTCAACGCACTCCTGCTGAACCTGAGTTTGATATCCTAGGGCAGCTAAAGAATGTTTGTGTAAATATCCCTTTGTTTCAGGCCATTAAAGATGTCCCCATTTATTCCAAGGTAGTCAAAGATTTGTGCCTTTAAAAACCTAGAAGGAAGAAGAAGGATCCTAATACAGTCCATGTCATTAGACAATTGGTAGAAATCATGCTGGGAAGAACACTACCATAGAAATATGCAAACCCAGTTGTCCAGTTGTCATTATTCAAATCAATGGACAACAAGTCCATAATACCTTGATCGACCTAGGAGCTGCCATCAATGTCATAACAATGGAAACAATGCATAAATTAGACCTACAACATATTCATCCCACATCTACAATGTTACAAATGGTAGACAGATCCATAGTATGACCAAAAGGAATCATAGAAGATTTGGTCATATCAGTAGATTCATGGGAGTACCCTGCAGATTTTATTGTATTGCAGCCAAAAACAAAACTTGGAGGATATCCTCTGATCTTGGGAAGGCCATGGTTGGCCACTGTAGATGCATTAATCAGTTGTAGATCTAGAAACATGCAGATTTCAAATGGGAACATCACCAAGAAACTAGTTTTGTACCCACCGGCATAGGTATCACAAGACAAGGACCAACCTGTCTGGATTGAAGAAGAAGAAGAGGTACCCCTATGCCCTGATTTAAAAATAGATCATGCATGTATAATGGAAGATCTAGAAGAGTATACCATCATCTCAAACATGCTACAAAACAAATATCAGGTAGAAAAACCAACTCCTAAAGAATTTCCTTATATTCATTGTCCCTTTTCTAATCTATGGTCAAAAGAAGAACTGATGAAAGTGATCAAAATATCTTCCATCATTGTTGGCACACATCTATAGCCACACATGATCAATCAACAACATAGAAAATGACAGAAGCCACAAAATCCATAGAATAATGTCAGGCAAGATACTCCACATAAATAACAAATTAAGTGTGGAAGAAGAAAGAAAATTGATAGCCATATTACATGCAAACAAAGGAGCCTTTACATGGGACTATGAATACATGCAAGGCATCAGCCTAGAAAAGTGTACACACCACATTTACATCAAAGAGGAATGCAAACCCATATGCCAACCACAAAGGTGGATGAACCCAGCAGTGAAAGAAATAGTAAAGGGTAAAATACAAAAATCTTAGATGTGGGATTCATTTATCCAATCTCTGACAACCATTGGGTTTCTCCATTAGTCATTATACCCAAGAAATGAGGAAAGTGGTGTATATGTATAGACTACAGAGAATTGAACGTAGCTACAAGGAAGGACCATTTCCGCTGCCATTTATTGATCAAGTGCTAGATACACTTGCAGGGAAGAAATAATTTACATTCTTAGATGGTTTCAGTGGATACAATCAGATCCGCATTGCTCCTAAGGATCAAGAAAAGACCATGTTCACATGCCCATGGGGAACATTCACATATGTTGTCCTACCATTTGGATTATGCAATGCACCTGCCACATTTCAGCGGGCAGTCCTTAGCATATTTTTAGATCTCTCACATGACTGTGTAGAGATATATATGGATGACTTCACCGTCTATGGAGACACATTTGAGGTATGTCTGAATAACTTGGAAAAATTATTAATACACTGTCAAGAAAATCATCTATCCCTAAGTCATAAGAAATGTTTCATGCTCATGGAGGAAGGGATAGTGCTAGGACACCATGTCTCTGAAAAGGGGATTAGAGTGGACCCAACCAAGATTGCTATCATCAAGGACCTACCGGTACCACAAAAAAAGATGTACGCAACTTCTTGGGTCATGCTAGTTACTATCAGAGGTTCATCAACAATTTCAGCAAAATGGCAGCCCCATTGTTCACCTTGCTAAACAAAGATGTTGAGTTTGTATGGACTCCCACCTATAATGAAGCATTCAATCTACTGAAGCAGTTGCTCATATCAACCCCCATATTACGTGGACTAGACTGGGCATTACCTTTTCACATACATACAGATGCCTCTGATACTTCCCTAGGTGCAAAGATCTTAGGACGAAAGAAGGGCATCTTAGCTATGCGATTTGATTTATAAGAAAAAATATGTAATCAACAGAGCTGAACTACGGGTGGTGGAGAAAGAATTCTTTACTGATTGTATATATAATCAACAAGTTCAAACATTACATCACAGGCTATAAAAATTTCATACACACAGATCATGATGCCATCAAGTACCTCATGAATAAACCATTGGTATCCGGAAGAGTGGTAAGATGGATTCTCTTGTTGCAAGAATTTGACATTACCATACTAGATAAACTAGGGAAGGACAATGTTGTAGCTGACTTCCTTTCAAGATTACAAAGCAATCAAGAGGATGGCATAGTGGATGACTCATTTCCCGATGAGCACCTCTTCGCCCTCACTATCTCTACACCTGGTTTGCTGATGTAGCAAACTACCTTGTTTCTCGGACAACTGCCACATCACTTTTCCTCAAAAGAGAAGCATGCCTTGATACGGAAAAGTAGTAAGTACTCTTGGATTTCTGGTTTTCTCTTCTATACTGGACCTGATTGTGTAATACGAAGATGTCTATGAGAAGATGAAGTAGTTGACATTCTCAAAGCATGCCATGACAAGCCATGTGGAGGAAACTTTGCAGCCAAAAGAATAGTAGTCAAAATCCTGACTGTAGGATACTACTGGCCTACATTGCATAAGGATGCAAATAGATATACAACCCACTGTGATAAATGCCAATGTATGGGGAGGCCTACAAGGTTAGATGAGATGCCATTACAGCCTCAGCTGCAACTAGAACCTTTTGACAAATGGGGGTTGGACTTTGTTGGGCCCATAGACCCCAAATCAAACAACAAAGAGTACATCCTTGTATGTATAGATTATGTCACCAAATGGGCTGAAGTAAAAGCACTGACACATGCTCGAGATGAGAAAGTAGTAGCCTTCTTATATGAAGAGATATTCACAAGATATGGTGTACCAAGGGAAATAGTTATAGATCAAGGGCCTCATTTTACTTGATCTCATTGCTAACCTAGTGGAAGAATATACGATAAGACACAAGAAGTCCACACCATACCATCCACAGTCCAATGGCTAGGTTGAAGTCACGAATAGAGAATTAGAAAATATCCTGACCAAAACAATCAATCTATCAAGAAAGGATTGGGATTCTAGACTCCACGAGGCTATATGGGCATATAGAATCACATGGAAAACAATTGACTTCACACCATATGAGTTGGTATATGGGAAGAAACCAATGCTGCTAATAGAATTTGAACACAAAACTTTAAGGACTGTAGTAGAGCTAGGAATTGATATTTCCGAAGCACACAAGCAAAGATTGATGTAGCTCAATGCTTTGGATGAGTACAGAAAACAAGCACTTCAGAACATAGAATTGATACAGTAGTAGCGAATAGGATGGCATGATAGATACATCAAACCTAGGCAGTTCACACATGGAGATTGGGCCCTACTGTTCGATTCAAAATACAAAGACCACAAAGGAAAATTGCAAACAAGATGGCTTGGGCCATACGAGATCAAACATGTCTATGACAATGGTGTAGTCCAACTATGAACAATTGATCTAGTAAGATTCAAACTCCTGGTTAACGGTCATAGACTCAAAGTATACAAGAAACCCTTATCAAAGGAGTAATTTTCACAACAAGTGCAACAATCCATGCAGACAAACCCTCATATTGACCCACCAAGTTCAAAGGAAAAGGAGATTGATGAGGAAGGAAGGGAGGATGATCTCTACCTCCCATGGGAAGAAGATTGAAATGTTATATATGGACCTTAATAGGGCCATAATAAACATTCTACTACAGTAGTAGCAGGATCAAAAAAAAAGAAAAAAAAAAAAAAAACCAATAATGAAAACCCTTTTAGGCATTATTAGTGGATTCAGGTAGAAAACCAGCTTGCTGGCTGCTCAAAACTGTGAAAAAGGGCCTGAATGGAAAACCAGCTCATTGGCCATTCAGGGGAAAAAACTAGAAAAAAAAACCACAAAAGAAGGAGAAGAAAAAAATGTGTATTTTTCAAGAAGGATGGAAAGAAAAACACCTCAGCCAAACCTGCTTAACACATTTCTTTTGCCACTTCTAGTTGCTATGGGAAACCTTCCATTTCGTTGCAGGATCCTCAAACAACAGCTATGGGTAGAGTTTTGGTCACCTACAGGCATATTTAGAAGAAGGTAAGGCAAAATATGAACCAAAAACAATTGCACAAAGTAAAATTAATGTTGCAGGTACTCTTTCCCTTCCTGTAAACATTCCTTGCTTGCTACGAGTAACCCCTTAGTTAAATCAGGCTACCTATTCAAGGTCTTATGGGTAGTCAAGAAAAGTGATGCACAAATCCACTCCAGAACTTGCAGGCATCATACAAAAGAAGAAGGAATGTAAGTTTCTAAAAATCACAAGCATCATGCAAGGAGGTATCATTTTTGTAGGTTTTCACATGTTGTAGATGCACAAATAGAAACAAGGACCTCCAGCTGAGTCCAAGAGGAACCTCATGTCAGATCTACCTATGCATAAAAATTGCATAAACAAATTCTAGAAGAGCAATCATTTTTCAAGATGATCCTTGCAATCAAATTACTCATTGGAAAAAGTGTTGCATGCCAAACCCTTGGACAAAGCATATTCCCATAAAAAGGTGTCACGTGAAGGACAAATAGGTGGCACTAAGGTAAAAA
Organism: Taxus wallichiana var. yunnanensis; assembly: GCA_018340775.1. Classification (NCBI taxonomy): domain Eukaryota; kingdom Viridiplantae; phylum Streptophyta; class Pinopsida; order Cupressales; family Taxaceae; genus Taxus; species Taxus wallichiana. The sequence goes on from CM031242.1 coordinate 197,966,461, forward strand.
GGTAATATCTACAAGTAGTAAGTATTTATTTCTTGAAAAGACATGTTAAAATTAAATATACGCCTTAATCATTTACTTTTTTTCAATCACCATCATGAGGGGACATTAATAAGTCCCTTCAGCAATAATTTGAAGGAAAAATGGCACGTGTGAAACATTTTTTTCACTCGGGATGAGTGACATCTGTCCGGGGGAGGAAACAGGATTGGATCTCACTATGGGAAAATTTAATTAGCTACAACACGAGGACCTAGGGAATAATGACACACGCCTCGATTACAAGGGAAAATTAAATATTTCCCCTGAGATGTGATTAAGCAAAACAAAAAGAGTGAAAATCAATGCAGAGAGAAAAAAACTGTCTGCAAAAGCTATGGGAGGAACAGTTGTTCACAGAGAGCCCACCGATGTCACACCCTTGAGAAATAACCCTCATTGCTGGGATATATTTGAACGGGATGGATGGAAAAATTACTTCCAACTACTAACTGAATACTCAAATGAGAGAGCAAAGCAATTTGCAAGAACATTCAATGGACAACAAGCCATGGTAGCTGGCATATCATTTCTAGTAACAAAAGACTTGATTGGGAAAGTGACAAGACTCCCTCAAAATGGAGAAAATTGGGAGGAGAAACCCAATGCACAACAAATCAAATAACAATTCTTCCAAGGGGAGCAATACAATCAGACAAAAGGGGGTATTGAGACAAGAAGCCTACCTGAGGCCTAGAGAGAAATTGTTACATTCATCATCAAGTACTTCACATGCAAAGGAAGGTATTCCCTACTCTATACAATGCAATTTAAATACTTAAATCACTTAAGGCATGAAATAGTAATAAATGTCCCAAACCACTTGTTGAATAGCCTAAATAAAATGGAAAAAGAATACCAGAAAGGGGTTAAGAATGCTTTGTCTCATCACTATTGATCTGACTAATCACCAAGTGAGGCCAAAAAAAAATCCAACCTAGGATTGATTTAAACTAGGTAATAGGGAATCCAAACCAGTAACCTGTAACACCTGAAGAAGAGAAGAGTCAAGAAAAAATTGAAGAAAGAGTGGAAAAAGAAGAAACCCCTGAGAAACACCACAACAAGAAAGGAGGTCAAAAAGAAAGCATATCATAAGGGTCCCTAGGGAGAGAGAAGAGGAGTCTAGCATACCTGTAGCAAGAAATACTAGGATCTCTACTACTACAAAGCGTAAGAAGAAGGAGGCTCATCATTTCCTTAGAAAAGGAAACCACATAAGAGGTAGGGAGTAAGAAAAGCAGCCCTAATGCCTCTCTGTCTGCATAATCAAGGGGCTCTATCTCCAAGAAGATGAAAGGTGTAGAGGAAACATCACCTACTAGAGAGCATAACATGCAGGAAAAGGAAGAAAAACCCCTACACCTATAGTAGAGGAGGCACCTAAAGAAACTGAGACTACCTCAGCACCTAAGGAAAAAGGAAAAGAAAAGGTAGTAGAGGAAGTTACCCCCAAGAAAGAACAAAAGAGAAAAATAACAGTTGTAAGAAGATCTCATAGGATAAGGAGGAAAAGAACAACACAAACAGAGACCATAGAAATCAGTGAAGAAGCACCTCAAAAGAAGAAGGAAGAAGTCTTTATCACAAAAGAAGGTTTTGAGATAGTAAGAGAGATGGACAGTTCAGAAGAAGAGGAGAAGCAAGAACAAATTTTGAGATACCACATCAAGTAGAAATTAAAGAGAAAAGGGAAGGGAAAGAAGAACCTGAATTCCAAACTCTAGAGCAAGCAGTGAAGGAAATCAACATTTTGAGAAGAATTATAAGAAACCTGGAGGGAACAAGAGGATTGGATGCCCTGATAGGAGCAGAAGAAGCTTTGGAAAAGACTCCCATGGAAGAAGAAAAATAAGAAGAACCTGTAGAAGAACCGAACCTGAACCAAAATATGAAGGTAAATACAAGGGAGGAAAGGATGAGTCCTTACTCCAAATGGTCCCATATAGAGCACAAAAACAACTGCAGCAGAGCCTGAGGTAATACACTTTGACCTCACTTCTGAAAATACCTATTCAGCTAGCCCTAAGGATGACCTATATACATTCTTAGAAGAAAATTTTCTTGAAGATTATAATGTTTTTCAAAGGCTAGTACAAAGATTTAAAGGGCATGTTGAAGCAAGGCAAAAACATGACACATTGGTGGAGAAGGTGGAAAAATAGGAAGTAGAAATAGAAGGACTTAAGATGAAAGTAGAAAATATGTATGATCTTTCTACTAGGATTTTATAATGTAGACCTCCACCATGAGTATATGCTCTATATTTGCAGGAGAAATGGTTGCATTTCAGATATGAGAAAGTATACAATAACCTTCCCTATGTTGTGGATGACCCCAAAACATTATTTAACATGTATAGAGAATCTGATCCTAACACTCAGGCACAACTGAGTGAGTTTTATATCCATAAATTTTTTGTTCCTTCTAATGTAAAGTGGAATCCTAACATGTACCTGGGTGACATACTTCTAGATGCCTTCACATCCTACCTGAAAAATGAGAAGAGAAGAAAAGAAGAGGCATATGAGTATCTGGAAATGGAAAAATAGTCCACCTTAATGATAAGGGGAGAAAGTGGTTACCCTGAGGACATTGTAGAAGAATGGGCAGAGTTTTTATCAGAGGATAGATTGGCTACATGGGTTAGGAAAAGGTGGATAGCTGTCCAGAACCGATATTTGATATTCTGGAAAAAGAAGGTAAAACAACTTATGTATCCTACAAATCAAGATGGGATGAGTTTCCCACTATATTGAGAAATAAAGAGCCAAACTCACCTGTAAATTTTAAGCAGGCCTTAAAAAGGGTTCATGATTACATAGAACTAGTAAGAATGAAAAAGGAAGGATGGTTAGGATTGAGGTTTCATCCTCCCATCTTCTGGTATCCCATTCTAGATTGGAGGGAAATAGTACCTTTGGATAAAGAAAAATAAGCAACCTTATGGCATGAACTTGGGATAAGGGGAGGTCTCTATGGATATGGCCAGGTAGGTAATCAAGACCCCTATGACTACAAAAAATATTGTGCCCTCAAGATGAGCCACTTTCTCAGGGACGAGCAAGAAGCTAAGTTTGGGGGTGTGATGAGGCCACATATTGGCATGTTTTGGCCCCATCTAAATCCTTTTTGAAGCCTCTTACACATACAATTTTGAGACTTTGATCTCCTCTTGATGGTTGATATGAGATAAAGTTATGATTTTACATATATTTAGTTTTGTATGTTCATTAAGATCTAATATACTTATTTACTTTGGTGAATCTTGTCTTTTGTGCAAAATGATGTTTCTGATGTCTCCATGAACAAATTACAAGATGCCATAAGATTTTGAAGTAGTAGGCCCTATCCCGTAGCACTCTGGTTGTGCTCCTACAACAGCCCATAGCCACTAGCTAGGCAATGATAAAAGAGAATCATGACATCCAACAACAATGAGGCATCATGAAGTATATGGAGCTGAGCATATGAAGCTAGGAAATAAGTTAACCAAGTGGCAACATTGTTTGGAAAAGTCTAAGAAGTCTTTGGGTGATTTATCTTACTTGTAGCAAGCTCCAGACCTGCCCATAGCATCTTCTAGAACTACCTGTAACAATAGAGCAATATGCACCTCCAGCTACCCATAGCCAAAGAGAACTTATCCAACTCACACCGAAGTATAAGACAAAAATTACCAGCTATCCTAACACATCATATGTAATGTTGTGGTTACTTTGTTAAGTAGTTTTGTAATCAGTTCTTATCATGTAAATAAGACAGGAATTAGCCATCTCCACTCAACAAATATGAAACAAAACAACTATAATCTATTTGAGTGGTTTCTAATCATATTCCTAGAATATAATAAGTTAGTGATATATATATATAGAAATGTAATGGATATGGAGTAATAGATTAAAGAATGAAGTGATATCTGTATGAGAGAGGAAGAATTGTGAATGTGTGAGGACAAAATATATTAATGTGAGTTTTTTCTCTTAAGTTCATTATAACCTCTTTTTTATAGCAATCTTTAATTACTACAACTTAATAGATGAATTGTTTATCTTCTTAAGCAGTTTTATGAGTTTCTAGGGTAGGATCGGAACTCACTTATGCACGAGGAAGGGCCCCCTTGAAAGGAATTGTAGGGAAGATCCTATTCCTCCATTTCCTATTTATGTTTTGTGGATTGATTATCAGTTATTCATTTCATTTCTGAAACCTAATGAGTGCATAGTGTGTTGAGTTTTAGATCTGCAGATCAGCAACATCCATATTTTACTTTCCAATTTACACAAGCATTACTTTATACTCTTTGATGAATTTCTAGCCTACAAAGACCTCACTCCAAAGTACTGTAGCATATATTTTGCAGGCCATTTGAAAAGCTTACGCCCTAGGTTGAAATTTAATTAATAATAGAGTATGGGACCCAATATCATTGGTTGATTATTCGCACATCATCATCATGTATTCCATGTAGAGGATCAAAAAGCTCCGGAATTATTGAATAAGTTTTGCTCTCTTGTAGGCCCTCCATTAGCAAGAACATCATCAACATATATGTTTTCTTTTTAATGAGGAATTGGAAGAGAAAGTAATTCCAACTGATGTCTATGTAGTGCCTAGTGATGATGATGTAGAATACATATCTTTAATCTTCCATAAAATAGCCACATCTTGAGAGAGAATCGATGAAATATTCTTCTGAGAGTTCCCCTAAAGTTTCACTTCCTTTATTGAAGAGATGAAAATGGGGTGTGAGTAGGAGGTCAAAAATCATGATGATGTAACATAAAGCGTATATCAAATGATGAATGAATAGGAAAGCGAGAAAAGGGTGATGATTTAGCATAAAGTGTATATCATGATATGTATGAATAAGGAACTAGTTAGTAATGTCACATAGTAAGAGGATTTAATGATTGAACATGTGAGTGTGATGGGTTCTATTTAGTATGTATACCCTTAGCACTTGAGTATGGATCGTGGAACTAAAGTGTGTCATAAAGTAGTGTGTGTAATGCGTAGAGGATGATGAGTAAAATGTGCAATATGTATAGTAGTTGCCATAGGTGTGTGATGTGCATAGGGTGTAATGTGTAGATTATATAAGTGTGGAATTGTAAAAGTGCATGTGATATCGAAGATGTGGAAAAATGTAAAATTTAGAATAATGGAGTGGGTAGAATGTGTATGGTATATTGGTGTATGAAGCACATAGTGTGGATGATGAAAAAGAGATGGAATATTATATGTGTATAAAAGTGTACGATGTGTAAATATGTGATGTGTATTATCTACGGTGTAGTGTGTGAGGTTCATGTATATAGGATACCCTCAACAGTCAAGTGTGAACCATAGCATAAGAGTGTGTGATAGGGTAATGACAATGCAGGTGAATCAAAATGAATATGATGAATGTGGTAGTTGATGAATGATGTTTGGCTAGAGATAATGAAAGAGTGCATTTTATGTGCAAATAGATGAAGATAAAATTATGCATGTATGAATGAGTATATAGTATATAGATATAGTGGAGAAATAACATGTGTTCTTATTATAATAGATCCCTCAACATTCATGTAAGAACCATAAGAACACAGTGTGTGTCATCAAGAAGTTAGGTGAGAAAAGTCACATACCAGGAGATTAGCAGATGTGGAGTGGTGGAAGCAACATTAGGACCATGCAATGGTGGTAGAGTTTGAAATGTGTCTTGACCATCAGTAGGAGTAGTTTCTTTGAAAAAGTGATTGGTTGTTGTAGTGGTGATTGGGGAGGGACCTTACATGATGGTGGCTCATTTGTTAACACCTTGTGGAAGATGTGAGTGGAGGCCATGTTAAGATTATCTTTAGAGGAAGCAAAGCTTAGTTTGAATTATTAATATTGTAGATGAATTAGTAGGAGGAGGTGAAGGAGAACAAACCTTGAGAGGTGATTGCTTAGTTTGACTTGGTAATGTCACAGATAACTTGAGTGGAGGAGGAGTGATAACAATTTGGAGAGGTGGTTACTTAGTTTCGATTGAATAGGCAAGGCTTAAATGATCGAAGAAGGAACATTAGAAGTATTGGCATGATGCTCATTGGATATAGAAGGATTACACTTAGGTGTGCATTTAGATGTAGCATTTGTAGATGGGCGTGCAACATAATGTTGTCTAGTGAATGAGATAAATCCTTAACACTCAATATGATTTATTCATTGTTATAAAGCATAAAAATCATTGTCATTATTTCCATTGATTCAATGATGATTACAATATGGTTGACCTCGATATTTTTCAAGTCGGTAAAAACGATAGCCTTAAGTAAACAATAAAGTAATCAATTGACAACTAAGGAGCTCAAGTAATAATGTCATGTTTCTTAGGGTTGCAATCAAAGGTGATAGGCTCTTGTAATGGTATGACTTGTGATTCATTAATATAAGAACATGTAGAAGACATAAAATGAAGATGAGATGTAGAAGGATAATGAACATAAGCCCGAGAAGCATCCTTAAGATATTGGATTTTAGATTTGAGAGATGTAATCGTGGATTCCATAGCCTAAATTTTTTCTTGAAATAAAGGATATAGAGATTGAATTGAGTCCAACATGGATTAATTAGATGGAGGATCACAAAGACTAGGGTCTTCAAGTAGATGATCTAAAATAGAACTCATTTGATGTCATGGCGTATTGTTAGTGAGATACATGGTGTCTAGGGATTTTTTTAGAACTTCTTGGAAATTAGGATGAATTTGAATTAAACCATAAAAAAGAAATTTGAGGAATTTTAGGAGCCATGATAGAGAATATGATATTCTAAAGAAGGATCTGAAATACTGATCATGAGTGGGGTTCACCAAAATGATTAAGATAAAATGTAATTTTATATGCCTAATTTGAATGCAAGATTGCTATAAAAGAATGATAAATTATGCAAAACAATTTACCCAAGTAAAATAAGAAATAAATAATGAAAAATGAATTGAAAAGAGGGGTTACAAAGGCTTAGATGATTCGTAGAGTTATGGATAATGCACGTAATTGGAAAAATGGAAATGATGAAGCTCATAAAAATCTAGAAGCTGCAGAACAGAATGGATCGGGGCACTGGAGAGGGACAGGGGCATCCGTAGGCACCCTAGGCCTATATTTGGGTTCCTAGGTTTACAAAAATGCTCAGAAAACCTCCTTTGAGGTGTCACAAGATGTTCACCTTTACTCTCCTTTTATCACTCTAAGGTTAGACCAAGATCGACGAGGTTGCTTTAGAAACCTACAATGAAGTATGAAATTACAAAACCCTTGAATATACATCAAATCCTAAATAAAGAAAGATGCAAAATGAGGGGTCAAATTGTCCTCATCTATAACAATGGTGAGCTTATGACTAAGAATTTCACTACATCTCAAACCCAATGTATTTATGTGTGTGTATGCACAAAATTGTACCCTAGGTTGCTCTTGTGCAAGTCGCACTTAGATAGCGAGCAAGTAGCAAGATGCGAGAATGTAGTAAATGTGTGCATGGAATAGAATGAATTTCCCTCCTATGAAGTGTGATGCAGAAAACCAACCCTTGTGTCCCTTGTGATAGAGATAGATGGATGCAATGGAGCTCTTAGATGCCTTGATGGATACAACCTTAGGTGGTGATAGATAGTGTTTAGTGCTTGGTTCTTTATTATGGTCACATAACTTTATATTTATATGATATCCTTGCTTGAATTTTGTAATTAACCTTGAAAAGGTTGACTACCAAAAAAAAATCTTAAATGGATTGAAAGGACCCAAAAAGTTTGAGTTAAGTATAAAGGGGATAGGTGCACTCAGAGGGGATTAGGGCATCTAGTAATGGCATCTGGTTGGGCGCTGGTGTTTAGGATGATAAATTTTGAAGAGTAACAATGAATACTGAGAAAGTAAGGGTGTAAGATTGAAATTATAAAAATAAAGAAAATAAATATGGCCAAAGACATGGGTTAATTATTACTTTTCTTACTTAGGAATCACATGAATAGTAGTATTTAATTAGGACTAGATAATTACCCAAAGTACATGATTGTGTGTCTAGACCTAGTGGGGTTATAAGGCTTACCTCAAAGGTGTGTCTAATATCCTTGAATGGGTCTCCTCTTATAGGAGAAAATTGGATTTGATCAAGATCTTGGAAGGCCCCAAAGAATACATTAAAGAACTCATGAAGATGGGCATGTCCCATGACCTTGCAGGGGATATCCAATATGTTTATGGGGCTCAAGACCATAAAGAGTTTGATTTTAGGAAGAAGAAGAAGTTAAATCGAACTCCTCATTTTCATATGTATTTGTAACCATAAATTGATAATGTATCTCTTTACAAGAACCTCCCTTTGTGTATGCAGACTAGAAGTTATGTGAATTTCAAGGGTTGGGGCCCCTATAGAATCCCCATTTTGCTCCTAGTATATACATATGCTTATTTTTTATTTCATTTGTCAACTTAAATATTATTTTTCATAAATGAATTTACCTTTGGATAACATAGAAATTATTTCTCAATCCATATTGTATGACTTGGATACCACAATTAAAGGCATTGATGGAAAATGTTCTTTTTTATACGTTTCCCATAGTTTTTAGAATCGCAGAGTCTTGACATTTATGAAAAACCATCCCATGGATTTTACTTACATTCCTTTTTTTTACTCATGGAATTTTAGTTATCTTTCTTGTTCCATGACCTTTGATGGATGTATGAGTCTCCCATGGCTTTTTTAATCTATAGAGATCCATGGAGTATTGACCTTCTTGAAAAAAACCCATAGAACGCTAAAACAATATGCAACCATTTTTGTTATATAACCACACTCCCTCATTTCTTGTAACCATTCATCCACAAAATCCTATATTTCCTCAACTTGTGAGACTAAGTCAATTTGAATGATTATCAATCATTCTAAAATCCACCTTGATCATGATTTGATCTTTATCCTTTCATAGTTTGGAGCAACCGTGGAACATTAAGTTCTTCATTCCACAGTTACAAGTTGATGCATTGTGGCCTCTTGAGAATTGAATGGTCATGTCCATATTTTAATTTGGTTATTTTTATGGGAAGGAAAGATCATGGAGATTTAAAAAGCTCTGGTGACTAGTTAACATATGTAAATTTGAGTCCCTTAGATGGTACAGGGAAATTTCTTGGAAAAATCAACTAAGTTAATAATAGGGCTCAAAATGAGAACCGACACTTGTTATATATTTGATAGTGAATATGGATGAATTTTTTTCCTTAGTGAAGGCCTTTAGAGGTCTTGAAATTAATAGCAAGGGTAAAAACTAGTTAATTTTATAAATCTATTTTATGGGTAGCTCGGTTTGATGAAGAAGAGAGTAAGTGTGGTTTACATGTATAGATGTTTCATGAGCTATAAAAAAATGGATGTGATCTACAAGTTAGTAAATTTATAATTAGTGGCTACATACCATACTTGATATGTTCTTGGGTTATCTAGAGCATGATAGGTGATGATTGGTTCCTGGAACCAACTATTTTGAGAAGGATATGAGTCTTCTTGATAGAGTCATGAATAATTTGATTGGTTCAAGTTAATGTGTGATCATGGTTGATGTTTTAATGTCATATTTTACATGTATGAGGAATTTTGAAGCTTGACTAATCATGGTGATGAGGTTTGTGGTCTTTGGTGAATCAGGTGATGAGGTTTTGAGAAATTTTTGAGATTTTTTGGTGTATTGGAGCATGACCAACCTACATGGGTCCATTCAAAGTGTTGTTATGAATTTTTGTTATGTTTTTATATTTTAATAATTGAGTTAATTTATATGTACCGACTCGTGTTATTTTTTTGAGTTGGAATGCATATAAAATTGAGTGGTTGGTTCAAATTTGAAATAGTTGAGCTAGGAGGGTAAATGTGACCTAGATGAAGAAGAAAAAATGGATTAAAGGAATAAAAATGAAGTTGAGGATGTGTGAAAAATATTAAGAATGTTAATATCAACACTATATATATATATCAACACAAAATTTATTCATTTTATCAAGGATATCTCCTATTCTAAGGATAATGAAGTGAGAGGGGCGAGTGAATAATTTATTTAAAAACTTAAAATAATTTTAGATTACCCTACATGCACAATTAACGTTTATCCATCCATTAATGTGAGATTAACATCATGAAACAATCAACCACATAAACAATACCAAGGAGAGTACACATAAAGACAAGATATAATTGGGATACTCTTAAGGGGAATAAAACCCGCTGAAGTTTTTTTGATATTACTCGCAACAAATTACTCAAGTGAATATTACATATCAGGTGTTTGAAGGTAAAATCAGTCCTTGAAATACCAAGATAGAATGAGTTTAAGTAGAGAGAAGTTGGTGAAGGTTTGAAGGAATTTTGAGATGAATTTTGGGATCAAAAATCAGTTTGTGAGATCAAAATAATTTCACTTTGGTCATACTTATGAAAAATCTTTTATGATGAGTCATTTTCATAAGAGTATTTTATTATGAGTAATATCAATAAGTGTTTAGGGTTTAGTGCTCCTTATGGGGTTGGTGCCTCACTAAAGAAATATATTTTGATATGTAATATTCACTTGAGTAATTTTTGCGAGTAATATCAAAAAAACTTTAGTGGGTTTTATTCCCCTTAAGGGTATCCCAATTATATCTTGTCTTTATGTGTACTCTCCTTGGTTGTGTTTATGTGGTTGATTGTTTCACAATGTTAATCTCACATTAATGGATGGATAAATGTTAATTGTGCATGAAGCAGTTAATCTAAAATTATTTTAAGTTTTTAAACAAATGATTCAATTGCCCCTCTCACTTCATTATCCTTACAATAGGAGATATCCTTGATATATATATATATATATATATATCAACACAAAATTTATTCATTTTATCAAGGATATCTCCTATTGTAAGGATAATGAAGTGAGAGGGGTGAGTGAATCATTTATTTAAAAACTTAAAATAATTTTAGATTAACCTTCATACACAATTAACATTTATCCATCCATTAATGTTAGATTAACATCATAAAACAATCAACCACATAAACACAACCAAGGAGAGTACACATAAAGACAAGATATAATTGGGATACCCTTAAGGGGAATAAAACCCACTGAATTTTTTTGATATTACTCACAACAAATTACTCAAGTGAATATTACATATCAAAAGATATTTCTTTAGTGAGGCACCAACCCCATAAGGAGCACCAAACCCTAAACACTTATTGATATTACTCATAATCAAAGACTCTTATGAAAATGACTCATCATAATATATATATATATATATATATATATATATATATATATATATATTATGTTATTAAATAAAATGTTATTATATAAAATTTTTGTTGTGTTTATAGTAATTTAATGGATAAAACCAAATAACTTCATATTAATAAATTCTCAAGTGTTACAATTTCTCACCAAGTATCACTTTGTGGTCAAATATAAGTTGATATATAGTCTCTTTACAAGTCATAGGTATCCATTCTCATTTCTCCTTATTCATTTAAAAATTGGTATAGATTCATAATCATTTAACACAGAGGTATCGATGTAAGGGCTACAAGCATCTGTGTATTATCTTTGTATGCTCGAGATCAGGTCATATCAATTGCCACTCATAGTAACAAATTTCTCCTCCAATGCCCTATAACAAATAGTTATGATGGTCAGTTCATCGCAACTAGAAAGTAACTTCTTATCTCTTCCATACTAAACATTAGATACATATGTACTAATCCCTTTAAGAATAAAACTCTTGATTCACTAAACTGGACTCCAGTATTACAAGTTTTGGAAGAAATATATCACCATTTTTGCCTATATTGGATTCCATTTTTGTCTATATTGGATTCCATTATTACTATTATTGGATTCCATTAGTAACAATATTGGATTCCAATATTTTCATTATTGGACTTATTGGAGTTCCAATTTCAGTATTATTGGATTCCAATTTCACTATTATTGGATTCCAATTTCACTATTATTGGATTCCAATTTCACTATTATTGGATTCCAATTTTGCTATTATTGGATTCCAATTTTGTTGTTTTTTAGATTTTCATGTTGGGAGTATGTAAGGTTAGTAACCACTAACTATTATAAGGAATGAGCCCATTGGATTAATAAAAATAAAAACTAACAATAACTTCCTACAAAAGTAAGTTCAAAGTGCAAGCCTTGTAATTTGAAAAGGTGATGCTAGAACTTTCCTCGCACTTTGAAAGTGTAAAATAATTGATGTAAGGTTAGAAACCACAACAAATTATAATTCATGAGCTTGTTGTATTACATTAAAAATAAAAACTAACAATAAGTCTGTGCAATAAAAAGTTTAAAGTGTGAACCTCACACTTTCAAATTGTGAGCCTTGCATTTTCAAAGTTACAAGACTTGCTCTTTCAAAGTTACAAAAAGTGAGAGGCTCAAAATTTGAAAGTACGAGGCTCACAATTTGAAAGTAAGAGGCTCACACTTTGAAAGTCACGAGACTCACACTTTCAAGTGACGGGCTCACGAGTTTCAAAGTGCGAGCCTAAAAACTTCAAAAGTGTGAGCATCACAAATTTGAAAGTGCGAACCTTGTAACTTTGAAAGTGTGATCCTCGCACTTCCAAAGTTACAAGGATCTCACTTTAAATGTTGATTATGTGCATCCTTAATATTGGAATTTGCCTAAAATGCTAATGGGATTATTTTGATTTCCGGTGGAACTTACAATACAATTACATTCTCACCCTAAAATATACCTTGTTTGTTATGATTCTCCCAAAATATGACCTTTTTTATTTGAAATTATAATAATGAAATTATTACAGAAAAATAAGGAACTTGTGTCAATTGGTCTTTCTATTTTTTGGGGTAATTTTATTTTGGTAGAAATAATGCTATGTTTGCTTATCTCAGTCATAGCATTGTAACAACTCAAGTATTCTTTTATTAGATTGTACACAACATTAAGAACACAATTGTTTATTATTATAAATTATATCTCTGATTTATCATTAAAAGTGGACAACATAATTGGGAGTTATGTATATCACAAATTCAATTACTGTGAAAGATAGTAGAATTTATGCTTGTAAATTGTTCCATTCTCCATATACTTATTATTCACTTACTTTCATGAGAAAGAAACTTAAATAATCCTTGACATAATGTAAGTAAAATGTTTGTGTGAAACATAGTCATACAAAATCATAGATATATTAAACCAATATTGTATAGTTTACATCAATCAAAAGACTCATTGTGCCACAATTGTATTCTTTGTGAGTCAAGAAATGCCACCACCTTTTTCCTAGTGTTGGTCCATGTGAATGATATACATTTTCATCACACCTCTTATTTTGGAATATCACCTTTCTACTATTTGTTTTCACAAGTCTCCCTCTTGTATCCCATTCTCTTAGCCTTGTATAAGTTGAGTAGATATTCTTGGGTTGATTCAATGGATATATAACTACCAGAACCTTGCTATTCTTGAGGAATTTGATTGGAATATCATTTTTAAAGATTCTGAAGTCCAAATCAATGATGCATGTTTCAGATAGTAGAGTAAATATGGAAATGTTTTATAGGGTCAAACCAAAAATATATACACTTCTCCATGTTTCCTTTCTTTTCACTAAAAATGTAGGTTTGGAGAATGAATGACTTCCTATACCTATGAACTTAAAGTCTACCCCATCATGCTATGAGTTTTGTGATGATAGATGTAGCTGAAAATAACACAATTGATATATCATCATATTTATTTACATAATAAATTGCCCAAACAAATATGTTCCCTTTGATTCGAATCCAGTACCTACACCACCATTAACTAGTGACATCAATAACCTCAGAAAACAACAATTGTCATGTCAAAATCTCACTGAAATGTATGGAAGCTTTCCTTAATACGATATTAACCCTTAAAAATGCATCTAATATTCACAAGTATTAGATACATTGAGATAACTTGAAATAGTTATAAAAAATATTGATAAGAAAAAAATAATACAACAATCTACTTATGCACCTAAACCAAAACTTCAACCTAAAATAGAGCAGATAAAATACATTGTGAGGCATCTGAAAGGAGGATGTTAGTACAATAATCTAATTATGCACCTAATTCAAAACTTCAACCTAAAACAAATGTTAGAGGAGGATGAAAACATTTCTTAACATGAAGGACATGAAAAATATTAGACCAAAATGAGATACAACCAAATAACATGAATCATAGATGCAATCAATATAAATAAATAAGGGAAAAATCAAATCAATTGACATAATAGAGAAAAATAGTTTAAATTTCCAATACATTCAAGATAATGTTACAGATGTGTCAAAAGCCAATATTTCCTCTTGGTTCATAGGATTTGCACACGAAGCTAGATTGGACCATGTAAATGAAAACATATGTCTGAAATGAGAGATTAAATATTCATAACTACTTATAAAGGTGTAACAACAATTTGCATGGTCAGCGAGTGAATTTTGAATATTTTAGTCTGGTTTAGGTACATGTTCAATAAGTGAATTTTGAATATTTTAGTTTGGTATAGGGTAACATTCCAAATACCTAAAGTGAGAAAATGTATGGCATTTAAAGAATTTTAATCCGACAAGTCAACCTTATAAAAAATTTTGGGCCTTATTCTTCTCATCGGATGCCTCATATACTATCGTGAGATTGACATGCAGCAGAGGGAATGAGCCACCATTGTGTTCCTTGAGAGCCCAAAGGCCTCTCTTGTGGTACATTTTGGATCTAGAAAAATGACCAATGCCCCTTATCAGCTCCTCGTTCCTTGTCAATTGAGGTTTTTCTGATTTGGGTTCCATTTCTTCTCTTATTATCCTTATCCCTTCTTCTTCATTCTTTTCATACCTCTACAAAGCAATTACATTGGGTCTCTATCTAGAAAAAAACTTTAACAAATGACTAGGCTTATTTTAATCAAAATAACAAGGTTTAGTTATTAACCTCATAAATAGGATTTAAAGGTTAACCGTAGATCCATACATATATATATATATATATATATATATATATATATATATATATATATATATATATATATATATATATATATATATATATATATATATATATATATATATATATATATATATATGTTGCATGTTGGATTAGTCTAGTGACTCTTAATATCATATGGGTATTTGAGGGATAAAAATACTTCACTATGTTTAGTGATAAGTTGTGCACCCACCCCCATACCCCCACAATGCACCCCACATGCCTAAGGTTATATAAGATGACCTCAAATTCCTATACAACACTAAAATGGAATTGAAAGAACCAAATGGTTCCCTTTTTAGGTGGCGGTTTAGGAGAAATAGCACAGGATTCATCAACAATGTCTTTGGTACTTAGTGCTTACACAAAGATGGTGGAAAAATGTTGAGCTTTAAGATCCTTTGAATGATGTTGTAAGGATGATATCCCATTGGCTTTATTTACTA
This sequence comes from Taxus wallichiana var. yunnanensis, assembly GCA_018340775.1. Lineage (NCBI taxonomy): Eukaryota > Viridiplantae > Streptophyta > Pinopsida > Cupressales > Taxaceae > Taxus > Taxus wallichiana. The sequence goes on from CM031242.1 coordinate 197,982,008, forward strand.
TGGGAGCGTGAATCTTTGAATCTCTAGTTATAATGTTTTAGGCCAAATTTCAAAAGATTCCATCTAGTAAGGGGAGTGTTGATATGATGAATGGACAAAGATTAATGACCGCTAGGCAATTAAAATAATTAGTTAATGGGGAATATACCCTCAACATTGAAACATATTCCAAACTTAAATATTTTTTAATTTTAAAATAATATCATGATATTGCAAGTCCCTTTGTGTTGGTTTTTTATCCTATTTATTTGATAAGATTGAAATGATATTGACAAAGATATGTATTTTTGTTTCAGGTATTTCCCCCAGAATCAACTAAGTAGAGACATTCCTAGGCTTATCTATTGGAATGAATTTTTGCAATATTTGTAACACTCTGGATCCTTTTTGTGTATCTTATTATTTTCCCCTGTTTTCTAATGGATCAATGCCACTAGGTAAATTTCTTCTGCTTTTGTGTCTTATGTACAAACTAAGTTAGGATTTCATTTTGAATGGGTAAATTAAAGGGTTTGCACAACAATTTCTTAGTGGGAAATATTTCCCCGATACGTGTCATTTGATTAGACCGTGGTACTTGTAAGTGGCAACATTTATTTTGGATTTAATAGAAAATCAAAATTGTTAGTTATCTAGACACCATATTTCATTGCATAGCATTTAGATGTAATAACATGCACTAAGGGCTCATGTGTGATGGATTTATGGAATATGTTGTCCTCTAATATTTTCTAAGTTTGCATGTTGCCTCTTGAATTTCAGAACAATGCCTCTTGAATTTTGGAAGCTAGAAAGCCTTACTTATTTGTAAGTTATTTTAGATTATATTTTGTGTTGTTGATAGATCATGTATATGATGATTGTGGAAGGTTTATGTCAAGAAAATTAATCATGCATATATAAAACACCATAGTCTAATGAGTATACCAATATTATGTTATTGCTTTTATAGGAATCTATCCTCAAAAAAGTAGTAAGGGATCAATTTCGATAGAGATGGGAAATATTATAAATTTAGATACACTAAGTTTGGTTATTTTTTAATTTTTTAGTTATAATTCCAATAGGCTACTAAGAATGGTGTTTGGAGTGAAATTTATTTTCTAGATGATAGTTGTGAAATAATTCCAAATGTTTTATTGATCTCTGATCTAGCATGAAATCCTCGAGACCTTGTTGATAATAAAATTTCTAGACCCTTTCCAGGATCTTTGGGGGCTTTGGAACATCTTATGAAATTGTAAGTCTTTTCCATATAGGATTTTATAGAGAATAAAAAAGAATTCCAGTTTCTATGAATGAACATTATATTGACTTGATGATTCATCTCAATTATAAATTCAAGGAATTTGAGTGGAAATAGACTAAATGGGTTTCTTCCAGAGGAGTTTTGAAATATGAGGAGTATAGTGGATATGTAAGTTATTTATACTGAAAATATGATTATTTAACTCACAAGGTCATGTTTTTGGATCTATATGTTATGTATTTTCATTTCAAGGGAAATTGTAACTTAGTGTGCTTTTTTTCAATATAGAGATCTTTGTGGCAATTAATTAATAAGTCCTATTCCTCAAGATCTTGGGCAGTTACAAAACTTAGTCTCACCTTGTTCCTTTCAACTATACCTTAAATGTAATTTTTTGGCTAGTGTGTGTTGATCTTAAAATAATATTAGAAATGGATCATATGAAAGATACTAAAAATAATAATTTATCAGGGGAAGTACCATTACAGTTAGCTAACTATTTCAGCCTTGCTACATTGTGAGGATTCCTTTTTCCCCCTGTTTCAGATATGATTTGAAAATTTAATTGGCTTTCCCTAATAATAGATGATACTGTAAATGGATCTATTTATTTTATAAAAACCTCTCCTACAACAATTTTTCTAGGGACATTCTTGTCATTAAAGTTTTTTCAAGGTTTCCTCAAGATAGGTGTAGATATTACCAAAAAAATTCTCTTAGGACCAATTCATTTTTGTTTCTTATGGTTTTTGGATATCAATAATTAACTCGATGCAATTTATTGTAGTTATATTTTAAATAGTTCAGTTCCAAATAATTTATTCTATTATTATTAAAATACTGGCTAACTTGGATATGTATGATGTTGTGTAAAAATTGTGGACCAATGCAATGAACAACATCCATCTCAAAACCAAAAATTGTTTGCATTTGTTTGGGTTTAGTAATACTATTGTGCATAATTATAGCTTTGTACCATTCAAATCATCCAAAGGCATTTACAAAAGTGTCTCGTAAACAAAATGGAGCAAGGTGATATAACTAACATGGCTAGACATGATTTCATATTGTATAGATTATCAGACAACAAATCAGAAAGCAATATCTTATTAGAATTTCTTTATTGACACATCTATTTTTTACATTTAGGTTCTCCAAGGTTGGTCATAATGCACATGGACATGGATCTTCACATGTATGATGACATAATGAGAATCACATAAAATATAAACAAGAAATATATAATTAGATATGGTGCTACAAACACTTTTTATAAATGTGTTCTTAAGAATTGTAAGCCAATTGCTATAAAGAGAATATACATTCACTACCCATAAATCTTGCATGCAATCAAACCGAGATGGAAACATTTGAAAGAATCAAGCATCAAAATCTTATGAGTCTACATGGATATTCACTTTATCCACATGGAAAATTGTTGTTTTATGATTACATGGTAAACCAAAGTCTGTAGAATATCCTACATGGTGATTAAAATGATTATGTTATGAAGAAAATGGATTTGTACATTGTAGATTCATATTTTGAAATATAATAATCTAATCAATTTCTAACCTTCGATTAAAAATGGATCGTTTGAGAATCTAACAAGTGTTTATTTATTTTCGTATAGGATCATGAAATAAGATTAATCTATTATGGGACACTCGGCTAAATATTACTCATGCTATGCAGAAGGATTGCCATTCTTCATCATGACTGTAACCCACACATTGTTCACAGGGATGTGAAGAATTCTAACATTCTTTTGGATGATAATTTTGAAGCACATTAGTTATAATTTAGCATTGCCAAGTGCATTTCCTTGGCCAAAAACCACACCTTTACCTATGTTATGGGTACCATTGGTTACATTGACCTTGAATATGCAAGAAAATCAAGTCTTAATGATAAATCTGATGTATATAGTTACTGAAATTGTTCTTTTGGACTTTTTAACGGGAAGGAAGTTGTGGACAATAACTCAATTTTTTTAAGTTGGTAATATTTATGTTTCTTAATTTTATTTTAGAGCTTACACTATACGTTGTTTAATAATTTATAAGGTTTTTGTCTTGATCATGGAGCAATAAAATGTGGAGGGATTTGTCTTTGACATTGTAATGTGAACACAAATTCATATCAAAAGTAGACAACACCAAAGTCATGGAAAGCTGTTGATATAGAAGTTGCAAAGAACTCCTGCAGTATCTTGGGATTGTAAGAAAAATATTCCATTTGGCCTTAATTTACACCAAAAATGATCCTCCGATCGACCCACCATACATGAAGTTATAAGAGTTCTAAATTCGATGTTTCAAAGTGCCTACTCCTAAGCAAGTTCCTAGTATCCAAAGTGGTAGTCTGTTTAAGGGGAATCAAATGTATTCATGTATAGTGTAAATAACATTTTCCACAAAATGATACCACTCATCATATAAGATTTGCAAATTCATATGTATGAATTTGTAACAAATTTTAAATCTATAGATAAAACCTTTTAATGTTTAACATATCCCAAAAAATCAAATAACTTATACCATTCGGTGTTCACATTGTATTGTACACATGTAATTTCTAGTATGTGTTACTATGATTTATTATTCAAGTATTGAGTTTAAAATAAGAAATGTTTTATCCTAGTTGCTACCAAATTTATCCTTTTTGAAAGTATTCGAGCTTAGTGGTTACTAAGCATTTTATTTAATATGAACTATTTCTTATCTATATTTTAAAAAATAAGAATCATTTGAGCCTAGCGGCCGTTAATCTATTCCTTTCAATAAGTAGTGGTGCTTAGCGGTTGCTAAGATTTTTATTTGATGCCGAATAAATTATGTGTATAACAAATAAAATATGCAAAGTTTTGAGCCTAACAGTCACTAATATGAACAAAATGTTTTTACGTCAACAAAAACATAATTATACCTTAAATTCATCCTTTAGGACATAATGCTATTATACACAATGTAAATTTCCCCAAAAACAAATAAGATAACATGTCTCTACACTATGATGTTGTATGCACACCCTGACAACATTTTTAATAACCATCTTTCTTCTTGTCTATGAAAATACCTCCATAGATTTCAAAAAGAAATGTCCATTTCTCACATATTTATCATCAAAATATATGATGTAAAATGCCTAGCAACTACTAATATCTATTACTATGATTTGTTATTCAAGTGCTATGTTCAAAATAAGAAATTGTTTATCCTAGTTTCTACCAAATCATTCATTTCTGTAAGTATTCTATCTTAGTGGTCGCTAAGCATTTTCTTTAATATGAACTGTTTTTAGATCTTACATAAGTAATGGAGTTTAGCAGTCGTTAAGAATTTTACTAGATATATTATGGAAAATACCTAGCAACTACTAATATATATTACTATAATTTGTTATTTGAGTGTTATGTTCAAAATAAGAAATTGTTTATCCTAGTTTCTACCAAATCATTCCTTTCTATAAGTATTCAATCTTAGTGATTGCTAAGAATTTTATTTAATACGAACTATTTTTAGATCTTATGCAAGTAATGGAGCTTAGCGGTCCTTAAGAATTTTACTGAATACTAACCATTATGAATTATGTGTTTGACACAACATAACTTATGAGAAATATATAAGTTGTGATCCCTTTCAAGGGTATGTAGTGCAACACTTGGTTGTGTAAGGGATTGTATAACCAATATGATACAATTATAATTAATGAAAAATAATATCGATCCAAAGTTGTATAAATAGTTTCTTACATTTTTGTAAAGGGAACTAAGGAGTTATATATGTTCAATAATATATTGAAAATAATAGTTTAGCTCCCTATAAAAGATAAAGATTTATTATTTTAAATCCAAAGTGTTAGAAAAAAATAATTATAATGGAGCTTAGCGATTTACTAAGTTCTTTCCTATCTATAACTTGATCTCAAATTTAGGGATAATTTTAGTGGTGAATATTTGTATTATGGAGAATATTCCATTTTTGAAAAATTTGAAAAGGTGAATTTTTGGCACGGGTCAGTGACCTATTCACCTAAAAATTATAGTTTAATTTTTTTAGGGGTCACTTCACCTACCCTTAAAACTATCCCCTATATAATCCTAGATTATTTGCTAGGTAGAACACTACTAGCTCACTTATACCACTTGGGGGCATATGTATTACTAAGTACAATAAACACACAATAGGAGGGTGGAGGCTACAAATGTGTGACGGGAGGGTGGAGGCATTTGTGAGACACGTGACAAAGAGTTTGTTGACGTGTGACAGGGAGAGTTTGTTGACGCACAACGGGAGAGTTTGTTGACATGCGACAGGAGTGCAAAGGAAGTAGATGTGTGACAAAGAGTTTTTTGATGCGTGACATAGAGATTTTTTTGTCGCACGACCTGAGAGGAGGAGGCTGCAGATGCGTGATGGGATGTTAAATTATGGTGCACATCAACAAACCTCGTTAACGTGCATTAACGAACTTCACCGATGTGTGTCAATAAGGTTTTGATGTGTATTAGCAAGGTTTGTTGTCATGTGACAACAACCTTGTTGACATGTGATAATAAATATCCTATTGCGCGTCTATAGTCTTTTTATGACACCACTTAAAAATTTGGTGAAAATTTTGTTGTCGGACCCCCAAAAAAATTCACCTTCCCACAAAACCGGTTCCAAGGATATTCACTAGGTATTTTCCACCTCCAATTTCTAAGAGGTCTCTTAAAATGAATCATTCTGTTCCCACCTTTTTTTCCCATAGTAGGAAAATGTCTCCAACTTTGAATTATCTCACATTGGATTTCTTGTGTAGGATCTTCTTCACCTTTAATTCATGCTCTTTTATATGGTCCACCACTCGGAGTCTATTTTCAAGAAAAGGATCCTCTTATCAATGGAATCCTTGTACTATCCATCTTCTATTCCTTGGAGTAACTTGAGAGTTGGCATTTCAACCATGATGGGAATTTATTCTTCAAATCCATACATCAGTTGGAATGGTGACATACCTATTTCCTTCTTAGGAGTGATCATGTCTACCCATAATTCATTGTACAAATTCTTATGCCAATCCCTTTGGTTTTCATCTACGACCTTACATAAAATGGTCATAGTGTTCTTATTGCTTGATTCAGCCTGACCATTTCCCTGTTTATAGTATTTCGATGAGTGGGATAAGGAGATTCCATAGACGTAGAAAAAAATAGTCAAGTCCCTTGAAGATAAATTGGTAGGCATTATTTGCTACGATATTATGTGGTACTCCAAAATGCATTATGATATTCTATTTGATGAAATTGCATACCATTTCGGTATTATCTTGATTGGAAAGGGTGGCCTCCACCCACTTTGTGAAGTAATCCATTTTGTGAGCATGTAGGTGTGCCCCACACTTGAGTGAGGATTTAGAATGCTGATGAAGTCTAGCCCCCACTACTAAAATGATTATTCAATAACAATCAGCCTGAGTGATAGTGCTACAAGCTATGGTCTCCCAATGAATTGTTGACATGATTTACACTTAGAAACCCACTTCTAAGTGTCCACAAATAGGGTGGGCTAATAATACCATCCTTCAAGGACTTATACGTAGTGACCATCACTAAAAAATTTACATGACACTCTTGGTCATGTTATGCTTTAAGAAACTTCTCTTGTTGTTCTTTGTCTACACATTTGAGAAAGCATCCATCTAGGCCCCTTTTGTAGAGTGCATGGTTCTAGATCAAAAAAATTGTTTCCTTAAGCTTGAGTGTTCTCTTTTGTTTGTAATTAATATGAGGAAGGCATTCTCCATAGGTTATATAATAGGAAATGTCAACATACCACTCATTAGTAGTGGTTACGAAGAGGACATGTGGGTTATCTTCAAACTAATTTGAGAAAGAACGGTTATCTTTTACATGTTGAGATTTGAGGGCTTCTTCTTCTTACGTGACCAATCTACATGAGACCATTTCCCCACATAGAATTTGAGGGTCAGATCTCTAACTCACACTCTTAAGTATTTGAAATTCAATTTCCTCTCTTAGCTCCAGGATCTTGTTGCGTTAAGATGAACTTTATTGCCACCTGTCGAGGACCATCACCACTGCATAAGAGTTGAGTATGAAGAATCCAAATTTTTTTATAGCCTTTACCACCACATAGGCATGTTTCTCCAACTAGTATTATTTTAGTTCATGTTTCTTCAATGGGAAGCTCATGAAAGAAATGGGTGCTTTCATACCTTCATCAATTTTTTTAGAAAAGAAGCACAAAGAGTGTGTGTTATGATGTATAGAAATACATGATGAATTATTTATTTAAATCCAGAGATATGAGAGTAGGAGCTTTGGAAATGTATTTCTTGATCTATTTAAAATTTGATTTTCCCTTGTCATTCAACTTTAATCTTATTTGAAGTTTCATCATGGTGGTGATGTCCTTCATCAATTCTGTTAGGAATATCCTTATTATTAGTGCTTCATTAGTTTATTTGTGTGTAATCATTATTTAAGTCAGTATATTAAGCTATATGGTTGTTATATAAAACAACATATAACAATTATTTGTTGGTGAGTTTTAACCACTCACGTATATGGAGTGTGGGAGAGATTCGTGGGAGAAGTAGTTAAGGCTACCTCCTAAAATATAGGAATCATATGTCCTATATATATGTAAATGTATCTGAATATCAATATACAGAAAAGAAGATTGTTTGTGTGATTTGCACGTGCTCTTTCATTTGGTATCAGAGCGATGGAAATCTGAGAATTGGCAGGGGCGATTATTCAAGTCTCTAGCCCCAACATATGAGAATATTTGGAGTTATGTTCACATTAGCTATGTGAAACAAAGCTTTGGAGGCATTCCTGTTATTATTCGTGTGCTTATCTCTCCCGATTATCACGTACATCTGCTCTTTTCATCAGACATGAATATCTCTTAAGAGGGAATTGCATTGAATCTGCATGCAAAAAAAAATATGTACAGTTCTGAATCCAAGCAATCACAGGAGAAAAATAGTGATGGTGATCTATGCATCTGCCATGGTTTGATTTCAAACATTGGAATCTTACATTTTTCTTGGATCGCAGTAATATTGGCATCTATTGAAATCTAGGATTTTCATTATATATGCATTCAACTCAGGTTTTGAATATTTGCATGAGGAATTAACTCCTCTCAGATCACCCCGGTCCAATACGTTCCTCTATAAAGACGTCCCCACATTCATTTTTGTTCCAGATCACGGCCACTGCACAATTCAAGCTCACGACAACCTGCAGTATCACATCTCCTTTGTGCATCAGTTCATGCATTATAAACCGCTCGGGATCTCCTACTTGCTTGGTTCGTTCGGCTCTCTTTGGCAATAGTTTTGCATTGAAACATACAAATCACTCGGCGTTTCCACTGTAAACACCGACTCCAGCTTTTCATTTAGTGTTGGTCAACGCCATCACTAATTCATTCATGACTTTGAAACGGTTTTTATGCCCCCTTCATAACAACATTACAGGTGGCTTTCTTAACACGTCTACACTTGGTGGTTATAAATATGCTGCACGAGGTTGTTTTTTTTTTTGCTCTCTCCAACATAAAACAAGGTTGGTTAAAATTTTAGTCGCTTAAGTCTCATAGGGTCATAGGTTTTGTCTCGTAGTATTGTTTCTATTCATTTTAGTATAGTGTTTTAATACCGGTTTCATAGTGTTAGAGTCATCCTACGTTATGCCATTTAATTTCGTAGTCTCAATGCTATAACGTCATATTTGAACATGTACTAGCCAATAGTTTATCCAAAAATTATAATTGTTGTCATTGTGTTTAATTGTCAATGTCAATATTATTATTTGTTTTGAGTCAATTAGATCATTGAGTATTGTGTCTATAGTCTAAACTTATTTTTCGTTAAATTGTTAAAAGAGTCGAAACATTTTTTTGGTATTGTCTTAGTCAATGTGATTTTAATTTAAAAAGTAATTTCAATTTATTACTTTTTAAATTTCTAGTCATTGTCAATCAAATAGGTGATTTAGGACATTCGTAAAGAGTCAATCAGATTTTTGTCTCATTTCAAGTCTAGTCATGTCATTGTAAATAGTTCAAAGAGTCGTAAAATTGTAAAAAAATAAAAAAAAATTGCCTGCATTTCAACTGGACGCACTATCGGTGGAATCCGACGTCCTTTAATATGCATTTGAGCTCCATGATCAAATCTAGCTGAGCTAGCAGCATGAAACCGGAGGAAGGAGGCATCGGAGGTTGGAGGTCATTCAGTGACCTCTCGTCAGTTGCCAACGACGGGGCCGCATATCAGCTTTGGTGACGTGTGTGTGCAGTTTGATTTTAGTGCTTCCAGTGTGGTGTGCCTCAGTTTGCAGTGATCCTATTTTCAATAAGTGGAAATTTCACATTGAGGGGGGGAACATGATCCAATGTTCCATTTCCAGTATGTCAGCTTTTTCTATGTATGTACGAGCAACAGATTTCAGTAGAATTTCCTATGTTATTCCCTGCAGTGAGATAGTGATGAGAGTTGTTGATACTACTGCATCATCATGATATCGTGGTTGTTAGTTATCCAGAAAAACTATCCAGAGGTTGTTGGTATTGTCCTTGAAACCATCCAGATCATGAGCATGCTACGTAGCGGCACATTGCAGTACAAAGGTAGGTTTTTCCCATGTTCGCACTAAGGGGGGGAATGTTAGGAATATCCTTATTATTAGTGCTTCATTATTTTATTTGTGTGTAATCATTATTTAAGTCAGTATATTAAGTTATATGGTTGTTATATAAAACAACATATAACAATTATTTGTTGGTGAGTTTTAACCACTCACGTATATGGAGTGTGGGAGAGATTCATGGGAGAAGTAGTTAAGGCTACCTCCTAAAATATAGGAATCATATGTCCTATATATATGTAAATGTATCTAAATATATATATACAGAAAACAAGATTGTTTGTGTGATTTGCACGTGCTCTTTCAAATTCTCGCAAACACCAAAATGAAGCAACGTAGAAAATTTACCTTGCCAAAGAAGGAGTGGACTCCTTTATTTCTTGTGGGAAGAGATAGTGATTGAATATCCTTCACTCTTTTTGAATCGATGTGTGCTTCATGTGTATTCATGATATTCCCCAACAACTTGCCTTCCATAACTCTAAAAATGCACTTTTTGGGTTCAAAGATATGCCATGATTTCTACATTTTGCAAGTACTTATTCCAAATGGTGAATATGGTCTCCCCTCTTTTTGAGAAAACTGTGAGATCATCCAAGTATATGAAAATGCAATGCTTAAAATATTTGAATGCTAGGTCCATCACCCTTTGGAATGTAGCTCCTACATTGATCAAAGCTAAAAGGAATTCTACTATATGTAAAAGTGCTCCAAGGTGTTATGAATTCTTTCTTGGTATGATCCTCCTCTACCACTTTGATTTGATTATACCCTAAGAATCCATCAAGTAATGAGAGCATTTCAGATCTAGTGACCATCTGCAAAATGTGATCCATGATTGGGAGGGGGTAATTATCTTTCAAAGTGATGCCTGGTTCAAGTTGTGGAAATCTACACATATCCTTATTTTTCCATTCTTCTTCCACACTAGCACAATGTTGGCCACCCATGTTGAATGATGGATGGGAAATATGATCCTCACATTGAGCATCTTCATCACTTCCTCCTTGATGGTATCAGAAATTTTTGGGTTGTATGGCCTTTGTTTTTTCCTGAATGGCTTGGCATCCGGCTTCAAGGGGATCAAGTGATGCATTTCCTTCAGTTGGAAGGATTTGAGCTCATCATAAGAGTAGGCCAAAACATATGAATATTTTTTAGGAAAAAACAAACCTTCTCTTCTCCTCAAGTGAACAACACTTTCCAATGTTGACCATCCTTAGGTTCTCTGGGGTACCGATGTTTTCCTTCTCAAAATCAGCTAGGCACTGGGAAGATTGATTCACTTTCTCTTGAATGAATCTATTTTGTTTTTGAAAGAGGTCCTCTAGAGAAACTAGGCCTTTAGGAATCTTGTTTCTTTTAAATTTGATCACTCCCTCTTTTCAACTCCTTCAATTCCTTCTTTCTCCTCTTTGGCTACTACTTCTTGGTGTGGATTCTAAGTTCCTTCAAAGAAGAGATTATTGAAATTTTCTCTTTGCTCCAAGAATGCCAGAAGTTGATTATCATCATTGAATACTTGCCAATGATTTTCATTATCTGGTACACTAGGCCTGAACACCATCTCAATGGTCACTTTGTCTTTACCAAAATAAGGGTGAGGTGTCACTAGGGAAGCTAACACTATAAGGGAATAAAAATTTTCATTATTTTCTCATGGAATAGAATTGATGGAAAATGCATAAAAATATTCAATGCAATCCCAAACTTTGTTTCTGTAATGACAGAGTCTTGGATTTTTTACCTGGTATTGTTGTCAAACTTTATTTACTATCACCTTTGTATCACCTTGGCATTTTAGCTTCTTGATTCCCATATCTTCTACTACGCCCATTCCCAAGAGGATATCTTCATACTATATCATGTTATTTGTATTATCAACCAATCTCTTGTAGGAAAATGGGTACAATTTTCCGAAAGGAGAGTAAAACACCACATATGCTCCAAAACCTACACTATAGTGACTACTATAAAATTTCATTGTCCAGATTTGATCTTCTTCCTCTTCCATAAGAAGTGGAAAGTTCTCATATTTTTCTAATATGAGGAAGTAGATGCCTAGCCTATTTTCCTAAAATAATTTTTTTCTCTTGGATCATCAGGCTTTTGCACCTTGTACTTCATATTTATTATCGGAAACAATTTATTCATTTGGCCTTTTACTGGAATAGTGGAAGATGACCAATCCATTTTAATTTCTCCACCCAATTCTCTATAGAATATTTGGCTTAGTAGCATCCCAAAGGATGATGGAATGCTTTCTACTAGAATGGTAAGAATCACCTTCTTTTATAGAATATTAGCTAGTGCTACATGTGCATCCTTGATTCTTCCTACCAATGGAACTTGTTTGTATTCCATAGAAAAATAGGAACCATTTTCTTTGGTGAAGGTAATACCTAGGGAATTGGAAAATTTGACGGGCATCACATTATCTGAGGCTCCAGAATGTATGATGTAATTGTTGAGTTGGAAACCTTTGATGAGAAGTGACAGGTAAAAGGGTTCGGCCTTGTTGGTTTTAGAGGAACTAAGGGATACCATGTTTTGAGAAGGTAGTGTGGATAGTGTGAGAAGTAGACATTTGGAATTTTCATTTGATTATATAGGGTTAGGACAATGGAATACATTAATGAACCTATCAAGTTGAGTAGGGTGCATCTATAAGTATTCTAGTTCTGTGATTTGGACTTTAGTTTTTCTTGTGTGTTCCACAAAGTCAAATGGGGTTATGGTGGGCAAGAAAAAGGTTCTGGGAATGATAGAATATTTACATGGAGAAGGTTTTTCTACTTTGGGGATTGGATTTTATTTTACAGGTGTAGAAACTAGCTTGGAAGGAGATGGGGATGCATATTTTGATTGAAACTTAGATGATTTTATAGGAATTACATTTGAAGAAGAATTATTTTTAGCAATTTTAGGATTAGGAGGACTAGATGACTTGGTATGGTGGTGTGATTATTGCTAACTAGTGGGTCTTGTTTTCAATATCCAAATCCATTTAAGGTGGTAACAAAGTGACCTCTGTTGATGATTTTTTTGAGGAATTTATGTAGGAGGATCTTATTTCTTCTTCTTTTCTTTCACCTGATCGTTGAGGATGAGGATCCTTTCGGGATTATGCATAAGTGAATACTACACACAAGAAGCTTGGGGATTATTCATCATCATCATATTCATCTCCATCAATGTACTTAATTAGGCCATTATGTGTATCACCATCAACTTCTTCAACCTCGAGATAGTTATCATCATCACCTACATCATCTTCCTCAGGTTATTCTATTTCTACTTCTTTTTCTTGTTCCTCGATGTCACAAGTGAAATTGACTATTGGTGTTGTGAGAGCGAGATGATGAGGAGGTGGGGTGATCCTTGGTCTGTTTGGAGGATTTGGATTCCTTGGAGTATTTTGCATTGTGATCTGAGATAATTGTTTCTTCACAACAATTAAGTCATTGGCCATTTTTTGGAACATTGGGTCTATGGTAACTGAGCCCGAACTCTAACCTTTTTATTTCCATTCAGACCTTTTAATTTACCAAAAATATCATATTATCTTTTGTCTTGATCACAAAGTCTTGTGCTTCCTTCAAATATCTAGGTTGGGCTCTTTTGAGGAAGAAACCAACTTTCGATGGTAAGGTGATGATAAAGAATCTCTTGAAATTATTTTCAAGAGGAATGACATCTTCAAGAATTCTCCTTATCATCTAGTTATATTTTGAAATGAAATCCCTCATTGATTTAGAAGTTTCTTTCTTCATTTGTACCAACTGAACTAGAAGATCTTGATAGTCTTTTGTGGATTTGAACCTATGTTCAAATACACTTCTTATATCCTCTCAGCAAGAGGTGGAACTCGGAGGCAACATGTAAAACCATTATGTAGCCTTTTCTTGAAGTGATTCTATAAAATTATGGACTGATACATATTCATGTTCAACTCCCAACACACCACAAGAAGTGATGAATGTTGCTACATGTTCCTCAAGAAGTTGAGAACCGTTGCCTCTAAATTTTGGAAATTTTTTTCTTGAGCCTTTTGGTAGCTCATGGAGTGGTTGAGAAAGGGAAAGTGGACCGGTGTTTCCACCCCATGGTACATTTGGCATGTGTTCTTCATGATCACGATCCACCATTCTGTTCCTGCCTCTAGCTTCTAACCTTTCTAAGGTTGTGGCTCTAGTTTCTGCTCTTACTTCCACTTCAGTTTGAAGTATTTAAATTTCTTCAATGTGAGCTCTTATTTCCTCTTCCACCCTTAATTTTATTTCTCTATCTTCTTCTTCAGTCTCTATATTAGTTAAATATTCAATATTTTTGTTGATGTATGGAAACTCAACATCCAATGGATTGGCTACACTTAGACTTCCAGTGGAACCAACTCGTGATGAAAGGAAACCTCTAAATTCAGAGCATCTCTTGTCTTCTTTGAATTTATTTGAAAGTGGGATCAATTTTTCCTCCTTGTCTCTATTTCTAGTTGTATCTTCTATTTGCCATCTTGGATATTTATGCTCTTCTTTGTGGTTCTTGAATTTTTCTTCAGCTTTCTAATTCAGCAATGCATTATTATTCAAGGTCAAGTATTCTTGTAGTGATGAAGTAATGGTTGACACTTTTCTGTTATGCCAAATAGCCTCTCATAAATTTGAAGTAATATCCTCTTGAATGTGGAAGAGTAATTTAGGTCTTTAAATAGGAGGATTACATAGAATAGCCATGGTTTGTAGACATGTAATATCCACTTTTAGTGAAGAAACAAGGGATTTTTTAAAAAAATTTACATAATGTTCTCTATTCTAAATTCATATAATTCAGAACACAAATTTCATTGCCATTCCATCTCATAACAGAAAACCATATGCAACTGTAATGACTTGGTGAAACACCAATCTCTCATTCCATGACTCAGTATTAAAACGATCTCTCATGTTAAATTTTTCAAGTGTAAACTATGTATACTTGGTTCTTTTACCCATCAAGGGTTACTCAAGTCTTATGTCTAAGAAGCCTATCTGAATATCTGTTACTAATATTCATTTGAAATCCTACAACTTAGAATAGGTGACATAAGACAATGCAACCAACAACTTGTGATACTTTGGCCAAAATTTTAAACATGTTTACCATGTTTATATTCCAAGTGGTCATACTCGTCTAAAGTAATATGTCTTTCACCACACTCATACTATTATCTAGATTGGTCTTCCTTGACTACAGTCAACCAAACCTGAGCCAAATTTTCACACTAAACAAATGAAAATTACATGCACTAGCGTAGAAGACTACTTATGGTGATTAAGGATACGTATACATACTCAGTCGAATTTATTCGATAGGGTGTTTTTAGATACCCTAAGTCAACATGAGTTGACCACTACACTATTCCATGTGTCTATCTCTATTTAGAGTATAACTATGAACTAAATTTCCACTTATATCAATCAAGTTAATTAAACTAAGTGGGGTGTTATAGCATCGCATTATCCTCATAATGAATCCCGTCATTATGAGGGTACTGCTATAACCCCTATATTACAACAACCTACTAAGTTCCTTCAACTAAACTAACATACTTAAGAACATTAGATTATTAACCCTTCAAATTGTTATCAGATTAATTAGTGTTTTAAACAACGCACCTAAGTCACACTAAGCATGATTGATCCAAATAAGGATTCGAAATGTAATTTTACACCAATTGAAGGTATGTAGATAAAATATGCATTCATGCATATGAACATTTTAATCTTAACCATTATTTCCATTTATCGATATATTTGAATTCAATAATAAGTAAGTAAGATCATTAAGTTTTCTTACTATAGTCAACATTGTAAACAATCTTGATTGAAAGCTTATACATTAGACTTAGTGTTATTGAGTGTCAAAATCATCCTATTAATTCATTTAAGCTTCCCCTTTTTCTATTTATTGTTTACATATAAAGAGCATGCAACCAATCATCTAATATGATTTAAATTTAAAGTCACAACTAGATAACATACATTGTTCTGATTCAATGACAAAAGGAAGTATCATTTTTCTTTCTTATTAAGGACTATAGTCCTATTAATGAAATCAAAAATGTAAGGTGTAGATTCATAAAATAATTCTATGTTCATCTATATAACTATCCTTATTATCCTTTTTCCTGAAAGAGGATATAACATTCATAATCATCTTAGTTATATCATTTCTCATTTGAGATAAATCGGTAGTATATATATATACAGTTCCTTTACAAGCATTAATCTATACCTTAAAAACCATTAAGATAAACTTGTTAATCTTCAAGTGTATCAATAAAATACATGCATGCATATTAATATTTTAGGAATATTAAGCAAATCTAAGTCATATAAGACTTTAGAATAAATAAGAAATCAACAACCTTCACAACAATTCACATATCAAAAGAGAGAGGTCACTTTATTCTCAACTTATTTAATATTCCAAAAGTTTATAAGAAACATATTTCATCATTACAAAACAAATTTTCGTACATCTTCAAATTTTCCAAGTTCATTTCGAGAGAATATCAATACGGTAAAAATATGAATGAAGAAAAATATGTCATTAATAAAACAAATGCATATTTTTATAAGTCTTTCTCCTTTCACTTTTCACAAAGTCCATCTGCAAAATTATTATCATGGGTTAGTTCAAAATAACTGAGCATGATAAGTGCTATAAATTTAAAACAATATACTTTTATCTAACTATTTCATAAAAATAACCTTGCTATTTATGAAAAGGTTCCAAGTACATAAAAGAAGAACAATCAACAAACTACCCAAAAAGCCAAAATGTCATAATAGACAAGAATTCAATATATCAATTTAATTTTTAATCACCCATATAAGAAGTTTAACAATTCATCATAATTTAATTCTATCTATGTCACAAAGTAATGATAATCATTTCAACATGATAACATTCCAAACTACAACCAATTTTTAAGAAGAGAATTAATTAAGGTATTGATCTGTCAACATTGGGTTCTTTTTAATTCATCAATCAAAGTTCCACATAAAACACAATTAGTTCTCAATAAATCAAACAAAAATTAATTGACCTAGAAAAAAATGATTTGATAAGAGAAAATGTTGTTCCTATAATAATAAATTTCATATCAAAACTAAAAGAATAGATATAAACTCTAATGATCCAACATGGACAATTGTTGTCCTAACAACCCGGCCAATAAAATTTCTACCTCTAACCAAGATGGTACCAAAGCAAAGAATGAACTCAAAAATACAGAATATAAAAACTATATGTTCTACAAGAGAATTTACCAAGCCTTCACAAGTAAAAAAAAAAAACACGATACATAGTTCAAGAAGGCTCTGCTTTGTTAATAAAAACTAAGTTCCAAAACATGCCGTTCAACCCATACGAGAAAGAAAAATTCATTACACAATTTTTCTTCACATCAACATTCAATACTTGAATGCACATATGTCCCACATTATAAGCTAAGGAGAATGAAATACAAACTGAACAAGAAAAGAAACTAAAAAGTACAACCTTCATTTTACCCATGAAATGAATTCACAAAAAAAAAAACAAAAGGCTTCATTCAAAAGTTAAAGAACAACTCAAATATTTGAGTACAGTCTCTAAGAGATGTCTTGAAAGAACATGCACATTCAACATATTTTGATATAATTCAAGATTGTGTCCATAGATATCATAAAATGAATCTACCCGTAATGGTTGCAAATTTTATACAAAACACAACAAATAAGAAGAGACAGATCTTACCTAATTTCTCCCCTCATTTCCATACAAGCCAACCCAAGATGGGTATAGAAACAATGAAAATAACAACTCATGAAAGAGATAGATAGGAGATTACCATTCCCTATTATTCAAACACAACCACCCGAGAAGGGTATTTAAAATAATGAACTGAAACTCAAGGAGATAGAACTAGAAAGCGTCATCGTTTACCTAACAACATATACTTCAAGTGCTCAAAACTACCTTTAAGATTACCTAGTCTGGGTTGAGTGAGGTATTTTAAAAATAAAAACAAGATCCAAAGATTTGTACCAATCTTAAGACAAAATGAGTGTAAATAAACCAAGACAAGAGTCCCAAAATAGACCTATAACAAACAAGTCGATCATCAATACTTTCTAATGCAACCAAATGAATAATGAATAACCGAAACAAAGTTATGTTACATGCATCATTCCATTCTACAAACCAAGTTGACCCAAATAATATATTCAAACCCGGTTTCACAAAAATTAGGATTTCTAAGATTAAGAACCTCAACCTAAATCCCTTGAGAAAAATTTAAACACCAAAAGGATACAAAAATAGGAGACAAATGCATAACATAAAAATAATCTCCATTAAATTTCATACTCAAATTACTTAATAAATAGATACATCTGTTTCCAACTTCATTCGAAACCCATATTTTGTAAAACATCATTATTCACATGAATAATAAAATACAAGAAACCATGTCCAAAATAAACACACAGAAGCAAAAGAAACAATCAACCATTCTAGAAAACAATCTCGGATATGTTTTCATGAAGAAAAACTTTATTTTAATGAAAACATTTAAATAAAATCAAGATATTTTAAAGAGATAGGGTCTATCATGTCTGGTAGTGCTCTAGCCTTATCTTCCTTGCTTCAATCCTTCAAACAAAGCTTCCACAGAAATATTTCCAACAAAAATGCCAAAACAATCCACTGAAAATTTCCCTCTTTCTTCTTATAGCTTTCATGATCAAGTTTTTCCATTATTTCCACCATACAAGGGAAAAATCATACATGCAATTGATTCAAACTTAAGGTTTGAAAATGGAATACAATATGTAGATCTCAAAGGCTCAAAACATCTAAATGAAACAATAAAAACATCCTTACTATTCCCAGTGTGGTTTTTGCTTAATTCGAGGATCATAAATGCCGATAGAATCGACATGAGTCCCCTCTAAAACTCTCGACAAATCTTATCCTCTGTTAGTTACAACTAATTATTTAAAAATTTCATTCACCGAAAATAGCAGTGTTTCCATCTTGGCAACTTTCTACCTTCCCTAGACCTTGGCCAAGTTTGGCAGTACTTAATACTAAATGGAACATTTAAAACTTGTGATGCATTTTGAATGGTTCCACCGCCATCCAAATCCATTTGATAAAAAATCCACCCACAATGCCATAGGTTAGGTTGATGTCTAATAGGTTAGGTCCCAATAATAATAGTTTAGAAACCATAGCTTAGGGCCTTATGAATAGTTCCAAATACCTTAGGATTAATTATTGTCAACATAAGATAGTTCCTTAATATCCTTTTTAGGATTTAATCAATATAATGAATAAATCAACTTAGCATAAGTTTAGGATAAATCAATAATCAAACACTTAGATTAATTAGTTCCTAATTAATTAATCAAAGAATGTTACCTTCCACAGGTTCATCAAAATGAAGAACAAATCACCTTGAAGTGTGAAATCCAAAAGATGCTACAAGATGCCCCTGTGACCGCAACGCAAGTCCTGGGCACGGAAATCAAATATTCGACCGATCGATAAGGATTTTCAAAACATTGAAAAATCCTAAACATGCCTTGGATCACTGTAATTGATCCAAGGTGATTAATCCTGGACTTTGCAATCATTAGACTGAAAAACAAGTTCAATATTGCAAACTAGGAAATGAACAATTTAAACTAAATTTATTTCCTTCATCCACATGCAGAATACATAAAAATTTCAGCATAAAAAGTATATGAATACTTCATTAATAAATTCAAAATTGTCATGGCATGATGTTATCCAATTTTAGAAGATAAAACATATCATCTACAACAACATGATTAATTAGTTTTAAAGAGTACACCATCTTCAAAACAAGAATCACCTATCAACATTGCTACTTCATTAACAAAAGTGATCAAAGATAACAACCCGGAAGAGGCATTCATTACCTTCCTCTAAAAAGAATCATCATCCCCGATGATTTACTTAATCCATAATCATAAACAATAAAAATAATCATAATTATAATTCTTCTTTCCACAAAATTTTCAAACAGAAACAGATTTGCAGAAATTTAAGTTTTTCATAACTTATTACAGACATCATAATTGTTGTCCCAAAGTAATAAAAATTATAGTACCTACCCAAAACTGGCAGAAATTAAAGATAGTTTTCAAACAAAGTCTTTAATTGTCTCAAAAATCAGAATTAATTTTGTTCAAACAAATGAGGAAAATAATATTTCATATCCTCAAAGTTTTCCCATGTTGCACTTTCTTCGTTAAACTGGTCACACAGGACCTTGCATTGACTAATTTCTAAATTTTGTAAGTAAAAATGGAGAGTTTCTAGCACTCTTATAGGTTCAACCACAATTATTCCTATCTTGGACTTGCAAGGAATCCCAATGTAATATATGTGATATATTTGAAATCTATTTATTAAGCAAAGAAATATGTAAATCATCATGTATTCATGACAAAGTGGGAGGTAATGCTAAGTGATAAGCTACAAGAGTAATCACTTTAACAATATCGAAATGTCCCACAAAACAAGGTGATAATTTGGTTTCCTTGCCAAAGGTAATAGAGCTCTTTTTAGGATTAACACGTAATTTTTTTTTTTCCACCAAGTTCATATTTCTTATCGATCCTTTTTAGATCTGCATAACTTTTCTATCTATCAGCAACTTCTTTTAATCATTCACAAATTATTTTTACTTGCTGTTCCATTTCAGTAAGCATTTCAGGTCCAATTACCTCTCTATCTTCAATGCTATCCTAACTAACTGGATTTTTGCATTTCCTTCCATACAATGCTTCAAAAGGTGTCATTTTTAAAGAGGAATGATAAGTATTATTGTAAGAAAATTCAACTAAAGGAAGGTATTCTTCCCATTTGTATTGCTGATCCATACAATACATTCTTAACATATCCTCCAAAACCTAATTTACTCTCTCAGTTTGACCATATTTTTTTGAATGGTATGTTGAACTAAAATTTAGTTTTGTTCCTAAGGCTGCATTCAAGTGTTTTCTAGAACAAGATGTCATTCTAGGGTCTCTATCAGATATAATCAATTCATGTAATTCATGTAATCTGAAAATTTCATGCACAAATATTTTTGCTAAAACATGTGAATCATCTTTAAGATTACCAACAATAAAATGTGCAATTTTTTTTAATTATTCAACCACAACTAAAATAACATCATGCTTATTTCTAGACATAGGCAGCCCCTAGACAAAATCCATACTTATTACTTGCCATTTATATTGCGGTATTGTAGTACCCATTATTTCACTATTGTTGTTATAAGAATGATACGACAAATGGTTTTGTTCTTCGACACTTGCACCTATGTGCATCAATAATTAATGTGAACCTTGATGTAAACAGGTAATTGAGACAACATGAATAGGCTAAGGATGAGCTCCTTAGATCTAAACCCTATTAATTTTGGGGCTTACCTTAATGATAAACTAAGTTGCTAAGGAGACATTACGTCATTTGTGATGTAGTATGTAATGAAATCCTTGGCGTAATTTTTTTAAAAAGTGATTAGTGATGTCATTTTTCATCTCTAATAAATTGTTAATATTATAAATTTTAACTAAGTTATATTAAGGATTTGATACTTTTGTTAGTTTTCTTGACGACCAAAGCTTGGAATATGATTAAGAATTCCTTATGATTAATTATTGGTCTTTTGCAGACAACCCAATAGTATACCTAACCTAATACTATGATGGTCAAATTTTCATGAATGAAGGACTAAATTTGTGTAGTCAAGGAATTAATTATTGTAATTAAAGGTGTTAGTCCCCATGAAGCACATTCAAGCAACTTGCATGATAAAATTTAACGTTACTATTGTTATATATTACAAAGGGGGAAACATATAAAGTCTAAAGTAGTTAAATAACTATTATTGGATATTTCGTAACTCCAAATATGAAAAGGTCAATATAATTTTAGTTGTATGGTTTTAAACCTAACTTTTGAACCTATTGTTTAAGGGGCTATGTTTGGGAATTCCCTTAGATATTAAAAATTTTGTATAACATATAAAATGTGTGAAGCTTTAAGACATATAAAAGGAGGGCATTTGGATTTTTTAGTGCTTAGGATATTATATGTTTTCATAATAAAATTGTTTAAGCTATGGTTATTATTCAAATTGAAAAGGAGGGGGTGAGTTAGCACCCCACCACCTTCGTATTATGTACAAACGGTTCTTTTATTGTCTTAATTATTAATCCATGCTAACCAATTTTTAAAGTAGAGATAAGTTGGTTTGACTAAGCTCTAGTGTGATGCATGGAAATAAATGTGGGACTTCACTAAATTTGAATGTTAAATAATTTATTTGGATAAACATGGTGAGGAGATCAATGAGATCCAGCATTAATTTCATTTAGTATTCCTTCAAGACCCACCAATCTCGGGAAATGTAAGGTTGGTGTTGTTGTTGCAAATCAGCAAAGACCCCGGATGTTGATCATACTTCTAGTTTGACATCTTGGACATCCAGTGTGATTGCACAACATTGAATCCTCTCCCCAAGTGTGGGACTTGAAAAATGGGAAAGGAATCTCTAGATTAGAGGTTGGTTCCTCAACTCCCCTGATCAGATATATCACTTACAAGTTGCAGAGGTTTAAATCCCTAATTCCTACTCTAAATTCCAAGGGGACAAAGATAGGAAATGCAAAAAACTAAAACTAATGCTAATGAGGTGATGCACCAAAGGAATGGTGAACATTTTTGCTTCTACAGATTGACACAGATCATGGAAATGCAACAAAACTTCATGCACAAACTGATGACATGTAATGAAAGATCAGAAAGAAAGCAAACAACATAAGCAGAGGAGTGAAACTCATTCACAGAGCTTGCATTGTCATTTTTAATGTCAAAATACATACATTACAGCATCTAGGAGACAGAAAACATGTTGTAGTCCTGGAAGAGGCCTGATTTTTCCACAAAAATAACTTTTTAAGGTGAAAGAGGGAGCCTGCAATACATGAAAATGTTTAACCCCTTGAAAATGAGCCAAATCTAGCTTTTACAATACTAAAAATGAATCCAGGAGAGAGAAACGTGGGAAAACGTAGGAGAGATTCAACCACTGACCCAAAATTCATTAAAACAGAATGGGAATCCTTACAGACCATCCCCCTACATTTTTCGCCATCTTTGGGAGAGAATGCGAGCAATTCTTCATTAAAAATGGTGGTTGAAACATCATTTCTATCCATGACCACGTGCCAGAGCCATTTTTCAATTTTCTCTCTCCAAAATCCATCAAAATACAAAAATGACCCCATAATATTATAGATAATTTCACCATATTTCCATTGATATAAAGAACGTGAAAAATTGAGCTCTGGATCGAAAGATATGGCCGTTTGAAATTTTAGGGCAAAACAGGGCCAAAATGGATTGGTGGGTGAAAATTTTGAAATTTTCCACTTTTTGCATTTGGGAAAATTTCCCAAAATCCCCACACTCCACCATTTTGGTTGCCATGTGGCATGTTCTGATTGGATGCGGGCCCTCTGTGCTTCATTTTCCATCGTTTTTCCCTTCGGAAAATTTTCCAAAATTTCATTGGCAGATGATTTGAGGACATGTGGCACGTGATGATTGGGCACGGGCCTGTCCTCCTAATTTTTTTATCACTGTTTGATCCTATTTCTTGACTCAGACATGTGGCAAAACCTCATTCATTGCGGGCCTTTCCCATTGAATTTTCCATGTGGGCTTGTCTTGAGTTTTTTAGCGCCACCTGACACGTGGTGAGATTCCATTGGTTCACGCTTGGGGGTGGCAATTTTCCTTTGAAATTTCCTTCTTTTTCCTTTGGGAAAATTTCCAAATTCTCCCCACCTTCCACCAGTCTGAGACGCGTGCCAGCATCCCATTCGACGTGCACTCTTGGGGAAAACATTTTTCTTTTCATTTTAGCCTTTGGGAAAAAATCCCAATCTCCCCTTATGCTCCAGTTCCAGCCCCTGGGGACACGTGGCGTAATCTGACTGGTTGGTGGGTTGACGGGCCAATATTTCTCCTTTCCTCCTACCCAAGCACTTGGCAAAAATTTTAAGTTTCTCTCCGCGGCCCGCTACTCTTTAGACATGTGGCATGAGGCCATTGGATGCGGACTTTGCGGGAAAACTTTGACTTTGCGCCTTCGCAAAATATTTCACCAAAATTTTAACTTCACCTCCACACTCCGCCATTCTGGGGACTGAAGACATGTGGCACAATGTGGTTGGGCGCGGGCCTTTCGGAGATTTTTCCATGGTGCCAACACTTAGTCATTTTTTCAATTTTTCCCCCTGGACATGTGGCATAATCTAATTCGGCGTCGGGGGCTCATGCGGGAAAAATATCCTTTTTGAAAACTTTGCCAAACACTTGGTAAAAATCCAAGTTTTCCTCCGACCCCCGCCACTTCCTTGGACACGTGGTGCCATTTCATTGGTTGTAGGCCTTTCAAGGAAAATTTCCCACAAAAACTCCGTCGGGC
Organism: Taxus wallichiana var. yunnanensis; assembly: GCA_018340775.1. NCBI lineage: Eukaryota > Viridiplantae > Streptophyta > Pinopsida > Cupressales > Taxaceae > Taxus > Taxus wallichiana. The sequence continues at coordinate 198,006,488 of CM031242.1, forward strand.
CATAACTTCAAAAATACATGGAGTTAGGAGGAAAAATTTACCTTTCTGGAAAGCTGAGAAAGATCTCTATCCAATGGTGCCATTTCTAGAAAGTTTTGAGTGCTTGAAAAGAAAAAAATTATGACTGAGGCACAAGAGAGGGAAGAATGAAAGGAGTTAGCCACAAAATGAGCAAGGGGTACATTTTGGATAACAATTTTGGTGACTCAGAGGGGTCATCTACCTGCTGGATGAAGTTACCAAGTTTCCTGAAGTAATCCATTGGGCATGGAGTCATCAAATTCTCTATTTGGTACCCCAACTGACTAGAACACTGCAAGGAGGAAGATGGAGGGTGGAACATCATCTGATTGGAGCAAGGCCTGCAAGACACATTTCTAGGAACAACAAGCCTATGCCAAAGCACTTAGGGAAAAAAAAACTAATCTACAACAAAACAATGTGCACAAGCACTTGGAGGAATGAAAACCTAAGCTAATATGTACAAGGTGGAGAATTTCCTTTAGTAGCAATGCTTTAGATAGATCCCATTGACTGGAATCTACAGTTCTTCGCCATCCAATGAAGACAATTGGAAAGCATTGTTGTCCTTACACTTTGTGACCATGTATGGGCCACTCCAAATGGCATCAAATTTCGAATGCTTTCCCAGTTTTTCTCTGTCTGCATCCCATTTTAACACTAGATCTCCAACTTGGAAAGATCTATCCTTGGCCTTCCTATCAAAGGTCTTCTTGATCAAGGCTTGATCCTTCTCCATTGCTTGGGATGCCTGATTTCTGACTTCTTGGAGCTCCATCAATTCTGCATATCTAACTTCCATGGGCTCAAACTGCAATAACTCCAACTATTTCACGATTTCCAATGTTGGCAACTCAAGTGACATGGGAAAAATTTTTCTCTTCCATAAACAAGCTTGAATGGGGAGTTACCTGTAGATCTTTTAGGAGTTATCCTATCAGCCCATAAGGCTGATTTCAACTTAGTATGCCAAGACCTATGATTTTCATCAAGAGTCCTCCTAATGATCCTCAACAAGTTCTTGTTTGTAGATTCAGCCTAGCCATTACCCTGGGGGTAATAGTTTGATGAAGTGCTTAGGTAGATCCCATTCTTGACATCCCATTTAGTCACCTTGGACCTAATGAATGCCAATGCATTATCTGATATTATTGTAGCAGGTATGCCAAATCTGGTTGCTATTCCCTCATAGAAGTCTAGGATGCTAGATTCATTTGCTTCCTTGAGTGCTACTGCTTCAGTCCACTTGGTGAAGTAATTTGTTGCTATTAGAATCCATTTATGCCCTTGGCTTGAATTGGGATTAATGACTCAATGAATTCCAAACCCCATTGCATGAATGGCTGGTCAACTGAAATTGGATGCAATGGAAGGGCAGCTAGCCTCTTTACCCGTGAAGAATGCACAATTTTGCACCCTTGATCCATGATAACAATCACTAAAAATATTGGGCCAATAATAGCTAACCCTCATGATCTTTAGAGCTATCACTCTCGGTGCAAAATGACCACCAGCTAGTCCACCATGGAAATCTTCCAACACCCTATGAATCTAATTTGTACCAATGCATCTCAGCAACACTCCATTCACATCCCTTTTGAACAAAACACCATCAACAAGGGCATATGGGACAACTCGCAATCTGAAGTGTCTTCTTTTGGTCTTGTTCATCTCTCGGAGGGCATAGACCTGTTTTTACGAAGTCCATTATGTCTTGGGTCTAACAAGGAGTGAGGACACCATCATTCTCCTCTTGAGTGCTTCCTTGCTCATGGCTGTCTTGCAATGCCAAAACAGCCTCCTTCTCATTGCATGCTTCCTTTTGTTTTCTCAAAATCAGCTGCTCACACAATCCTTTTCCTCTGACCAACTTGGTGAATTTGATCTCAATGTCATACTCCATGACACGAGTAATCCAACCTGCTCTCTTTTCATTCAAGTCTGTGTTGAGGAGGAAGTCTTTAACTCCTACATGAGAAACCAACAACTGAACCTTGTTGTTTGAAACTAGATACTTGAATTTCTTCAAGCTTCTGATTACTGCAAGAACATGCTTTTCAATGAAAGAATATCTCACCTCATAATCCTCTAGGCTTTGGCTGAAGAAAGTAATTGGCTACTCATCATTGTCTTTGTTCTGTTGTACCAAAATTGTAGAAATAGTATCATCACCCCCAAATGCATAGAGGATGAAATCCTTGGAGAAATCCAGGTTGATGAGAGTTGGGGCTTGAGAGATGGCTTCTTTGATTGCTTCAAAACTTTCCTTGCCTTCTGCTATCCATTTGAAAGCCATGATTTTCTTTAACATCTTGGTGATAGGCTTGACAAGGGTTGCAAAATTTGGGACAAACCTTCGAACAAAATTTATTCTCCCCAAGAAACTTTGAAGGGCCTTCTTGTGGCTTGGCAATGGTAGTGCTCTTATGGCTTCAACTCTTTCTGGATCAATTGCTAATCCTTCTTTGGAGACAATGTGGCCAAGGATTTTTCCTTCATGGGATAGAAAAATAAACTTTTTAGGATTCAATGATACTCCAAATCTTCTACACCTTTGGAACACTTGTCTCAAATGAAAGAGGTGGTCTATTGCATTTTTTGAAAAAATAGTGATATCATCAAGATATATCATCACAATGTTGTTAATAAAACCCTTGAATTCCACATCCATTGCTCTTTGGAAAGTAGCTCCAGCGTTGGACATCCCAAATGGAATTTCCCTATATGCATAAGTTCCCCATTTGGTTGTAAATATTGTCTTGAACTGATCTTATTCTTTCACCATAATCTGATTATACCCTGAATAGCCATCAAGTAATGAAAACCTCTAAGAACCGGAAACAACCTGTAAAATCTGCTCCATAGAAGGAAGTGGATAATGATCCTTGAGAGATGCTCTATTCAAATCTCTGAAGTCAACACACAATCTGATTTCCCCACTCTTCTTTCTAACTGGAACCAAGTTGGCTACCCAACTAGAATGCTTGATAGGGAATATGATTCTTGATTCTATCAACTTATTCAATTCCTTTCTCATGAGAGGCTCCATGTGTGGATTGGTGACCTTTATTTTTGTCGATGGGTTTAGTACTTGGATCCAATTCAATGGTGTGTTGAGCTAACTTTGGATTGAAACCTTTCAAGTCTTCATAGCTCGAAGTAAACACATCAGGGAATTCTTGACAAAGTTGTATGAACTCATACCTTTCTCACTCAATTGTCACCTTACTAACTTGGAGTGATTTTCCTTCTTCTACCAAGATAGAGATTGAATCTTCTCCCTTGACTTGAATGTTTGATTTCTCCTTCCTAAAATGATCATTAGGTTTGAAAATGGACTCCAAAGTAATAAGTCCCTTTGGTAGTTTGTTGGTTCTCAGCTGTACCACTTGGTCACCATACTACTGCTCCAACTTTTCCTAATTTTTAGCTGAGAACTCAGCCTCTTCTTGCAAGAAATGGATGATTTGCTGATCATTTTCAAACACTTTCCAACTTACATTGTTGTCCTGCATCTTGAAGGCCTCATAATCATGTGGATGTTTGGTTGTACCTTGTCTTTTTAATGCTTTCAACAATTTCAAAGGCTGCTCCAACTACCGCAACTCGTCGAAGCTTGGTTCTCTTTTCTAGGAATGGATTTTATGCCAAAGCCCTCAAAATATTTAATGAGGTCCCACACCCTATTTTTTAGCATTTGAGTAGATCATTCTTTGACAGATGATGCCCCTTAACTTGGTTGACAATAAACTCATTATCGCCAAAGACTTGCAAGTTCTTTATCCCTCTTTTGATTGACCAATGCAATCCTTGTATCAAGGCTTCATATTCAGCAGTTGCTATTAGATCATGCAAACTGAAATCTAAAATCTGAATAATACTTAAATCCTTGAGGGGAAACAAGCATAGCTCCCCCCCTTGCACCTTTTCTACTCCTTGATCCATCAAAAAACAATTGCCATACCTCATTGTCATCCTTGTGGTCTGGCTTGGTGATGCTAGGAATAGGCTGATTTTCTTCATGCATGCAATAGACTCCTAGCTCAGATTCTTCTGTTTCTCAATAAGGATCAAAAGCATGCACCTTGTTTTCCCATTCATCAAGAGTTAGATCCGGGATGCTTCCTACCTTGGTGTCAGTTTCATCAGTGCTTGGATAATCCTCTTGATCAAATGCTGAACAATTAGTATTGATCTGACTTGGAGTGTAAGGCTCAATGTGAAAGTTTGCAATAGGTTCATATCTGATTGTGGCCTTGGTTCCATATCTTTTTCTGAACAACATGTGTGCCCAATCAATGGATAAGTAGCCTCCTATCTTGGCTATGAAATCCCTTGAAAAACATAGGGAAAAGAGTGGTGGAAGGTCTATTACTGAGACATCTTGTAAAACAACAACGTTGGGGCAGGCATGCAAGGTAAGACTCAAGTTTTTTATCACTCCAACTATTGTTACTACTGTCCCATCCAATTGCACTACCCCTTTGGATATGACTTCATACTAAATTCCCAATTGATCAGCTATTTGCTTGGGCATTACTGAACTACTTGCTCTGGAATCAATCATGCAATTGTGTACTAATTGGTTTCCAATGATCAATGAAACATATAATGGAGGGGGCTTCAACATTTTACCTTGTTGTCCTCCATGATTCCCTTCCGGCTGGGCAGCATTTGTGAGCACCTTTTCTTGCATTTGGACTTGCTGATTTGAAGTTGACCAGTCCTTCATGGCAGCTTGTAGCAAATCTCTTTGGCCTGGGATAGATAGTGATTCCCACATTGATATGTTTACATTAGTCTTCTTCATCTGATCAATGATGTTGAATGGAGATGAAGCATCTCTTTGCTGTCCCTTGGCATGGATATTCATTCCTTGCATATGGGCAGCAACAACTGGCATTTGAGATGGCCTAGGAGCTATTTTAGGTGGCCCTTGTGTGTTTGGAACTGAATTTTGTTTTCTAATAATTTGTGGAATAGTAGGAGGTTGTGGATTATTTGGAGCCAATGGCTTTTCTTCACCCAAATTATTCCTTTTTGACCTTATGTTGGCTGTAACACTTTGGGAAACTATTTGATTCATGCCACAAAAATCTTCTGCCTGCCAGTTTACAAGCATGGTATCATTTGGAGCTGATTGCTGCTGGAATGTTTCTTGTTGTTGGTTATTTCCTTGACTACCTTCACCCTCCACACTAGTAGTTGTCACCATTAATGCTTGATTTAAGGCACTGTTGAAACACATAGATTGTTTGTGAGTTTCATTGCATGGGAAACACCAATCATACTCTTGAGCTATGTTGTTTTGCACTGGCAGTAATGCCTTAGAGGTAGATATAGCATTGGGATTATAGGGCTGAAATGGTCTGTTGGTAAGAGGTCTTACTTGGTTTAAATTTTTACCTGGATTGGGTGTTCTTTGAGGTTGGTATGGCTACCTGTTAGGCTGAGCTTGAGGTTGGAAGGGAGGTCTAAAACCTTGGGCTTGTTGTCTCTTGAGTGTAACCAGCTCATTACCTAAATTTTGCAATTGCTTCATGACTTCTTGAAGTTCATTTGAGGCACTAGAAGATGAAGTAGAAGCTTCACTTAAATTTTGATTCCTAGGAGTGGGAATAGGGGCTAAAACAGGTGTTTGATTAGTGTTTGGGCTCTCTAAACTTGGAAACAGTGGCATTGGAGGCCTAGGAGCTAGCTTGCCAGCTTGAATCAAACAATTTTTAGCTCTAATGGCAATGCTATAAGCAACAGGGATAGTTGTGCCTCCCATGGATTGAATTAACATAGAAATATTAGAATTTAAAGCTTTAAGGTAATATAGAAAAGCACCTTCTACTGCTAGCCTTACTGCCACTAGAATTCTCTCCCAAGTCATTTGAAATCTGAAGTTGAAGTTGGTCAGCTGCTCATTGGGAGCTCTCTTGATGGTTGTCAGCTGCTCCAAAAGGGACAAGTTGTCTCCCTTTTCTCCAAACTGCTCATGGAGGGCTATACATAGCCGGGTTCCAATTTTGGATAGAACCCGAGGCAAGACTCGAACCATTGCAAACTTTCCCTTTGAAAGAATATTCCAACACTTTGACAAAGAACTTGCATCTCATTGATCTCATGGATTACACAAATGTTAGCAATGTCCTGACATGATCACCAGGAGTTGTCTGATTCTCTCTAGTAAAGTATGGGATTTTTTTCAATGCTGCAAACGGGATTGGATTTTGTGCATTGAGATAAAGTGGGATGCTACTAGTGAAATTGACATCGGGGTTGTTTTGTGCCATTCTGATTGGCCTTAGAACCCTTGTTGATTGAATGAAAGGCCTACTAGGTGGAGGAGTTGATAGAGTTTTGTTTTTTGGAGATGGAGACCTTTGAATTTTCCTCCCTCTTTGCCTTCTTTTTGGAGATAACTACGAGATACTCAAACAACACCTCTTCTTCTCCAACTCTTAACCTTGTGGTGATTCTTCTCATGAGTTGTTAGGTCTACACTGCTAAAACCAGCTGATTCTTCTTCATTAGAGTCGCCAGATGTGCAATTTAGGGCTCTTTTAAGCAAGAAACTTGCAACAAATGCACATCAATTTGTTGCAATGAAGATGAAGACCTCTAAGGTCCCACTGGGCATGCCAAAACTGTTGTTGCAAATAAGAAACACCCCTGGATGATGATCAAACTTCTAGTTTGGCATCTTAGACATCCAGTGTGATTGCACAACATTGAATCCTCTCCCCAAGTGTGGGACTTGAAAATGGGAAAGGAATCTCCAGATTAGAGGTTGTTTCCTTAACTCCCCGATCGATATATCACTTACAAGTTGCAGAGGTTTAACTTCCTAGTTCCTACTCTAAATTCCAAGGGTACAAAGATAGGAAATGCAAAAAACTAAAACTAATGCTAATGAGGTGATGCACCAGAGGAATGGTGAACATTTTTGCTTTTGTAGATTGACACAGATCATGGGAATGCAACAAAACTTCATGCACAAATTGATGACATGTAATGAAAGATCAGAAAGAAAGAAAACAACATAAGCAGAGGAGTGAAACTCATTCACAGAGCTTGCATTGTCATTTTTAATGTCAAAATACATACATTACAGCATCTGGGAGATAGAAAACATGTTGCAATCCTGGAAGAGGCCTGATTTTTCCACAAAAATAAATTTTTAAGGTGAAAGAGGGAGCCTGCAATACATGAAAATGTTCAACCCCTTGAAAATGAGCCAAATTTGGCTTTTACAATGCCAGAAACGACTCTAGGAGAGAGAAACACAAGAAAATGTAGGAGAGCTTCAACCACTAACCCAAAACACATTAAAATAGCATGGACATCCTTACAAGCCCATCCCTTGACATTTTTCAACATGCTGGGAGAGAATGCGAACCATTCTTCATTAAAAATGGTGGTTGAAACGTCATTTCTATCCATGACCATGTGCCAGAGGTGTTTTTAAATTTTCTCTCTTCAAAATTTATTAAAATACAAAAATGACCTGGAATCTTATAGATAATTTCACAATATTTCCATTGATATAAAGAACAAGAAAAACCGAGCTCTAGATCGAAAGATATGGCCATTTGAAATTTTAGGGCAAAACAGGCCAAAAACGGATTTAAAGTAAAATTTTGAAATTTTCCACTTTTTTGCATTTGGGAAAATTTCCCCAAAAATCTCAATGCTCTGCCATTCTAGGTGCCACATGGCATGTTATGATTTGATGCGGGCCCTCGTACTTCATTTTCCATCGTTTTTCCCTGCGGCAAATTTTCCAAAATTCCCCACCGGGCCGATGATCTGAGGACACATGGCACGTGCTGATTGGGTGCGGGCCTGTCCTCCTAAATTTTCTATCACTGTTTGATCCTATTTCTTGACTCAGACACATGGCAAAACCTCATTCATTGTGGGCCTTTCCCTTCGAATTTTCCATGTGGGCTTGTCTTGAGTTTTTTGGCACCACCTGACACGTGGCAAGATTCCATTGGTTCGTGCTTGGGGTGGCGATTTTTCCTTTAAAATTTCCTTATTTTTCCTTTGCAAAAATTTCCCAATTCTCCCCTCCTTCTCGCGATCCGAGACACGTGGCAGCATCCCATTTGACGCGGGCCCTTGGGGAAAACATTTTTCTTTTCATTTTAGCCTTTGGGAAAAAATCCCAATCTCCCCCCGCTTTGCCGTTCGGCCCCCGGGGACACATGGCATAATCTGACTGGTTGGTGGGTTGACGGGCCAATATTTCTCCTTTCCTCCCACCCAAACACTTTGCCAAAATTTTAAGTTTCTCTCCATGGCCCATGCTCTTCAGACACGTGGCATGAGGCCATTGGATGCGGACTTTGCGGGAAAACTTTGACTTTGCGCCTTCGTAAAAATATTTCACCAAAATTTTAACTTCACGTCCATGCTCCACCATTCTATGGACCAAAGACACATGGCGTAATGTGGTTGGGCACGAGCCTTTCTGTATATTTTTCTATAGCACCAACACTTACTCATTTTTTCAATTTTCCCCCTAGACACGTGGCATAATCTGATTCGTTAGCGGGCTCACGGGGCAAAATATCCTTTTGAAAACTTTTCCAAACACTTGGTAAAAATCCAAGTTTTCCTCTAACCCCCGCCACTTCCTTGGACACGTGGTGCCATTTCATTGGCTGCGGGCCTTTCAGGGGAAAATTTCCCACAAAAACTCCGTCGGGCCATAACTTCAAAAATACATGGAGTTAGGAGGAAAACTTTACCTTTCTGGAAAGCTGAGAAAGAGCTCTATCCAATGGTGCCATTTCTAGAAAGTTTTGAGTGCCTAAAAAGCAAAAAATTATGACTGAGGCACAAGAGAGGGAAGAATGAAAGGAGTTAGCCACAAAATGTGCAAGGGGTACATTTTGGATAATAGTTGGTTCGAGGAAATAAGGAGGTTTGTGGTTGTTTCATTATATTGTGGGATTTTCTCCAAATCTTTACATGCAAGCTAAAAATAGTTGGTTGTTTTGAGATGTTGATGTTGTAAGCAACAATGGGTTGATGGGCAAGTAGTGTCTCCCGTAGTTCCCACTTCCCTTCAACACTTTTATTACTAATCATGATCTTGTAGAGTATATGATGGACATTTTTATAGTTTTGATTTAGTATGATGTTATATGTGAGACCATGGATTATTTCTGAATTTGATTATATATGATGCATGATGATTATTAGATACACTTTATATATTGATATTGGTATACTATTTGACATGGATATATTATGAATGTTTTTGGACATGTAATTTTGGATATTGTGAGTAGAATTAGAAAATGGACATTATATGATGATGATATAGTTGTTGATATAAATTGTAAGTGATATTGTTGATTGCCTTAATGTGTTGTGATTCATATGTATAGTTAATTTTGTGATTATATTTATATCATGTTGGATGTTCTGATATGGCCATGAGGCCGAAGGAGGTATTTGTGTTTTGAAGGTTAAAATATCACAAAAAACATTGGGGGATTAGAGATCAACCACATTTGAATTCTAGATGAATTCAACAAGGTCACCATGGCAACTAGTTTTGTTTGTGTGTTTTTGTTTGTTGGTGTTAGGGATTTCCATGGGGGATCACCTTTTAATGTGACCAAGGGGCTTTGTGTATTTTATTAATGTGGTTCCTTTTTATTATTTTTTTAGGTATTTTATTAGTGATGTGTCCCTTTCTTTTATTTAATTAAATTGTGGTAGATTAATGCGAGAAAACATATGGTTAAAAGTTAATTAATTAAATTGGGACATAAGGAAGTAATTATTAAAGTTATTGACCCTTGTGTTAAATGTTGTAAGGTGTGTGTAAGTAAGGTTGTAAGTGATGTGTAAGTATGTGTAAGAGTTGTGTAAGTAATATTTTTGAGTATGAAACACTCCACCTCCTTGGAAATTCGAATTTGTCCTTGGAGGTTGTTTTGGAGGCTTGTGGGACAAGTAAAACTTGTCCCATACCTCTTAATTTAATTTACCAACCATACCTATGGTTAGAGGGTTGATTTTAGACCTTTTTAATGCATTCTTATTAATCATGTTGCATGTTTTAATTTCACTCTTCTTACATTTTATTTAATTCAGTCCTTTGGGGTGTGAGCTTTTTGGAGTGTGCAATTAAATTGTCACATTATCGACCCACCTCTTTATTGTGATTTAGAGAATGAAAGTTTACTTTTGTGTTGGAGTTAAGGATGTGTGATGTGGAATCCTACATGGATCCACATAATCCTCTCCTCTTCTCTCTTATATAAAATATGAACTCTTTGCTTGTTTTGGGTTATTGAAACTTTGGAGTGCTTCCTTGGGGTGAATTTTCTTTGTTGATTGGAGCTCTTGCTTTGGAGGAACTTTTGGGAAGACTGTTACATGTTTGTGCTTGGCTGTTTGGATTGATTGCATTGGGATAGAGATTGCTGATTTTGGGACTGTATTTGACATTGAAAGCTTGTTGTGTTGGAACAAAATCTACCATGGAGAGGTAGGAGCTTAGCTCTTCTTTTATGTTGTTATTTATTTTTGTGTTTGTGTGAATGGTGAATGTTTTATGTGATTATTGGGTGTTTGGGTAGATTGCCATAGGAATGGTGTAGGATAAGGCTATTGGGAATCCATGTGGGGGTCATAAGGGAATGCCGGTGGCATCGATTTATTGTGGAGGGAGTTTGGGTTTAACATCCACCATGGAAAAGAAATAGCTTGCATTTATTAATTGTGGGGGGCATAAGAAAATTTTTGGGGGCATAAGGAGGGATTGTGGGGCAATAAGGATATATGTGGTGAATTTTATTTGCAGTTTGTTATAGGTGGATGCCCAATTCCCATTGGGAGGCATAAAATGACTTCCCGCATAGTTCTTGCTTCTTTGGCTTACATGATGAAGCCTGAGTTTTGTGTGATGTTTTCATGCAGTTGTAAACAACTATTTTGTTTGGACTATGCTTTTAATTTGAAATGTGCGTGTTGAAAGAATGTTGTGTGTATGTTTTTTGAAATCTTGTTGTTGCTATGAGTTGAATCACACCTTCTATTACATTGTGGTTGGGGCTCGGGGGCCAATGATGAAGCATGGATTCTCCTTTCATTGGATGTCTTGGTTGGGTGGAGAGCGTTGCATTTCCCCCACTTTTGTTGTGATCAAAATTGGATGAATGAGAAGAATGCATGTTGTTTTCTGGAGCTGAGAAAAGAAGACAATTTGATAGTCCCTTGTGAAATAAATTCTTTTGTAACCTTTCCCACTTTGAAGTGGATGAAATTGTAATATTTTTTGTGAAGGAAAGATGTTTGTATTTGATGAAAGTAGTAATTTGAATTGTGAAAGAGATATACTTTGGTTTTGGGTTTTGAAATAAAGACATGTAATTTGTAAAGTGAAATGAAAAGAGACAAACTTTGTTTTTCTTTGGAATAATGTGAAAGAAAATGCAATATTCTACTATGTAATTAATAAATGATTTTGGAAGGAAATAAAGAAAGAAGTTGTAAAATTTTCTTTGGAAATCAATGAATGAATGAAATGCTCTTTCCAAATTATATTGTTAAATTAAATTTGATCATGTCAATGTTTTGGGAATCTTTGTTTGAAAGGAAGAAATGTATGTGAGAATAATACAGTATTTTGTCTCTTTTGAAAAGGTGTAAAATTGGAAATCATATTTTAAATGTTAGCTATTAATTGGTTTGATTAAAACAACTAAATTCATTAGACTAGAATAGAAATTATTTTCCACACTTGAATGATGAAAAAGTTAGATGGACCCTTTTTAATCTGATCTCTTCTTTAAAATTTAAAACTAGCAAATACTTCTCTAAAATGCACAATTCGAACCTGTAAATAATAATCAACATTGAAACATTAAAATTTAGCATGCTATGATATCAATGAACTCAAATTTGACAAAAATAATTAAGGAAATAATTTAAAACATTGCAAAATTGGGCCCAAACCTTTCACAGTTATTTTGTAGTCTTTTGTTTCTGTCAAATGTTGGAAAATTCGAATTGGAATCAATCAAGAAAAATCACCTTCCAAATGCATCCTAAATCCTTCCTAGAATAGTTCTCCATGTTTTTTTGGCATGTTGAGTGAAGGAGAAGATCAAATTGAACCAAATTTATAAGTTAAAATTTACCAGTTTGCTTTTAACAAGCCTATAGGATGTTTTCATAAAATTGACCCCTTAAACTTTATCAAAATGTAAAATTTATGATTTCTATGCAAAGAGGGCATCGATAGATTTCCAGAAAGTCCTCATTTTCCCAAAGGGCTTTCTAGAAAAAGTTATGGCCCTCTGAAGTTTTCCTTCCTTGGCGGGAAAATTTGGGCAAATTTTCCCTCGTAGGCCCGTGGCCTGAAATTTCCCTTTAAAAACTTAGAAAAATTTTGGAAAATTTTTGGCAAAATTTTTAACATTTTCCCTACTACTCTTCTAGCCCACAGCCAATCAGAGGCTACCACATGGCCTCATGAGGCATCGGCAGATGCGTGGCATAGTTTTCTTTCTTAGAACCTTAAACTTTTGCAAAATTTTATTAATATTCTCCACCGCTCGTCAAACCCCGCAGCCAATGAAAGGCTGCCACGTGGCAACATGGGGGTGACAGCAAAGGGGGTGGAACCCATGCAACCTTATTCTTTTTGAAAATTGGTTTATAGAAAATATTTGTTGTTACCTCCGTGGCCTTGCACTCCCACCTCTCGCCTTGGAGAAATCCTTCGGTAGACATGCGGACTTGCGCGTCAAACTTACCCCTTATCTCCCCCTTCAGAAAATTTCCCCAAACTCCTCTGCCATCACACCCTTCCCTCATTTTCTTCCCCGCTTCGGCTTGTTGAGCGCCACGTGTCCTCGATGGCCGCAGCGGGAGGCACAAGCAAAAAGTGGAGTTTTCCCCATGTGGGAAAATTTTAAAACTTCTCTTCGTGATCCGCCAACACAAAAAAATTGATTTTTCTCCACTCGACATGTGTCCCTTTCGCAAAATTTTCATCTCTGGGCCCATAGGCCTGCCCTTGAAGGAAAATTTTCACCCAAGGCCTTTGTCCCATAAGCGAAGTTTTACAAGGAGTTAGGAGGATTTCTTTATATCTTTGGAAAGGTGAGAAAATTTCCTATCCAATGGGAATGATTTAAGAATATTTTGAATACGTTAAGTGTGAGAAAATCAAGTTGAAATTCTAAGCTTGTTAGAGAGTGGGTATGTGATAATTTACCCTTTGAACCTAGTTGAACCTTCTAACCTAAAGTTTGGACCTTGTGACCTCTTATAATGGTTAATAAAATTAAAGTATGTTCTAGTAGATTAAACTTGTTATGTAACCTTTTAGTGACAACTATTGTATTACAACATGGTTGTAGACTCTTTTAAACAAAAAAAATTATTCCATAATTTTCCTAACTAATCCTAGGTTGTTTCTTGGGTCTCAAGTGGGTTTTTTTAGCGTTACACTTGGTATCAGAGTAGTGGTTCAAAATCTTGGACCATTGGGCACACTAGAAAACTTGAGACATGAATTGTAAAACGTAGCACACTTTTAAAACTAGAAAACAACCTTGTTTTAAAATTGAAAGAGAAATGTGTATGAAGAAATATTACATTACTCAGTTCACTTGAACTGCCATAATTAAAATCATAACAAAATAAAAAGTTGTTTGAGTTTTTGTGCTTACCTAGTGGCATTTTCTCTAAACCCAGGTAACTAAGAATGTCAAATTAAATTGATGTTTGTGAACTTATAGTGTAGTGGAAACTTGGTTTCCCCTTTGAAAATGTGTCATTTTTATAAGTCCTAAATCTTGATTTAATGGTATGATGTGTTAAGCCCTTTTGGGGCCCTTCCTTATTAATTTGTTGGAATGATAAGTTATATGGTGTGATTCTTGTAGTTGCACAATAATGGTTGTGTTCTAGGTCGAGAAGAGTTAATTAGAAGCTGTTTAGAGCTTCCTTCCTTTTATGGTTAGGAAAGAGGGTCTGGTTGTTAGTTTTCCAGGTTTGTTACCGTATGAGAGGGTGAAAACTATGTCTAGGTGTCGTTTAGGACCCAAACTTGTGTATCTGTTGTTGGAACTAACCTTGAGGTAGAGTACACCATTGGTGGCCATGAAAGGCTATGAAGTGAATGTGGTGTTAAATTTTTTGTTTTACATTCGTAATCTTGTGTATTTTATCAAGGACCAGCATCTTATTTTATGATTGGATTGAGAACCTCCGAAGATCTTTTATTTATTTATAATTTTTGCAAGAATTTTCAGACCTTGCAATGTGGCTACTTAGCCACTTTTCTTGATTGCTGATATTTCTGGACTTTATTTTGATTGGTGACTCGGAGCTCATTATGTTGTTGGCTACTTAGTTAAATATTATGTGGTTTCCTTCTTGCATGTTGGTGAGCTGGTTTTATGCTTCTTGTATGGTGATGTTTATCGTATTGGGGTACACCCTAGGTGTCTTGAATATCCTCTTAGGTGCTTAAAGTTATGCCTTGGTTATGGATACACGGAAACTTGAGTGTGTCTAAGATCTTAGAGCGACCCTTTCATTTCTTGACCTTACTAGAAAGAAAGTTTTTGTGTGGTGTGTTCTAGATGGTAGTTTGATAGTGGTAGTGGTGATTATCCTACAATATGGTAAGAGTTTGACCGTCGTCGGAGTAGAAGTGTTTAATTATGGGCTTTAAGATTTTGGTTAGGATTGGATTCCCTTTTTCGTTGATTGTAAATGTTACTAGAAAAGTGTTTGTTTTGATAGTGACTTTTCATTAATGGCATTTTAAATTGTATCATGGGTTCCTAGTTGCATCATAGAAAGTTTTAACTCATGGAATGTATGCATCTTGGTAATTATGGATAGATTTAAGTACTTTTAGGTAGTGTGTTTATTTAAGTGTACTTGTTTTAATCTCTTGAATTATAAATAAGTCTACCCTTACCTTAAATTTCCTTTACCATGAAAAACATTCTATGACCTATTAATCTTTGGGTTACTTGGAAACACTTATGGATGCTTTGGGTATTTTGGACCTTTCTCTTAGAAATGTTAGTTTGGTAGATCTTAATAGTTAATCTCAATGGTGATTATATTGTACTTCCTCTTTTAAAAACTATAACTCTTGGCTGTAAAGTCCATGATTTGGTAAATTATTTGGTTGCCCCATTGCATTTGATGCTTTCTAGTGTGGATGTGGTGTCCTTGGAGTAAAGTTACATTGTCATCTAGTTGCTTGGCTGGTGGTATCTTGTGGGGACATGATAATTGATTAGAAAACCTTCTTTGGTTATTAAGGGAGTAAAATGTTACCATCCTAAACAACAAAAATAAATTGTTAAACCTTAATAGATTCGTAAAAGTAAGATTATACATCTTTAATGAGTCTTCCTTGAAAATTTCTTGTGGGACTTGTGGAGACCCACTAAGAATGTTTAATGATGCTTGAAATTATTCAGATGAATCTTTGAAATCTTGGTGTGTGATTCATGTTGGTTCATTATGTCCTAGTTCTTACAAATATTAATGATGTGATTCCTATGACAAATGTCTCTTGTTCCTTTTGAATTAAAAATGTGGTGTGTTGATTTATATCTCTTTCCCATAAAAGTAATTATGTGATATGTTTGAACCTTCCTTCTCATTAAAATTTGATTGATAAGATGACTTAACCAAAATGCCATAAAACTATAAGTAAGGAGATTTGACCTTAGAACTTAACAAATAAACTGGAACATAGAAAAATGGAAGTGATCCTTGTTTTACCCTTGGTAGATTAATAGAAGAAATAAAAACCGTGTAGAATAATAGAAAGGAAACCTTGTCCATCCACCTTCCTTACGAGTAAGATAAATGCTCTCTTCCTATATACAGAGTGACGAGACATCATACCCACCTTAGTGGTGTTCTTTATAACGTAAAATCATGATGTCATAATAGGAGGAACTTAATTAAGAAAAATTGGGAAGGAATGTACTTAGAAAACGAAACTACAAGTTTTGACTTAATTAGTTGAGTTCTAAAATAAGTAAGATTTATGTGTATTGAGTACAATATATAGTTGAACCTATAGTTCTGTCACCTACCGAAATTGTGAAACACCGGTGGATAGTAATGTGTTCTAGTTGCTTAGTACTTCTTGTTCCTAGATGTATGTGCCTTTCTTGTAGGATTTTAGGTCATCACACCCTTATCGTCCCATAGCTTGATGATTTGAGTTGTGTCCTTTTGGATTGAAACTTATCTACTATTTGAGAAGAAACCTCCTTGTGTGTTGTTTGGTCCTCGGAAACCTAAGTTATTGTAATTTTAAGGCAACATATGTGAAGGATATAAAATAACTTTGGGAAGTCTTATTTTCTTCATATTTTCTTGGGTCACCTTGTTGTTGTAGCCCCTTTTCCATTAGGATGAAAAGTGCAAGATGATGTTATTCAATTTTGATACGATTCACCCTTGGATTGTGATTGGAACCCATGTTACTTGTTCTTCTCCCTAGTGACCTTGAGTGGTCCTTGGTATTTCTTGTGCTCTCTTTATGGTTATCCTGAGCTTGAGTAGGAGATAAGATAAATAAATCCCATTGTGATATAAGGTATGGTACTTGTATTGATATGTTAGTTGTTGGGGATATATATATATATATATATATATATATATATATATTCTTCTTTTGCTAAACGATTGACTTCTTTAGTTCGGTTGGTATGGTGTGTTTGATTCTTAAAACAAAAGTGGAAAAATCATACTATAGGAAACCTTGTGGTCTTGACTTTTCTTTTATTACCATGAAAAGTTAATTGTACCCTCTCGAGATTATAGAAGTGATTTCTGGAATAGTTCCTTGATTTTAAATGGCTGCTGATTTAGGTGTCCTTGTTGATCCACCTCATCTGTGTGATCCTCAAATTGTGGGACCTTGAGTACATTTTTTCCTCATGCAAATTTGGTCATAGTTTATTCTTGTTAGCCTGGTCTAGACAACGAACCTTGAAATTAGGGCTTAAACTTAGTAGAAACCATAACTTTTATTAATGTAGTATGTTGTATTCCTTGGGAAACTTTGTGGTCATTCTCAAACTCATGGAATTCTCCTTATTACTCCTTTACTTGGCAGTCACCCTTAAGACTCTTTTGAACTCTTCATGTTATATTGTTATGTGTGGTATCTTGGTTGATAGCGTAAATTTACTCTCTAGATTTAAGTTTTCGTAGCCTTGCATGTAGAAAGTTTAGAACTCATCCCTTATAATATTCCTTCTTCTTGTTAAATTACATTGGACCAAACTTGAGTTGTGGACCCACACTTTCTTAAAGCAAGAACTCCCATTATGGGAGTGATCCTTTTCTATTGCATTTGTTCCTATCTCTCCTTCCTGTGACTTCGGGAGGAATTCGAGTCTAAGGGGAGGGGGATGTAGTGCCCACTTCCCTTCGACACTTTTATTACTGATCATGATCTCGTAGACTATATGATGGAAATTTTTATAGTTTTGATTTAGTATGATGTTAGATGTGAGACCATGGATTATTGCTGACTTTGATTATAAATGATGCATGATGATTATTAGAGACACTTTATACATTGATGTTGGTATATTATTTGACATGGATATATTATGAATGTTGTTTGAATATGTAATTTTTGGATATTGTGAGTAGACTTAGAAAATGGACATTATATGATGATGATATATTTGATGATATAAATTGTAGGTGATATTGTTGATTGCCTTGATGTGTTGTGATTCATATGTATAGTTAATTTTGTGATTATATTTATATCATGTTGGATGTTCTGATATGGCCAAAAGGCCGAAGAAGGTATTTGTGTTTTTCAGGTTAAAATATCACAACAAACATCTGGGGATTGAAGACCAACCACATTGGAATTCTAGATGGATTCAACAAGGTCACCATGACAACTAGTTTTGTTGTGTGTGTGTGTGTGTGTGTGTGTGTTTTGGTGTTAGGGATTCACATGGGGGATCATCTTTGAATGTGACCAAGGGGCTTTGTGTATTTTATTAATGTGGTTCCTTTTTGTTATTGTTTGTATCTATTTTATTAGTGATGTGTCTCTTTCTTTTATTTAATTAAATTGTGGTAGATTAATGTGAGAAAACATATGGTTAAAAGTTAATTAATTAAATTGGGACATAAGGAAGTAATTATTAAATTTGTTGACCCTTGTGTTAAATTTTGTAAGGCGTGTGTAAGTAAGGTTGTGAGTGATGTGCAAGTATGTGCAAGAGTTGTTTAAGTCATATTTTGGAGTATGAAACACTCCACCTCCTTGGAAATTAGAATTTGTCCTAGGAGGATGGTTTTGGAGGCTTGTGGGACAAGTAAAACTTGTCCCATACCTCTTAATTTAATTCTACGAACCATACATATGGTTGGAGGGTTGATTTTAGACCTTTTAATGCATTCTTATTAATCATGTTGTATGTTTTAATTACACTCTTCTTACATTTTATTTAATTCAGTCCTTTGGGGTGTGGGCTTTTTGGAGTGTGCAAGTAAATTGTCATATTATTCACCCACCTCTTTATTGTGCTTTGGAGAATGAAATTTGACTTTTGTGATGTGGCATCCTACATGGATCCACATCATCCTCTCCTCTTCCCTCTTTTATAAAATTTTAACTCTTTGCTTGTTTTGGGTTGTTGAAAATTTGGAGTGCTTCCTTGGGGAAAATTTTTATTGTTGATTAGAGCTCTTACTTTGGAGGAACTTTTGGGAAGGTTGTTACATGTTTGTGCTTGGTTATTTGGATTGATTGCATTGGGATAGATATTTATGATTTTGGGACTATATTTGACATTGAAAGCTTGTTGTGTTCGAATAAAAACTACCATGAAGAGGTAGGAGCTTAGCTCTTCCTTTATGTTGTTTTTTTTTGTGTGTGTGAATGGTGAATGTTCTATATGATTATTTGGTGTTTGGGTAGACTTATATAGGAATGGTATAGGAGAAGGCTGTGGGGAATCCATGTGGGGGCATAAGGGAATGCTAGTGGCATCATATTTATTATGGAGGGAGTTTGGGTTTGGGATCCACCATGGAAAAGAAATAGCTTGCATTTCTTACTTATGGGGGCATAAGGAGGGATTGTGGGGGCCATAAGAATATGTGTGGTGAATTTTATTGGTAGTTTATTATGAGTGGATGCCCAATTCCCATTGGGAGGTATAAGCATCTTCCCCCATAGTTCTTTCTCCTTTGGCTTACATGATGAAGCTTGAGTTTTGTGTGATGTTTTCATGCAGTTTTAAACTGTTGTTCTTTTTGGAATATGTTTTTAATTTGAAATGTGCATGTTGAAATAATGTTGTGTGTACGTTTTGTGGGGGCCTGTTATTACCATGAGTTGAATCACACCTTCTATTACATTGTGGTTTGGGCTCGGGGGCCAATGATGAAGGATGGCTTCTCCTTCATTGGATGTATTGGTTGGGTGGAGATCATTTCCTTTCCTCCACTTTTGATGTGATCAAATTGGATGAATGAGAATAACACATGTTGTTTTCCTAGAGCTGATAAAAGAAGATAGTTTGACAATTCCTTATGAAATAACTTCTTTTATAAACTTTCACACTTTGAAGTGGATGAAATTGTAATATTTTTTGTGAAGGAAAGATGTTTGTATTTGGATATGAAAGCTGTAATTCGAATTGTGAAAGAGATATACTTTGTTTTTGGTTTTGAAAGAAAGACATGAAATTTATAAAGTGAAATGAAAAGAGATAGACTCTGTTTTAATTTGAAAGAATGTGAAAGAAAATGCAATATTCTGCTATGTAATTAATAAATGATTTTGGAAGGAAATAAAGAAATAAGTTGTAAAAATTGTCTTTGGAAATCAATGAATGAATGAAATGTTCTTTCCAAATTGTATTGTTAAATTAAATCGATCATGTCAATGTTTTGGGATTCTTTTTTGAAAGGAAGAAACGTATGTGAGAATAATATAGTATTTTGTCTCTTTTGAAAAGGTGTAAAATTAGAAATCAGACTTTGCATGTTAGCTATTAATTGGTTTGATTAAAACAACTAAATGCATTAGACTAGAATAGAAATTAATTTCCACACTTGAATGATGAAAAATTTAAATGGAACCTTTTTAATCTAATCTCTACTTTAAAATTTAAAAATAGAAAATACTTCTCTAAAATGCACAGTTCGAACCTGGAAATAATAATCAACATCAAAATTTAGTATGCTATGATATCAATGAACTCAAATTTGACAAAAATAGGAAATAATTTAAAACATTGAAAAATTGGGCCCAAACCTTTAACAATTATTTTATAGTCTTTTGTTTCTGTCAAATGTTGAAAAATTCAATTTGGAATTAATCAAGTAAAATCACCTTCCAAATGCATCCTAAATCCTTCCTAGAATAGTTCTCCATGTCTATTTGGCATGTTGAGTGAAGGAGAAGATCAAATTAAACCAAATTTATAAGTTAAAAATTACCAGTTTGCTTTTAACAACCTTGTAGGCCATTTTCATAAAATTGACATCTTAAAATTTATCAAAATGTAAAATTTATGATTCATGTGCAAAGAGGGTGTCGAGATATTTCCATAAAGTCCTCATTTGCCAAAAATTGAGCTTTCTAGCAAAAGTTATGGCCCTCTGAAGTTTTCCTTCCTTGGCTGGAAAATTTGGGAAAATTTTCCCTCACGGCTCTGTGACCAAATTTCCCCTTTAAAAACTTAGAAAAAAATTTGGAAATTTTTTGGGAAAATTTTAACATTTTCCCCGCCGCCCCACAACAAATCAAAGGCTGCCACGTGGCCTCACAAGGCATCACCGGAGGCGCTACACAATTTTCTTCCTTGGAACCTTTTTAAATTTTTTTGAAAATTTTATTAATATTCTTCACCGCCCCATCGACCTACAGCCAATGAAAGGCTGCCACATGGTAAAGCATGGGGTGACAGAGGGGGAGGAACCCATGCAACCTTATCCTTTTTGAAAATTGGTTTTGGAAAATCTTTGTTATTACCCATGCCCCACACTCCCACCCGTACCTTGGAGAAATCCTTCCGCGGACACGTGGGCTCACACATCAAACTTACCCCTTATCTCCCCCTTCGAAAAATTTCCCTAAACTCCTCCACCACCCTGCCCTTCCCTCATTTTCTCCCTCGCTTTGGCTTGTTGAGTGCCACGTGTCCCTAGCGGTGTAATGAAGGCACGGGTGAAAAAGTGGACTTTGCCCCATGTGGGAAATTTTCAAAACTTCTCTCCACGACCTCCGCCAACTTGAAAAAGTGGATTTTTCCCCACTTGACACATGTCCCTTTTGGAAACTTTTCACCCTAAGGTCCACCGGCCCATAACTTGAGTTTTACAAGGAGTTAGGAGTACTTATTTATATCTTTTGAAAGGTGAGAAAATTTCCTATCCAATGGGAATGATTTAGGGAAATTTTGAATGTGTTAAGTGAGAAAAATCAAGTTGAAACTCTAAGTCTGTTAAGTAGATTAAACTTGTTCGGAACCTATTAGTGACAACTATTGTATTTGCAACTGGTCAGACACTCTTTTAAACAAAAAAAATTATTCCATAATTTTCCTAACTAGTCCTAGGTTGTTTCTTGGGTCTCAATTGGGTTGTTTTAGTAGGTGTTACACTCCCAGACTCAATAAATATTGTGAAAATGTTATGTTTTGTTGGATGATGAAATTCACTTCAAGATTTGGGATTTTTAGAAGAAGCTTTGGAACATTTTAAGGAAGAAAGGATTGAGTCATATGTATAATAAACCCTAACTCATTATAATATCTTTCTCTATTTACTTATTTCAAGAAATGACATTTTCTCTTGCAAAAAAATTTATTCTCTAGTTTTTGGGTTGTGAATCTAAATCATTGTTTGATTACTTATTTGGTATATTCAAATACTACTTAAATCTTGATGAAGCTAAATTCGAATGACTACTAGTTTTTATGTACATATCTCGTGAATGTTTATTAAGAAATATTAATACATTCTTGATATTATGTTGAGTGTCTTGGTGAGATTAAATGAATTCAACCTTGGATACAAACAATCGATTTGGAAAAGAAAGTGTCCTAGAAGTTGAGTATTAGTGCTTTTCAAGCACTATATTTCTCGTTGCTATAATCCATCGTTGTTGGGTTTGGGTAACTTGTGTTTGATGGTTTCTACAATATGGGTACAGGAATTCATGGGAATTCAAACCATTTTTAGTCCACAATGGAGGAATTATTATTCAGACAGCTTATCTTAATGGGCTTTTGAGTTTTTCTTAAGGGTTATTTGGTTTGCGCAGTTAATTGATTTTTAGCACAAATTATGCACTTAAATAATCTAGTTTTGATTATCATAGAAATAAATATTTGAGTAGTTACCCTTCTTATCGGGTATTCATACTTCAATATTTGAAGGAATCCCTAGTTGGGGACCATAAATGCATTAAGGGTTGTGTAATCTGTTGTATATATTTACCCCCCGGGTAAATATAGATTAACACACCAAGAAAGCATGTTGGAGGGGTTAGAAAACTCAACACACAAGAAAGCATGTCAAAGGGGTTAGAAAACTCAACACACAAGAAAGCATGTCGAGAGGGTTAGAAAACCTGACATCAAAGAAGCATGTCGGAGGGGTTCAAAAACCCGACACAAAAGGCAATTCAGTTTCGGGTTTCGGGAAACATGAAACATGAAACATGCAGATCGCAAGGATGTCCCGATGCTTGAGATTTCCGTAAACCCGAAACACTTCCTAGGCGAATCAGGTTTTGGAGTGGGGAAACACGGCGGCGGGAAAGCACGGGGTGAAAACATGTCGAGCAACCCTCCGAACCCGATGCGCATGCAGTCCATTTTTCGACCCCAAGCAAAGAAAATCTTGGAAATACCAGGAAGTGGGTTTCAAGAAAACAAAACATCAAACACATGTCGAGGCATCCTCCAAACCCGATGCAAATGCAGAAGAGAATCCCGAATCCAACAGGAAGAAGACCCTGACGCGGGAAATATTCAAATCACCATAACTTTTCACAGGGAGCTCAGATTCACACAAGGTTGGACTTTTCGTAAAGCTCTCGGGCGTCCTCTACACAAAAATACAGTTCACCATATTTTGAGTTGTTGGGGATCTCACCTACCGCCATGATGGGATGAGTTAGGTGCAGTCTTGGAGGTGGTTGGGGCAGAATTCGAATCATTCTCTTCTCCCTCATTTTTCCTCATATAAATTGTAAAGGGGGCTCTTTGTAAAGGGTTGGACAATTTTTTTGCATCCTCCCTTCTTCCCTTGCTTGCAAGAGAATTCGTGGAGCTTTCAAACCTCCCATATGGGTTGTAATACCAGTTCTTCTTCTGCCTCTTGGCCACTGCAATGTATTGTATCGACTCTTGAGCAATAATATATATATGTTTGTGATTGAATTTTTGACCCTCTCATGTATTCGTTGTTGCCATTTTGATCTCTTATTGCGGTTTGGTTACCTGTGCATGATGTTTGTATTGCATCTCTGTGGTCTGTGTTAAATTTGCAAAGCGAGTGTTTAACATTCCTCGGTGCATCACCTCCGTAATTTAGGTTTTATTTTTATGCATTCTCTACCCTGTCTCCTTGGCAAGTTAGATTAGGTTTTTTGGTAAACCCTCTGCGTTTATTCATGCATCTGAATAGAGGAATAGGAGCCGGCCTTCATCCGGAGAGCTTTTCCAATTTCGCAAGGTCCCACACTTGGGAAAAGCTCCATGTTGTGCAATCACACTGAGAATCTCAACCCATTGTGTTGCAGAGTCCTAGGGGTGATGCGATTCAACACCAACAGTTTTGGCACGCCCGGTGGGACAAGAGGTCATTCCATAAAATTTGAAGGAGTTTTCATGAAATTCGGACTAAGAAATTGCAAGTTTTAAAATTTTGGATTTTGCACCTTCCAGGCTGAACTCTGAAATCAATTTTCAAGGGCTTATCTTGCTCAAAACCAGTAAAAATTTCAACCAGTTGGTAGATCTGAGGGTAATCTTCAAAAGGGTATCTTTAGTTTTTTGAGATTTTGACTTTCAAAATTTCATGCTTTTTAGTGTTTCGGGTTTTCGAGGTCCGAGAACATCAAAGCAGACCCAACAGTCATTTCGGGTTTTGGGGGATGCATTGCATGGTCCTATTCCCGACAACAGTCATTTCAGGTTTTGAGGGTGTCGGGCATGTCCCAAGTTCCGACACATGGCAATTCAGGTTTTGTGAAGTTGCATTGCATGACCTGAGTTCCGCCTGTACTTTTCGGGGATCCGCAGCTGCACAACAAGGCCCGAATTCGAATTGAAGATTGTCTCCTCTGGGTCCTTCAAAGCTTAAATTATATTTTCAATATTGTCAAGTTTGGTGTGTAACTTGGCAAAATCCAGCCTTTTAGAGGCTTGTTATCTAACACATCTGGCGACTCCGAAGGGATAGAGTTCAGTGGTGTAGCAGCACAAGTTGCCCAGGCACATGAGAAGAATTCGAACCAGGTCTAATACTCAAGAAGAGGGGCTATTTTTCCACTTGCAACTATCACCAGGCAGAGGGAGGAGAGGAAGGAGACCACAAAGATCACCATCTCCACCTAACAGGACTTTGTCTACACCTCCACCTGGTAGGCCTTTTCTCTTATCAACCAGGTTCTTAGGCCAATCATAATGGCACATCTACCACCAAATCCCTTTGTCAATTTCACGGGCAGTAGTCCACTTGCCCTAAATGCTCAGAATCAAATTCCAGTTGCAGCGCTAAAGAATATACCCTATTTTACAGGAGAAAATCATACTACTCCTATTGATCACATCCAGGATATTGCTAATGCATGTGCAATCCACGAAATAAATGAAATGGATGTTGCAGTCAAGTTATTGGCTTCATCTTTCAAAGGTAAGGCCTTACAATGGTTTAGGAGCCTAACAGCAGGGTCTATTATGAATTGGAACCAACTTTGTTCAGCTCTTTGCAACCAATTCGGGGAGAGGGCAGATAATTTATCTTTATTGGAACAATTGACAACAATCAAAAGGGATCCTAACGAACAAATGACATATTTCAACTTCATATTCCAACGAACATGGGACAGGATTCCAATAGCTGTTAGACCAACCGCCGAAGGTGCATTTCTTTATTTCTTAAAGGCTATAAATTCAGACATAGCCATGATGATCCAATCAATGGGAGGGACAACACTGCCAGGGGCCTACAACATAGCTATCAGAGTATAGAACTGTTTGATCCAAGCTGGCAAGCTTGCACCAAGGCCACCAATGCCTCTCTATCCAGATATGGGAAATCCTACAACTAGTCAAGCACCAGAGTTGAATCCCATTCCAACTCCTAGGAATCAAAGCACATGAGGTCATGAAACAACTGCAGAACCTTGGAAATGAGCTAGTGACTATCAAAAGATAGCAAGCTCAAAGTGCTAGACCGTATCATCCCCAAGCACAGTACCAAGCTAGACCCCCATACCAACAAAATAGACCACCACCTCAGGCTGCAAATCAAAACCAAAACCAAGGACAACCTCAAGTTGCCAGACCATTTCGACCGTATGATCCAAATGCAACAACATCCTCAAGAGCCTTGGTTCCAACACAAAACAACATGGCACAAGAGTACAACTGGTGTTACCCTTGCAATCTACCTCACAATCAGTCAACATGTTTCAATGGTGCACTGAATCAAGCCTTGATGGTACAAACCATTGGTGTGCCTCAAGAACCAAGCCAAGAAGGGAATCAACAGCAAGAAACACAACAAGAAGGACCTCCAACAGAAACCACATTAGCAAATTGGCAAACAGAAGACTTTTGTGGAGTTAACCAACACCTTTTCAAGGCATGGCTGCCAACACACGGTCAAAGAAGAGAAACATAGAAGAGGGACAACCATCCAATCCAGTTGTTTCTCAGCCCGCTCTTACACAACAAGGGGTCAGTAGACCAAACGCAGCTCCGAATGTGCAAAATCAGCCTAAGGTACCTGTTGTAGCAACACATACACCTGTTCAAGCTCCAGAAAAGTTTACACCAAGTAAGGGACAACAAAAGGACAATTCATCCCCCTTCAACATCATCGATCAAATGAAGAAGACACATGTGAACATTTCCATGTGGGAATCACTGGCGATCCCAGGGCAACGAGATTTATTGCAAGCTGCAATGGCTAATTGGTCTGCCACAAATGTATCAAACCAGGGACATGAGAAAGTTCTCACTAATGCAGTGCAACATGATGGGGGCCAGACAAGAAAAAATTTGAAGCCTCCACCTTTCTATGTTTCATTGATTGTTGGAAACCACTTGGTGCACAACTGCATGATAGATTCAGGAGCAAGTAGTTCAGTGATGCCGAAGCAAATAGCGGATCAACTGGGTTTGAAGTATGAGCCAGTGCTGAAAGGAGTAGTACAGCTAGATGGAATGGCAGTGGGAACAGTTGGGGTCATCAAGGGGTTAAGCCTAACACTACATTCATGTCCTAATGTTACAGTTCTACAAGATGTGTCTGTGATTGACCTTCCGCCACTCTTTGCATTGTGTCTATCAAGAGACTTCACTGCAAAAATCGGTGGATATTTATCTGCAGATTGGTCACACATGATTTTTAGGACAAGGTATGGAGCTAAAGCAACAATCAGGTCAGAACCAATTGCCAATTTCCATATTGAGCCTCATGTACCAAGTCCTATCAATGCAAATTGCTTAGTTTTTTATCAGGAGGAGTGTTCAAATGATCTAGAAATAGGTACTAAGGTCGAGGGAATTCCTGATTTAACTTTGGATGAATGGGCAAACAAGAGTCATGAATTTGACCCATACAAGGAAATTGAAGAATCTGAATTGGGCATGTATTGTATACACGAAGAAAATTCACCCATTCCCGACATCATTCAGCCTGAACAAAAAGATGAAAGCAAAGTTTGGAAATTATTCTTCGATGGTTCGAGAAGCAGACAAGGTGCTGGAGGTGGTGCAGTGTTGATTTCACCACAAGACATCAAATATTATTCAGCTTTTCGTTTCCAGTTTTCTTGTTCAAACAACACAGCTGAATATGAGGCCTTGATTCATGGACTTCATTGGGCTAGGAAAAAGGGCATAAAGAACTTGCAGGTGTTTGGAGATAGCGAGCTAATCATCAACCAAGTTAGGGGACAACATGCTACAAAGAATGACCTGCTAAAGAGCTACAAGAATAGGGTATGGGACCTCATTGAGGATTTCGAAGCTTTCAACATTGTATCCATACCCAGGAAGGAAAATGAAGCCGCAGATAGGCTCGCAGTAGTTGGAGCAACATTTGATGTGGTTGAGAGAATCAGAAGGGAAAAAACACAACCACATATCCATGTGATTGTGAGGCCAGCAGTTCCAGATAATAACACAAGCTGGCAGGTGTTTGAGAACGATCAACAGATCGTCAATTTCTTACAAGAAGAAGCTAAATTCTCACCCGAAATCGGACATGATTAGAGTAGCAAGATGGGGATCAAGTAGTGCGATTGCGGACAAACAAGCTTCCCAAGGGTTTAGTAATGTTGGAGTCTATCTTCAACCCTAATGACCAGTTTCGTAAGGAAAAGGCTAATATACAGGTCAAGAGAGAGGATTCAAGGCAATTTATGGTTGGGGAAGGCAAATCACTTCAAATTGGTAAAGTGGCCACTGAGCAAGAGAAATCAGATTTCATATAGCTTTTCCAAGAATTTCCAGATGTCTTCGCTTGGAGCTATGAAGACTTAAGAGGGTTCGACCCAAATTTGGCACAACATACCATAGAATTGGATCCAGATGCTAAGCCCATCAAAGCGTAAGCAGAGACCAGTCAATCCTCACATTGAGCCTCTAATGAAGAAAGAGATAAACAAGCTAATAGAGGCAAGCATTATATTTCCAATTAAGCACTCAAGCTGAGTTGCAAACTTGGTTTTGGTCAAAAAGAAGAGCAGAGAAATTAGGTTGTGTGTAGATTTTCGAGACCTCAATGCAGGGCATCTCTCAAATACCATTACCCGCTTCCTTCAATGGAACAAATATTGCAAGTAGTATCCGGTTCAGAGAGATTCTCTCCGGATGGCTACTCGTGGTATAATCGGTGATGGTGAAAGAAGATGACCAATTCAAGATGGCTTTCACCACCAAATGGGGGACCTATGCCTACAAGAAGATGCCATTTGGGCTATCAAATGCTGGAGCCACCTTCCAAAGGGAAATGGATATGGCATTTAAGGGGTTGATCAATAAAATAGTTCTGATATATCTTGACGACATCACTGTATTCTCAAAAAATGCAACAGATCACCTCTGTCATTTGAGGCAAGTATTTCAGAGATGTAGAAGATTTGGGGTATCATTGAATCCCAAAAAATGCATATTTTGGCTCACGAGGGAAAACTTCTAGGCCATATTGTTTCAAAGGAAGGGTTGATGATTGACCCAAAAAGAGTTGAAGTAATTCAAGCATTGCCATTTCCAAGTCACAAGAAGGCTCTTCAAAGCTTCTTAGGAAGGATCAATTTTGTCTGCAGGTTTGTTCCAAACTTTGCAGCTCTCGTAAAGCCAATAACGTTGATGTTAAAGAAGAGCATGGCATTTAAGTGGACATTTGAAGGAAAGGAAAGTTTCGAGGGAATAAAGGAGGCTATATCTCAAGCTCCAACTCTCGTCAATCCAGACTTCTCCAAGGATTTCGTGCTATATGCCTTCGGTGGTGGAGACACAATTTCTACAATCCTAGTACAACAAAACAAAGGAGGATTAGAACAACCAGTTGCTTTCTTCAGTCAAGGCTTGGAGGAATACGAAACAAGGTACTCTTTCATTGAAAAGCATGTCCTTGCAGTGATTAGGAGTTTAAATAAATTCAAGCACCTAGTCTCAAACAACAAGATCCAATTATTGGTCTCTCATGCAGGAGTCAAGGACTTCCTTCTAAATAAGGATCTGAATGAGAAACGTGCAGGATGGATCACTCATGTCATGGAATATGACATTGAGATCAAGGTCACTAAACTAGTACATGGAAAGGGACTATGTGAACAGCTAGCCTTGAGTCAACAGGTTGAAGTAGGTGATGAAAAAGAGACTACCTTGGTACTACAGGATGGTCAAGAACATGGAAATGATGATGTGCCTACTCCTTGTTGGACTCAGAATATGATACACTTCCTACTGCTGACATGGACTACACCCTCCAAAAATGAGCAAAGAAAAGAGGAGATATTTTAGATTACAAGCTATTCCATATGTGCTTGTTGATCGTGTTTTGTTCAAGAAAGACATCAATGGAGTTCTATTGAGGTGCATTGGGACAGGTCAAATTGAGAGGGTATTATGAGATTTTCACGATGGAGATTCTGGCGGACATTTTGCCCCACGAGTAATAGCTCTCAAGATAATGAAGGCAAGGTATTATTGGCCCACAGTGTTTAGTGACTGTTACACATGGATAAGGAAGTGCAAGAAATGTGCACTCTTCACAGGAAAAGAAAGACTAGCAACACTTCCATTGCACCCAATTTTGGTTGACCAACCATTTATGCAATGGGGATTGGATTTCATCGGGGTCATCAACCCAAACTCAAGCCAAGGCCACAAGTGGATTCTCACGGCAACGGACTACTTCACCAAGTGGACTGAAGCAGTAGCGCTCAAAGAGGCAAACGAGTCTAATATACTAGAATTTTATGAAGGAATAGTGACCAGGTTTGGTGTGCCGGCCACTATCATATCAGACAATGCATTGGCATTCGTAGGTTCCAAGATTACAGAATGGGCTGTCAAGAATGGAATCTACTTGAGCACCTCTTCCAATTATTACCCACAGGGTAATGGACAGGCAGAGTCCACGAACAAAAATTTGCTAAGAATCATCAGGAGGACTCTGGATGAAAATCAAAGAACATGGCATACCAAGCTAAAATCAGCATTATGGGCTGATAGAATAACACCAAAGAGGTCTACAGGTAATTCCCCTTACAAGTTGGTCTATGGAAAAGAGGCAGTATTGCCTATATCATTAGAACTACCTGCATTGGAGTTCATGAAGCAGTTGGAGTTGGCTGAGTTCGAACCAATGGAGGCCAGGTATGCAAAGTTGATGGAATTGGTAGAAATTAGAGAACATGTAGTTCAAACAATTGAGAAAGATCAGGCCTTAGTGAAAAGATGGTTTGATAAGAAAGCAAGAGCAAGGACCTTCCAGGAAGGGGACCTAGTTCTGAAATGGGATGCAGATCGAGAAAAACCGGGAAGGCATTCCAAGTTTGATGCCATTTGGAGTGGCCCCTACATGGTCATGGAATGTAAGAATAGCAATGCCTTCCAATTGTCTACATTGGACAGAGAAGAACTCCCGATTCTGGTCAATGGAATCTATCTTAAACATTGCTACTGAAAAGAGAAAAAGTTTTACCCTTGTAAATATTAGATTAGGTTTCAATTCCTCTAAGTGCGGATGCACATTGTCTTGTTGTAGTTAGGTTTCAGTTTCCCTAAGTGCTTTGGCACAGGTTTTGTTGCTCTGTGTTGGATTTCTGATTCGGCGTGCTGCTCTCGAAGAAGGAGTTGTGGTATCAGGCTCGGGATCAGATATCAGGATGGTTTCAGGTTATTGCTTATGACTCCATGCCCAATGGATCGCTAAAAGGCCACTGATCTTCTACCTAGCAGGTAGCAGTAATCCCGTTGAGTCACCAAATTGTTGTATATATTTACCCCCCGGGTAAATATAGATCAACACACCAAGAAAGCATGTCGGAGGGGTTAGAAAACCCAACACACAAGAAAGCATGTTGGAGGGGTTAGAAAACTCAACACACAAGAAAGCATGTCGGAGGGGTTAGAAAACCCGACATTAAAGAAGCATGTCGGAGAGGTTCCAAAACCCGACACAAAAGGCAATTCGGGTTTCGGGTTTCGGGAAACATGAAACATGAAACATGCAGATTGCAAGGGATGTCCTGATGCTTGAGAGTTCCACAAACCTGAAACACTTCCTAGGCGAATCGGGTCTTGGAGTCGGGGAAACACGGCAGGAAAGAATGGGGCGAAAACATGTCGAGCAACCCTCCGAACCCGATGCGTATGCAGGTCCATTTTCTGACCCGAAACAAAGGAAATCTTGGAAATACCGGTGGAAGCGGGTTTTGGGAAAACACAAACATCAAACACATGTCGAGGCATCCTCCAAACCCGATGCAAATGCAGAAGAGAATCCCGAACCCGACAGGCAAAAGACCCTGACGCGGGAAATATTTAGATCACCATAACTTTTCACAAGGAGCTCGGATTCACACAAGGTTGGACTTTTCGGAAAGCTCTCGGCATCCTCTATGCAAAAATACGATTTTCCATATTTTGAGCTGTTGGGGATCTCACCTACCGCCATGATGGGATGAGTTAGGTGTAGTCTTGGAGGTGGTTGGGGTAGAATTCGAATCATTCTCTTCTCCCTCATTTCCTCATATAAATTGTAAGGAGAGGCTCTTTGTAAAGGGTTGGACAATTTTTTTTTGCATCCTCCCTTCTTCCCTTGCTTGCAAGAGAATTCGTGGAGCTTTCAAACCTCCCATACGGGTTGTAATACCAGTTCTTCTTCTGCCTCTTGGCCACTGCAATGTATTGTATCGAATCTTGAGCAATAATATATATATATATGTCTGTGATTGAATTTTCGACCCTCTCATATATTCATTGTTTCCATTTTGATCTCTTATTGTAGTTTGGTTACCTGTGCATGATGTTTATATTGCATCTCTGTGGTCTGTGTTAAATTTGCAAAGTGAGTGTTTAACATTCCTCGGTGCATCACCTCCGTAATTTAGGTTTTATTTTTATGCATTCTGTACCCTGTCTCCTTGGAAAGTTAGATTAGGTTTTTGGTAAACCCTCTGCGTTTATTCGTGCATCTGAATAGAGGAATAGGAGCCAGCCTTCATCTAGAGAGCTTTTCCAATTTCGCAAGGTCCCACACTTGGGAAAAGCTCCATGTTGTGCAATCGCACTGAGAATCTCAACCCATCGTGTTGCAGAGTCCCAAGGGTGCTGTGATTCGACACCAACAGAACCTAGTACGTTATGGACACCACCGAGGTTGAAGCTAGGTTTTCTTAATGAGTAGTACCAGATCCATTTAAGGATTTTGGGTAGATTTGAGTGGGAACAAATTTTGATACTTCGCCTCCTTTTCATGGACTCCTTTTAACTTAAACATAAGCCAGAAATAACTATGCAAAAGGATATTTGAGAGCTCACCGACACCTGACTGATATTGTTCTTACCTCCATGACTCTTTTACCTTGAGAAATATTTAGTAAGGTCTAAACCTCTTCACCCGACGAGTTGAGAACTATAACTGTGAATTGAGGAAGGTTAACTTAGGTTGAATGGATTTTTTCTTTTAATAGTTTTGCATATTCAAACCTTATCGGATATGACATAGGTTTTAATTAATGTTTCTTTGAGCTTTATGAAATTATGAAGCTTGAGTTCAATTAGACATCTCACTTAAAACCATTTATGGTTTTATCCTTGTCTTATTTGGGGTCTTTGAAAATGTTCGCTTCTACATGAATTCTTGATTGGATGTAATTATGTTCAAAGTGGATAGTTAGTTTGATCCTTTGTATTTGGCTTAGGATAAAGTTTATATGTGTTCATGTATTAGCTTAGTATTCGAGTGCGAAATAAATGTTCATTTCGATAAACTCTTGGATGAATGATTTGGTATGAAATTTAGTCTCAACTATACATTACCCAAGTCATAATTGTTGATTAGTGTATGATTTTACAACTACTTATGCTTATAATTCTTTGAACTATTCTTATTTGGTAGGAATCTATTCAATAATAGCTAGGTATTGGGATTTTTATGTTTAAAACAAGTAAGAGAAATTACTTTTCTGGAGTATTGAATTTTAATGTAGTATGAGTGGTTTGTTATAGCCTAAGTAGAATAGCAGAGAGTTGATAACAAAGTTGTATAACTTAATGAAAGATATAATAAGATTGGTTGGCATTATCTTTATAGTTCTTTCTCTCCTTGAGGACTATAAATTCTATGTGCATCATTGATAGTCAAAATTGTATGTATTTTTTTGAAAAGTTTTAATACTTTCCTAAAGCGGCCTCCTACAAAGTTTGAAATAATTTCCATTCTTGTTAACTCCTCTTTGGATGGTATGTGATGTGATTTTGTGTAGCTCATCTACAAGTGCTTGGTCTATAGCCAACCATTGATAAAATTATCAATACATTATGATATGTTATTTCTTTCAAATTTAATCTTTTAGTAATTCAACTCTTTCTTAAGAGTGAATTTTACTATTAATTTTTACTTATTGTAATTGGTACTTTAGGTCAAGTATGTGAAACTACTTGACTATTTTATTGAGTTTAGCCTTACTTGATAGTTTTCTTTGGTTGATGAAGGATAAATAAGGTTCTTCAAAGTGAAGTTGTTTGGAAACTTTATTGTTATTATATAAGTTATTAGTCATATATAATAGAATTATATTGTAACCTCGAAGATATTATTGATTATGAGTGAATAAGTTAATAATTGATTATTTTAGTTGAATGGTGTAATAATTCGATAAGGGGTATGTTAATCTTTTTGGTGAAAAGGGTAGAAATTTTAGTCATATAAAATGGAGTTATATGACTAAAATTATATTACACTTGTACTTATTTTCTTATGATTGATTAGACTCAATTGTATTTATTTTGGTTCACTTTTGTGAAAATTAATTATCATCTAATTTGAATTATTTAAAGGAAATTGTATGAGTATGAATTGCCCTCGGTTGGAAAGGTTCTTTTATGAAGTTCTAGTTTCTAGAGTTGTGTTCCTTATTTTTAATATTAGAATAATTTCATTGAAAATCATAGTTACTTTTATGAAATTATTAAGTTAAGCATGTGGTTTTAAAGATTTAGTGTTTATCATGCTGAGTTCATGTGAACTGAATCATGCTAACAATTTTACTGAGATGGAATTTAGAAAAGAAGGATGATGTAAATAGTTTAATTTATTCTTTGATTGAAGAAGGTTAAATGGGATAACTGATTATGGAATTTCTAATTGAATTACTTATGTTTGGAAATGAGAAAGGCCCTTGGACATTTAATGTAATTTTTTTGAAAGTAAAGATTTGACCAATCTTATAAACATGAGTTGATACCTATTCTTGAAAATTAATAAAGTTTGATTCTTATTACAATATCTTGTCCTGGAAGTGATTGATGCAAAAATATGAATTAGTAGTTTAGTAAATGATAAGGAAAGGTGTTTTAGCATGTAACTATTACCATACCATACATAATTATAAGACATAATGGGTACTAAATGATTTATGTGGTGGATTATATCATTGAAAGAAATTTTGTCTAAATGGGTTTTATAAATAATGAATTTGTGAGTTAGTTAATATATTATTTTATATTGTGTTAATGAATAAGCTAATATCAACTATATACCTAAGTAACTTATAAATTATTATGAAGATATGAAAGGTGAATGAATGCATGTCATGTATGATCTTAAATTAAAAGGGCTAGTAATCCTTTGATTGAAGCTATTGAAATGTGAAAGTATATACACATGGAAATAATATTAATTCCTTTTCAATAGCTATACTATAATGAATCTTATGAACTTATGAATAAGGTTATATGTCCTTAATTGGAAAGAAAGGAAGCACACCTTTAAGGTTGAATAAGTCTTTAAGTGTTGAAACTTAAGGAAATACTTACAAACTATGAGCTTATGGTAGATGTCAATGAATGACCTAATATAAGCATGTACAATTGAATATTTTCAATTAAGCATAAAATAAGAAAGATGGTATGTTGTTGGATAACATTAAGAGTATGTGAAAAATGATAAAGGGATGATACGTACCTCACTTAAGCAATGTAATTGAACAATATATATTAATAGGAATTATAAAGACACGATATCTATTCTACCCTATAGTGTTATAGCTAAATTAGCGGCATAAAATATAGCTACATTAGTAAGAAACATAAGCTTAATTGATTAAGCTAAGATGATATTAAATCTGCAATGTTGAACTTAAACAAAGATAGTTTTGATTTCCATTTATGTTTATCAATGGATTTAAATATAATGAGGCAATTAAGTGTTATTGGAGAAATTAAATATCCTTGGATCAAACAGATATTGGACCTTAGGTATGACTCATTCGAGGAGGAATTATAGTAGGACCTAGGCTATTTTGGCATGATTTTATAATTACCTTGAAAATAATAAGATACCATGTTTAATTACAGGACTATTTGTGGGTTAACTCACTACATCTGCTATATAGTCGTATCCCTATAATGTCGGTTGTCACAATTTGGATACCACTTCTTAGTAGGTTGTGCACCGAGTTTCCTCATTACGAGACTAGATTGTGGCATGGTGTTGCTTTAAGTACAAAAATTGTTAGAGTTACAAAGACAAATTAAACCTCATGGATACACACCTTAATATAAACTTATGATGGCTATGGGGAGGGAAGTGGTCTAGTAATGAGGTGAATCATTATGAAGACACTTACTTTCCCATAAGCATCATAGGATGACATAGAGGTACATCTTCTTATAGGTTAAAATAGATTTGTATCTTGTACGAGACTTGTTAATGTTTACAAAATCAATGATTGTGAATCCATATAACTCAATAAGTGATTAAGGTGAGTTGAAAAATTCCAAATGATGAGTGTGACGTCATGGAATTGAGCATGGCATACATGATTCTGAAACTTTGCACAAAGTAGTATAAGCTGGTGATTACACATTCGTGACTTCACTATGATCTAAGTTCTGAGATGCCTATGGAATTACTAGGTAGAACCCAGGTAGACACTTAGGTAATTCTCTTAAATATCATATCCTGATAAAGGAAAACCAAAAGATGCATTTGATGTTTTGGCTCATACAGAGCGTTGAGGGAGATCAAGTAAGTTTAGTATTCCCTCATGTAGTTGCACATGGTTTATGAAAGTTATCAAAAATGGATTGCATTAAGTTTTATGTTAGATTTAAATATATGGGTATTTAAATCAGTTACATAAAGTAAGATAAATAATTAAAAAAATCATGGACATGAAGTGATAAAAAGTGGATGTTACATTTTGGTATCAGAGTTGAAGGTTGCAACTCTTGGACTTATTGGGTCCTTATGTTAGTTAATTTTTTTATTTATTTTTTCATAATAACATGGATATGAGAAGGATATAACGTGAAGAAATAGCCGATGAGGTCATATTTTGTTATGGGTTCAACAGTGTAAAAGTTAGACAAAATTCTAGAAATCCTTCGATATATCTGGTATCGGATAAATGCCTTGGAGAAACTGGTGATGGGTGAAAATTATAAGTTGGATAAAAGAAAACTTGAATTTGTTATTAAAAAAACAAGGGATTTGTTTGAATGATAAACTTACCAATGGTGACAAGTTTTGGACTTACAAACCCAAAGATGAACTAAACCAAAACATGGACCTTTTTCCAATAAGGTGATATTTGGAAAAGACGGTAGGATAAAACGAAATCTGTGAGACATTCCCACTCATAAATATGAAAAGGATCATAAGAGTGTTAATTTTTCTTCATCTGGGAATGCTAAGAAAATTTGGTGGAAAATCATATCAAGAAAATGTGTTCTACCAAAAATAAAAATGCACAAAAACTTATATGTGATAACCTGCAAGAAAAAGTAGAATATTGCTACAAATAACAAGGTTAAATGTGGTCAATCAAGACCTATTGGAGGATGTTTCATGTGTGGTAATGGACATTATGCCAACAATTTTCCTTTAAAGAAGATGAAAAAGCATCGAATGATGATGCATACTGCAAGGATAGACAACAAAGGAAAGGAACAAATATCCCTAACATGATGTTGGGGAAGTTGTGAAGGATTTCCTGAGGTTAGTATCATATAATGCTAAGAAGGATGGAGTTGTACCTAATGAAAAACTGGCAAATAATTGAGAAACCTAACTTTTCCTTGTAGTATGGGAGAAAATGTGCAAATTTTAGACTTATGTCTGATAACGTAGCATTTATTTGAATGATTATTCTATTTTATGTCAAATATTTGACGTACATAAGTATTATTTCAACTCGAGATAATGAAAGTATCATATTTCATTTTTTTGAATCTGAATAATGGAATAAAAGGTTGTTTATGGAAAATTCTATAGTTTATAAAGTAACTTTGTTACTTATCACTTCATGAGATTTAAAGTAAGAAAGTTTTCTCGGTATTTTATAAACGGTAGATCTCTTACTTGAGGATGGATAAATAGGTTATCATTATGCATTTGTGAGTCAATTATTGTCAAAATTTCCTTAATAAACTTTTCGATGGTTCCATAAGCTTAGATAACCAAGTTAATAATATTCTTTGATCAAACTAGTATTTATGAGTTAAAAAGAGTAAGATGTGTCGAAGTGGTAGATAGATGATATATGAAATATCTAATTTATAATCGAACGAATGATTGATTGTATCTTTCTTATAGATTAAGGATGAAAAGTCTTGACCTTTCAATAGGAAGTCTTTGATAGAGCAGAAAATGTGATATGTCAGAATGAAACACAACAGATTAGAAATATGAATTTATTTCTTTAACATGTAAGAAGAAATAGTACAAAAGATGAGAACCATATATTATATGGTGGTAAACCACCAAGTTTATTCCAATAGAATTGATAATTACAAGATAAAGTCTGAAAATACAAGTGGAATAAAAAAGAAATTGTGAGGATCGGGAAAATAAAAATAAGTTTCCTTGTTTGATTAGCTTTACAAAACTTGTTTTGACTATTTCTTCTATATGTATATATATATTGAACAAAATGATTTTCTATAATGAATAAATCATGTCATATGTATACTGATTATGTGACAATTTGTAGTCTGATAAGTTGTTACAACTACTGAATTTAAGTTTCAAATCTGAAAACCATAAACTATCCTAGAAAATAATGACTATTTTGCAGAAAGATCATTATTATAACCTGTGTGGGATTGTTTTGATTTCATTTAACAAAGAAAACATCATCAAGATGATGATGCTTTTAAGAGGGGAGGTATGTAGTACCGGTGGTTTCACTATTTTGTTATAAGAATGATATGAAAAATGGTTTTGTTCTTTGATGGTTTACACCTATATGTATCAATAATTAATGTGAACATTGATGTAAACAGGTAATCAAGATGTCATGAATAGGCTAAGGATGAGCTCCTTAGATCTAAACCATGTTAATTATAGGGCCTACCTTAACGATAAAATAAGTTTCTAAGGGGAAATTACGTCATTTTTGATGTAGTATGTAATGAAATCCTTGGCATAAATTAATGCTTTGAAAGTGATTAGTGATGTTTTTTTATCATCTCTAATAAATTGTTAATATTATAGCTTTTAACTAAGTTATGTTAAGGATTTGATATTTTCTTAGTTTTCTTAACCACCAAATATTGGAATATGATTAAGAATTCCTTATGACTAATTATTGGTCTTTAGTAGACCACCCAATAGTCTACCTAACATAATACTATGATGGTCATATTTTCATGAATAAAGGACTAAAGTTGTGTAGTCGAGGACTTAATTATTGTAATAAAGATATTAGTCCCTATGAAGCACATTCAAGAAACTTACATGATCAAAGTTAACTTTAATATTGTTATATATTATAAAAGGGGAAAAATGAAAAGTCTAAAGTATTTAAATAACTATTATTGGAGATTTCTTAACTCCAAATAAGAAGAGGTCAATCTAATTTTAGTTGTATGGTTTCAAACCTAACTTGTGAACCTATTGTTAAGGGGATATGTTTGGGAATTCCCTTATATATTAAAAAGGTTGTATAACATATCAAATGTGTGAAGCCTTAAGACATATAAAAGGAGGGAATTTGAATTTGTTAGTTCTTAGGATATTATATGTTTTCATAATACAATTGTTTAAGATATGGTTGTTGTTCAAATTGAAAAGTAAGGGGAGTGAGTTCGCTCTCCACCACCTTCATATTATGTACTAACAGTTCATTTATCATCTTATTTATTAATCCCCGCCAACCAATTTTTAAAGTGGAGATAAGTCAGTTTAACTAAGCTCTAGTGTGATGCATGGCAAGAAATGTGGGACTTCACTAAATTTGAATGTTAAATCAATTAGATAAACATGGTGGGAAGCTCAATGGGATCCTACATTAATGAAATTTATTATGCATTGAAATACCCACAAATCTCAGGAAATGCAAGGTCGGTTTGAGGAAACAAGGTAGTTTGTGGTTGTTTCATTCTATTGTGAGATTTTCTCTGAAGTTCTACATGCAAGGTAAAAAGAATTGGTTGTTTTGTGATGTTGCATGTTGTAAGAAACAATGGGTCAATGGGAAGTAGTGTCTCCCAGACTCATTAAATATTGTGAAAATTCTATGTTTTATTAGATGATGGAATATGCTTCAAGATTTGGGATTTTCAGACTAAGCTTGGAAAAATTTCAAGGAAGATCAATGGGATCCTGCATTAATGACATTTATTATGCATTGAAATACCCACAAATCTCGGGAAATGCAAGGTCAGTTTGAGGAAACAAGGTAGTTTGTGGTTGTTTCATTCTATTGTGAGATTTTCTCTAAAGTTCTACATGCAAGGTAAATAGAATTGGTTGTTTTGAGATGTTGCATGTTGTAAGAAACAATGGGTCGATGGGAAGTAGTGTCTCCCAGGACTCGGTAAATATTGTGAAAATTCTATGTTTTATTAGATGATGGAATATCCTTCAAGATTTAGGATTTTCGAGAAGAAGCTTGGAAAAATTTCAAGGAAGAAAGGATTGGCATCACAAGCATGATAATACCTAACTTGCTATAATATATTTCTCTATTTAATTATTTAAAGAAATGAACTTTTCTCTTGCAATGAAATTTATTCTCTGGTTTTTGGGTTGTGAATCTGAATCATTGTTTGATTACTTATTTGGTATATTTGAATATTGCTTAAATCTTGATGAAGGTCAATTTGAATGACTATTGGTTTTTATATACATGTCTGTGAATGTTTATTAAGAAGGATTAATATGTTCTTGGTATTGTGTTGAGTGTCTTTTTGAGCTTAAATGACTTCAACCCTAGATATAAATAATCAATTTGGAAAAGAAATTATCCTAGAAGATGATTATTAGTGATTTTTGAAGCATTATATTTCTTGTTGTTGGAATCCATCGTTGTTGGGTTTGTGTAACTTTTGTTTGATGGTTTCTACAATATGGGTAAAGGCCTTTATGGGAATTCAAAACATTTTCAGTCCTATAATTGAGGACTTATTATTTAGGACAATTATCTTAATGGGTTTTTTGAGTTTGTCTGGTTGTTATCTAGTTTGAGGTTATTTGATTTTTACCACCAAATGTGCACTTTAATCTAGTTTTGATTATCATAGGAATAAAGAGCTGAGTAGTTACCCTTACTTTGGGCATTCATGCTTTGAATATTTGAAGGAATCCCTAGTCAGGTGACCATAAATTCATTGAGGGTTGTGTAACCTAGTCCATTATGGACACCACCAAGGTTGAACCTAGGTTTTCTTAATGAGTAGTACTCGATCCATTTAAGGATTCTGGGTAGATTTGAGTGGTAACAAATTTTGATATTTCACCTCCTTTTTGGAGAATCCTTTTAACTTAAACTTAACCCATAAATAATTGTGTGAGAGGATATTTGAGAGCTCACCGACCCTGACTGATATCATTCTTACCTCCATAGCTGTTTTACCCTAAGAAATATTTAGTAAGGTCTAAAACTCTTCACTGATGAGTTGATAATTATAATTGTGAATTGATGAAATCGAATATATTTGATCAAATTCGGGGCCTTAGGTTCACTTAGGTTGAATGGATTTATTTTTTTAATAGTTTTACATATTCAAATCTTATTGGATACGACACATGTTTGAATTAATGTTTGTTTGGATCTTTATGAAATTATGAAGCTTGAGTTCAATTAGACATCTCACTAGAAACCATTAATGGTTTTATCCGTGTCTTATTTGGGGTCTTTGAAAATGTTTCACTTCTACATGAATTCTTGACTAGATGTAATTATATTTAGAGTGGTTAATTAGTTTGATCCTTTGTATTTGGCTTAGGATAAAACTCAGATGTCTTCATGTGGTGGCTTAGTAGTTGAGTGTGAAATAAATGTTCATTTCTGATAAACTCTTGGACGGATGATTTAGTATGAAATTTAGTCTCATCTATACATTACCCATGTCATAATTTTGATTAGTGTATAATTTTCCAACTCCTTACACTTATAATTCTTTGAAATATTCTTATCTTGTAGGGAATCTACTCTATAAGATCTTAGGTATTGGGATCCTTATGTGAAAAGAAAGTAAGATAAATTACTTGTCTGGAGTATTGAATTTTAATGTAGTATGATTGGCTTGTAATAGCCTAAGTAGAATAGTAGAGAGTTTGATAGAAAAGTTGGATAACTTAATGAAAGAGATAATAAGATCGGTTGGAATTATTTATTATAGTTATTTCTCTCCTTGAGGACGTTAAAGTCTACATGCATCGGTGATAGTTAAAGTTGTATGTATTTTGTCAAAAAAATTTAATACTTTCATCAATGGCCTCCCTACCGAGTTTGAAATAATTTTTGTTCTTGGTAACTCCTTAGATGGTATGGGATGTGATTTTTTGTAGTTCAGTTACAAGTTCTTGGTTTATATCTGACAGATTAAATTATCAATACATTATGATCTGATATTTCTTTCGAATTTAGTCTATTAGTAATTCAAATCTTTATTAAGAGTGAATTTTACTATTAATTTTTACTTATTGTAATTCAGTACTTTAGGTCAGTAAGTGAAACCACTTGACTATTTTATTGAGTTTAACCTTACTTGATAGTTTTCTTTGGTTGATGAAGGATAAATAAGGTTCTTTAATGAAGTTGTTTGGAAACTTTCTTGTTATTATATAAGTTATTAGTCATATATAATAGAATTATATGATTGCAACCTCAAAGATCTTATTGATTATGAATTAATAAGATACTAATTTATAATGTTAGTTGATGGTATAATAATTCGATAAGGGGTATGTTAATATTTTTGGTGACAAGGTAGAAATTTCAGTCATATTAAATGGAGTTATACGACTGAAATTATATTACGCTTTATGATTGATTAGGATTAATTATATTTATTTCAGTTCACTTTTGTGAAACTTAACTATTATCTAATTTGAATTATTTAAAGAAATTATATTATTATGAATTTCCCTCGGTTGGAAAGATTCATTTATGAAGTTCTAATGGCATAATTTCTAGAGTTGTGTTCCTTTTTTGAACCTTAGAATAATTTCATTGAAAAGCATAGTTCCTTTTATGAAATTATTAAGTTGAGCATGGTGTTTTAAAGATTTAGTGTTTATCATGCTCAGTTCATGTGAACTGAATCATGCTAAAAATTTTGTAGATTCACTTTGAAAAAGAAGGATGATGTAAATAGTTTCATTTATTCTTTTGATAGAAGAAAGTAAAGTGGGATAACTTATTATGGAGTTCCTAATTGAATTACTTATGTTTGGAAATAAGAAAGGCCTTGGCCATTTAATTTAATTATTTTGAAAGTAAATATTTGACCAATATTATAAACATGAGTTGATACCTATTCTGGAAATTAGTAAAGTTTGATTCTTATTACAA
Organism: Taxus wallichiana var. yunnanensis; assembly: GCA_018340775.1. Taxonomy (NCBI): domain Eukaryota; kingdom Viridiplantae; phylum Streptophyta; class Pinopsida; order Cupressales; family Taxaceae; genus Taxus; species Taxus wallichiana. The sequence continues at coordinate 198,049,290 of CM031242.1, forward strand.
TATCTTGTCTGGAAGTGATTGTTGTAAAAAGATGAATTAATAGTTCAACAAATGATAAGGAAAGGTATTTTAGTAGGTAACTATTATCATACCATACATAATTATAAGACATAATAGGTACTAAATGATTTATGTGTTGGATTATATCATTGAAAGAAATTATGTCTAAATAGGTTTTATAAATAATGAATTTTATGAGTTAGCTAATATAGTGATTTATATTGCATTAATGAATAAGCTAATATTAATGTATACCTAAGTAACTTATGAATTATTATGAAGATATGAAAGGTGAATGAATGCATGTAATATAGGATCTTAAATTGAAAGGGATAAGCAATCCTTTTATTGAAGCTATTGAAATGTGAAAGTATGTACACATGGAAATAATATTAAGTCCTTTTCAAGAGCTATATTGTAATGAATTCTTATGAACTTATGAATAAGGTTATATGTCCTTAAATGGAAAGAAAGGAAGCACACCTTTAAGGTAGAATAAGTCTTTAAGTGTTGAAACTTAAGGAAATACTTACAAACTATGAGTTTATGGTAGAGGTCAATGAATGACCTAATATAAGCATGTATAATTGAATATTTTCAATTAAGCATAAAATAAGAAATATGCTATGTTTTGGATAACATTAAGAGTATGTGAAACTAGATAAAGGGATGATTCGTACCTACCCTTAAGCAATTTGAAATTGCATAATCTCTATTAATAAGAATTATAGAGACACAGTATCCATGCTACCCTATAGTGTTATAGGTAAATTAAAGGCATAAAATATAGCTATGTTTCTAAGAAACATATGCTTAATTGTTTAATCTAAGACAATATTAAATCAGCAATTATGAACTTAAACAAAGATAGTTTTGATTTCCATTTATGGTTATCACGGTTGAAATATAATGAGGTAATTAAGTGTTATTGGATAAATTAAATATACTTGGATCAAACAGAAATAGAACCTTAGGTATGGCTCATTCGAGGAGGATTTTTCACAGGACCTAGGCTATTATGTCATGTTTCGATAATTTCCTTCAAAATAATAAGATACCATATTCTAATTATATGACTCTTGATGGGTTAACTCACTACATCCACTACACAGTCGTATCCCTATAATGAAGGTTTTCACCATTTCGACCACCAATTCTTAGTAGTTGTCTTGATTTGCCTCATCAAGAGACTGGATTGTGGCATGGTATTGCTTTAAGTACAAAACTTGTTAGAGTTACAAATACATATTGAACCTCATGGATACGCACCCTGATATCAACTTATGATGGCTATGGAGAGGTAATTGGTCTAGTAATTATGTGAATCATTACGAATACACTTACTTTTCCATAGGCATCATAGGATGACATAGAGGTACATCTTCTTGCAGGTTAAACTAGATTTGTACCTTATACAAGACTTGTAGCTATTTACAACATCAATGATTGTGAATCCATATAACTAAATAAGTGATTAAGGTGAGATGAAAAATTCCAAATGACGAGTGTGTTGTCATGGAATTGAGCATGGCATACATGAATCTAAAAATTTGCACAAAGTAGTGTAAGATGTTGATTACACTATCATGATTTCACTATAATCTAAGTTGTGAGATGCTTATGGAATTCCTAGGTGGAACCCAGGTAGACACTTAGGTATCTTCACTTAAATATCATATCCTGATAAAGGAGAACCAAAGGATATATTTGATTTATTGGCTCATACAAAACATTGAGTGAGAGTGAGTAAGTTCAATATTCCCTCATGCGGTTGTACATGGTTTATAATAGTTATCGGAAATGGATTGCATTAAAGGTTTATGTTGGATTTAAATATATGGATATTTAAATCAATTTGCATAAAGGATGATAAATAAATAAATAAATAATTTCTAGACATGAAGTGACAAAAATTGGTTACTACGGGTATACTATGAGGATACACTAAACCCGTTGGGTGCATATGCTCAACTTTAACATGATAACATTCTAGGAGATGTGAAATAAAATCAGTTATGTCCCTCTTCATCCCTTTCTAAAAATATTGTTGTTTTACATCAAAGAAACATTTTTGTCACATCGAGATGCACTTGAGTAAGGTGAATTATTAAATTCCATCGGTAAGTTTTTCATTAACTCATTTCCCGAAGGTACATACACTTGCTTTTCATATCTTAAAATTCCTTCATTATCAAAGTTAAAACCTTTGTATTTTACATCATTAGGATCTGCAGCAAGTGTTGTTTTTACTTGCTGAAAATACAAATCATAATCCATGATACACTTTTCTTCATCCTTAAACTTAATTTTGAAAATTAACAGTGCAAAAATATGTTTCCTATGACTTAGTGCATCTACCACTCTATTTTCTTTACCTTTAATGTAACTTATGTCAAAATCATATTGTGACAAAAACTCTAACCATCTTCATTGTCTTGCATTAAGATTTGGCTGAGTAAAAATATACTTCAGCCCAAGGTGGTCAATTTTTAACTCAAAAGGTATTCCTAAGAGATAATGTCTCCATACTTGAAGTGCATGAACTATGGCAACAAGCTCTAGGTCATGGGGAGCATAATTCAACTCATGTAACTTGAGTTTCCTACTCTCATATGCTATAACATGATCATCTTGCAATAGTATACCTCTTAGTCCCTCACCAGAAGCATCTGTAACTACCGTAAAGCTTCCATTTGGATCCGGTATAGCCAAAATAGGTGCAAAAGTTAGTTGTTATTTTAGAGTTTTAAATGTTGATTTTGCATTTATTACTCCACACAAATATTTTGTCTTTATTTTGTAATGAAGTAATCAGGGAAACAAATTTTGAAAAGTCCTTAACAAATTTTCTGTAATAACCAACAAGCCCCATGAAGCTTCTGACTTCGTGTACATTTTTAGGTGTAGGCCATATAGTTATGGCATAAATATTTGATGGATTAAGCTGTTATTCCATATTTTCTTATGACACATCCTAAATAGTGCACTTTTGTTTCATGAAACGAACATTTGGACAACTTACCAAATAATTTTCTTTTTCTCAATATTTCAAGTATAATTTTCAAATGCTCTTGGTGCTCATCAATTATTTTAGAATAGATAAGAATGTTGTCAAAGAATACAAGTAAAAAAATTCCAAGTATTCTTGAAAGATATTATTCATTAAATTCATAAAATCTGTAGGTGCATTTGTCAAACCAAAAGGTAAAACTATGAATTCATAATGTCCATACCTTGTTCTAAAAGTTGTTTTATGAATATCTTCATCCTTAATTCTCAGTTGATGATATCTAGAATGAAGATATATCTTTGAATATAATGATGCACCACACATATGATCAAATAGATCATCAATTCTAGGAAGTGGATATCTATTTTTGATTGTTTCTTTGTTTAACATTCTGTAATCAATACAAAGTATAAGTGTTACATCCTTCTTTTTCACAAAAAATATTGGTGCTCCTAAGGTGAGACACTAAATATTATTAAACCCTTAGGCAACAGTTCTTACAATTGTGCCTTAAGTGCCTCTAGTTCAATTATAGTCATCTGATAAGGTTCCTTGGAAATAGGCTCAGTTCTAGGTTTGATTTCTATTGCGAAGTCAAATTCTCATTTACGGAAGACCAAGATGTTCTTCTAGAAACACATTCTTTGAAACATCTTAACAACGACTACTTTCCAAGAAATCACTATCCCTTCTCGTTGTTTCAGAAATTTTTACCACACACAAAGTGCAACCTTTGTTTTTGGCCTTATTAATTTGCATAGCTTGAGAGTTTCCTAACTAAAATTTCTCGTTTTACCCCTTGAATATCTACTATTTTCTGCATATCATCAAGGCATTCAATTTGTTTTTCAAAACAATAAAATTTATCTTTATGATCATTAAGCCGATTAACACCAATTACGACATCATATGACCCCAAAGGAGCAACATAAATATCTACTTCAATGGAAAAACTTGGTAATTCTAAGCTCATTGCTCCAAAACAAAATTTACTAACAAGTATGGACAACATTATTACCATAATGTACAATCCAATAGTTTTCCGTTATTCCTATTTTATTTTTAATTTTATAGCTAATTTACTAGAAATGAAACATTTTGAAGTTCTAGTATCAAAAAGTATAGTAATAGGTGTACCAAATAATTTACCTAGCACTTCTATGGGCGTAACTTACTTTTTAGCTTGCTTATTAGCTACTGCAACATATATCTTATGTTATTTATTTCTTACATATTTCTTTAGAGGGCACTAGTTTGTGTAGTGATCCTTACCATAGTTGAAACACCCCCTACAGGTCCTCTTTTTGGTTCAAACTTATTTCCAGTCTTGAAATTATTGTTTTGACCTCCAAAAGGTTTATGCCCATTATTATTATTCTTCAAAAAATTGTTTCTAATGTTCATAGTAGGTTTATTTGCTGTTGTTTTCTTATTTCTATCAGTCAAAAACTTGTTTTGGATCACAATTTTTTCCATGCCACCTTCTTAGGTGCAAGTGATGAAGAAGAGTTGGAAATTTTCTTTCAATTTTCTTCTTTATGAGCAGAAATTACCTTCAATTTCTATTCTTTCCTTATGGATTTTTCTACAACCCCTTCCATAGTGGTTGGGCTATGCACATCTACCTCTCCTCCTATGACAAGATTCAATCCCATAATAAACTTGCATATCCTAAAATTTTCATCAGTTTGATATTGTGGAACATACTTAAGAAGTTTGGTAAACCTCTCCCAGTACTCAGTTATAATTAACTTTCCTTGGACTAAATTCTAAAATTATGTCATTTTATGATCATAATAGAGCTATGGAAGCCAACGTTTCCTAAATTAACCCTTAAACTGATCTTATGTAATGTTGGTTTTATAAAAGTTTAGTTCAACCTTACGATTGTTGCATCGGGAGGATGCCTCATGGGAAAGCTGGTATGCTCCCCATATTATTTTTGTTTCTTCCGAGAAGTTCCTTATTGCAAAGTACTTCTCCATTTCGTTGATCCAATTCTCAGCTCCATCCCTCAGTGTAATGCCATCAAATTTTTTTTGACTTATCCTCTTTATGTCATTAGTAAGTTCAGTTGTTAATCTTTCCTTTTTATTTTCATGTGGATTAGGTGCATTTCCAACATTATTATTTATGTTCACAACATTATTATTATCAACGCCCAAATTTCTAGCATTGGCTTTGACTCCTGGAGGTGGATGATTTTTATTATCAACATCATCTTCCTCCTCCTCATTTTCCATTACTTGTTGTTCAAGTACAACAAGACAATCTCTTATTTCCAACAGGGAAGAAAGAATCTCATCAAGTTTTTGTGTGGTAGCTACCTCTCCACCTAGAGGTGGATTATTTGCAGCACCTCCCCTTGTTCTAACCATTTTTGTTAACAAGAAATTAAGTTTTTATCAGATATGGACTCAATAGGTCCAAGATCTGCAATCTTCACTATGATACCAAGATGTAACATCCACTTTTAATGACTTAAAAGAAAGAGATTTTTTGTACATAATGTTCTCTATTCTATATTCATATAATTCAGAACACACATTCCATTATAAATCCATCTCATAACATAAAACCATATACAATTGTAATGATTCGGTGAAACATCGATCTCTCATTCCATGAATCAAGTATTAAATCTATCATGTTAACTTGTTCAAATGTACACTATATATACCTTGTTATTTTACTCATCAAGGGTCACTCAAGTGTTTTGTCTAAGAATCCTATCTAAATATTTGTTACTGATATTCATCTAAAATCCCACAACTTAGACTAGGTGACATAAGACAACATAACCAGTAGTTTGTGATACTTTGGCCAAAGTTTTAAACATGTTTACCATGTTTATATTCCAAGATAACATACTCATCGAAAGGAATATGTCTTTCACCACACTCGCATATTGTTATCTAGATTGGTCTTCCTTGACTACTGTCAACCAAACCCGAGTCAAATTTTCACATTAAACAAGGGAAACTTACATGCACTAGTGTAGAAGACTACTTGTGGTGATTAAGGATACATAGACATACTCAATCAACTTTCATCAATATGGTGTGTTTAGATACCCTAAGTCAACATGAGTTGACCACTACACTATTCCATGTGTCTATCTTTGTTTAGAGTAGAACTATGAACTGAATTTCCACTTATGTCAATCGAGTTAATTGAACTAAGTGGGGTGTTGGAGCATAGTTGGTTACATCACAGTATCCTCGTAATGACTCCCATCATTATGAGGGTACTCTGTTGCAACCCCTATATTACAACAACCTACTAAGTTCCTTCAACTAAACTAACATACTTAAGAAAATTAGATTATTAACCCTTCAAATTGTTATCGATTACTTAGTCTTTTAAATAACACACCTATGTCACACTAAGAACGATTGATCCAAAGAAGGATTGAAAGGTACTTTTACACCAATTGAAGGTATGCAGATAAAATTTGCATTCATGCATATGAACATTTTAATCTTAACCATTATTTCCATTTATCGATATATCTGAATTTGATAATAAGTAAGTAAGATCATTAAGTTTTCTTACTATAGTCAACATTGTAAACAATATTGATTGAAATCTTATACATTAGAATTAGTGTTATCAAATTTCAAAATCTTCCTATTAATTCATTTAAGCTTCCCCTTTTTCCATTTATTGTTTACATATAAAGAGCATGCAACCAATCATCTAATATGATTTAAACTTAAAGTCACAACTAGATAACATACATTGTTCTGATTCAATGATAAAAGGAAGTATCCTTTTTCTTTCTTATTAAGGACTATAGTCCTATTAATGAAATAAAAAACATAAGGTGTAGATTCATAAAAGAATGCCACATTCATCTATATAACTATCCTTATTCCCCTTTTTCCCGAAATAGGATATGAAATTCATAATCATCTTAGTTATATAATTTCTCATTTGAGGTAAATTGGTAGTATATATATACATATATGTGTATATATATATATGTATGTATGCATGTATGTATGTATGTATGTGTGTGTGTGTGTGTGTGTGTGTGTGTGTGTGTGTGTGTGTGTGTGTGTGTGTGTGTGTGTGTGTATAGTTCCTTTACAAGTATTAATCTATACCTTAAAATCCATTAAGCTAAACTTGTTAATCTTTAAGTATATCAATAAAATAAAAGCATGCATATTAATATTTTAGGAATATTAAGAAATTCTAAGTCATATAAGACTTTAGCATAAATAAGAAATCAACAACCTTCACAACAATTCACTCTTCAAAAGAGAGAGATCACTTTATCCCCAAGTTATTTGATACTCAAAAGTTTACAAGAAACGTATTTCATCATTACAAAAAAATGTAGTACATATTCAATTTTTCCAACAAGTTCATTTCGAGAGAATCTCAATACAGTAATCACCTGAATGAAGAAAAATATTTCATTAATAAAACAAATGCATCTTTTATAAGTCTTTATCCTTTCACTTTTCATGAAATCCATCTACAAAATTGTTAGCATGGGTTAGTTCACAAGAACTGAGCATGATAAGCGCTATAACTTTAAAACAATATACTTTTATCTAATTGTTTCATAAAAATAACCCTATTATTATGAAAAGGTTCCAAGAACATAAAAGAAGAACAATCAATAAACTTCCCAAAAATCTCAATGTCATAATAGACAAGAAGTCAATATATCAATTTAAATATCAATTGATTGTATAATAAGTTTAATAGTTCATCATAATTTAATTTTATCTATATTAGAGTAATGATAATAATTTCAACATGATAACATTCTAAAGAATTAATTAAGGTAATGATTTTTTGAAATTGGGTTCTTTTGAATTCATTAAGAAAATATCCACATAAAACACAATTTGTTCTAAATCAATCGAACGAAAAAAATTGACCTAGAAACACAATGATTTGATAAGAGCTGAATATTGTTCCGTAATAATCACTTTCATATAAAAATAAAAGGACATATATAAACTCTAATGACCCAAACATGGAAAATAGCTATCCTAACAACCCCGCCAACAAAATTCCTACTTCTAACTAAGATGGTACCAAAGCAAAGAACAAACTCGACAATACATAATATAAACACTATATTTTCTACAAGAGAATTGTCCAAGCCTTCACAAGTCAAAACAAACATATGATACATAGTTACAGAAGGCTCTATCATTAACAAAAACTACGTTCCAAAACATTCCATTCAACCCATACAACAAAGAGAAAGTCATTACACAATTTTTCTTGACATCAAAATTGAATACCTAAATGCACAATATCTCCCACATTACAAGCTAAGGAGAATGAAATCTGAATTGATCAAGAACATAAACCATAGAGTACAACCTTCATTTTACCCATGAAATGAATTCACAAAATAGAAAAAGGCTTAATTTAAAAGTTAAAGAACAACTCAAAGATTAGAGTATAGTCTCTAAGAGATGTCTTGAAAGAACATGCACATTCGACCTATTTTGATACGGTTCAAGAATACATCCATAGATATCATTAAACGGATCTACCCATAATGGTTGCAAAGTTTATACGAACGTAACGAATAAAAAGAGACAAAACTTACCTAGTTTCTCCCCTCCTTTCCATTTAAGCCAACCCAAGATGGGTATAGAGACAAAGAAAATAAAAACCCATGCAAGAGATAAATAGAAGATTACTACTCCCTATTCTTCAAACACGACCACCGAACAAGGTATTTAAAACAATGAACCAAAACTCAAGGAGACAAAAATAGAAAGCTTCATCATTTACCTAACAACATGTACTTTCAAAGTGCTCAAAACCACCTTCGAGATTACCTATTCTTGGTTGAGCGAGGTATTTTAAAACAAAATGATCCAAATATCTGTTTAAATCTTAAGATAAAATGATGGTAAATAAACCGAGACAAGAGTCCCAAAACATACCTACTAGAAACAAGTAAATCAACAATACTTGCCAACAAAACCAAATGAATAACCAAAAACTAAAACAAAAGTTTTTTTATAGGCATCATTCCATTTTTATAACCAAGTCGACCCAAATGATATACTCAAACCCAATTTCAGAACAAGTTGGGAGTTCCAAGTTCAAGAATCTCAACCCGAATCCCTTAAAAAATGTTTAAACTCTAAAAGGATACAAAAATAGGAGATAAATGCATAACATACCAAATAATCTCAATTAAAGTTCATACTCAGATCTCTTAATAAAGAGATACATTTGTTTCAACTTAATTGAAACCCATAATCAAGTAAAACACCATTATTCACATGAATAATAAAATCCAAGAAACCATGCCCAAAATAAACACAAAAAAAAAAATCAACCATTCCAAAAAACATTCACAGAGATGTTTTCATGAAGAACAACATTCTTTTAATCAAAACATTTAAATAAAATCAAGAGATTTTAAAGCGATAGGGCCTATCATGCCTAGTAGTTCTCTTGTCCTCTCTTCCTTGCTTCAATTCTTCAAAAAATTCTTCCACATAAATATTTCCAACAAAAATGCCAAAAAACTCCACTGAAAGTTTCCCCTCTTTCTTCTTATAGCTTCCATGATCAAATTTTGCCATTATTTCCACCATGCAAGGCGAAATAATACATGCAACTAATTTGAACTGAAGGTTTGAAAAATGGATTACAACATGTAGAGCTCAAAGGCTCAAAACATCTAAATGAAACAATAAAATCAAAACCATTTATTTTTCCTACAACCTCCTTCATATTCCCTAGGTGGGTTTTCTCAAGTCGAGGATCATAAATGCCAACAAGAATCAAAAATTCCCCTCTAAAAACTAGCGATGCATTTAGAATGGTGCCAACGTCATCCAAATCAATTTGATAACAAAGCCACCACCAATGTCATAGGTTAGGTCGATGTCCAATAGGTTAGTTCCCAATAATAATAGTTTAGAAACCATAGCTTAGGACCTTAGGAATAGTTCCAAATAGCTTAGGATTAATTAGTGTCCAACTTAGGATAGTTCCCCATTATCCTTTTTAGGATTTAATCAATATAATGAATAAATCAACTTAGCATAAGTTTAGGATAGATCAATAATAAAACAATTAGATTAATTAGGTCCTAATTAATTAATCAAAGAATGTTACCTTCCATAGTTCATCAAAATGATGAACAAATCACCTTGAAGGGTGAAATCTAAAAGATGCTACAGGATGCCCCTATGACCCCAGTGCAAGCCTTGGTATAGAAATCAAATATTCTGATTGACTAATCAGGATGTTCAAAACATCAAAAATCCCAAACATGCCTTGGATCACTATAATTGATCCAAGGTGATTAATCCTGGACTTTGCAATCATCAGACTGAAAAAAAAGTTCAATATTGCAAACTAGGAAATGAACAATTTAAACCAAATTTATTTCCTTCATCCACATGCAAAATACATTAAAAAGTTCAACATAAAAAGTATATGAATACTTCATTAATAAATTCAGAATTTTCATGGTATGAAGTTATCTAGTTTAGAAGATATAGCATATCATCTACAACAACATGATTAATCAGTTTTAAAGAGTACACCATCTTCAAAATGAGAATCACCTATCAACGTTACTACTTCATTAACATAAGTGATCAAATATAACATCCTGGTAGAGGAATTACAAGAAATAAGGCTCGAATAACTATTTAAATTCTAGAAAAAAATTTGAAATTTTTGGATTTTTCAAGATCATTTTTGGGTGTAGATCTTTGTTAAATATGCCCCACGGTGGGCTCCAAAAGCTGTTGGTGAAAAAAATTTGGTGAAAAATTGGTTAATTTCTCACCAATGCTTTGGGAATCTAAGTCCCTCTACTTAACTAGTGAATCTACCATATATGAATGCACGAGTAAAAGATGGATTTTTCTAGTGGTTGTTATCTAAAATTCATCCCTCGAGGTAATTTTGATAACATGCATCAAATTATTCATCATGAGCAAGTAGATTGATCCAATGCCCAAAATAATGTTTTCAGGCCCCCTTGTTTCTCTCTAACTTCCCCATCTAGGAAAAAACCCAAGAAGCTAGAGAAAATTGGAATTTTTTTGAAAAACAGGCTCATTCTGGTGTTTTGCAAAAAAATCAGATATTTTTGTCCCATGTGGTCCGGAGACAGACTAGAATGTCGTGACGTGCAAATCTGAAATGGCCGTAGGTAGTGAAAATTATAAAAAGTGTAAGTTTTTGTTCCATGTGTTCTGGGATAGTTAGGACAAAAGTACGCGCAGGACACGAATCGACCGATTTTCCACAAGTCAGTATATTGCGGGTGGTGCGGAGATTTTAGTCCAGGACTGTCAGGACAAAAGTATGCATAGGACACACAAAGGTGAAATCACCACACAAGGAGCCAAGCTAATTAGATGTGGCTGATGCAGAAGAATGTGCAGGACGGTGAGACATGCAAACCTGATTTTGCCACAATACCTGCAATTCAAAGAAAAAGTCAACGTTTGACTCCAGAAACTTCTAACGGCCATAAATTTTGACTCCGATCTCGATTTTCATAAAATTGGACTTTATAGAATGAGAATGACATCATATAGTCATATTTAAATAAAATAAACATATTTGGCTCTAGTCAATTAATGCTCATTCCCGTCAAATGACAAAAAACACCCGACGGACCCAAAATAGTTGCTCGCACTCGAGAAGGCCATAATTTTTCTATTTTTCAACGAAATTGCACAAACTTGGTACCATTGGAATCATGGATTCGACCCCAATGCAAAAAAATCAAGAAATTCTAGATTTTATGAGAAATATATAGGGATTTTTCATAAAGCGTGGTAGGGTTCATGACAATGTTTTATTTGGTATTTGGTAGTGTAATTAAGAGGCATGGTCATCATTCTTTCTCTTCGCAGAACCCAAGACGGTATGGGGAGAATTTTGCAAGTAAAATAAAATCATTTCACTCCATTTAATTCCTCTTACAAGTGGTTGAAGGACAAATTTTGGGATTTCTATTTTCCCCTTCTCTCTCTTCTCATTATTCTATAAATTGGAGTGTTGGGCTCATTGTAAGAGGAGGTAGTTTTGTTGTAGAAAATGTCTATTAAAATTTCTTTGTGAAGCCAATGTGCTGCAGGACCTTGTAGTGGACTCCTTGCATGGTGATCCAGGCCCTTATCTTGTAATAGATTGAACTGTGCATATCATGAAGCAATAGAATACAAGTTTATGGATGCATCTTCCCCTTTGTGTTTGTTTACACTCTTCTTGCCCTTTAAACCTTCATTACAAGAATATTGTGTCTATTTTTATGCTCTTGCAGGGATCCATTATTATTGTGTATGTTTGAGATGTTGTTGTGAATGTATTTAGCTAGATTGTGGAGAACTGTCATCACCCCTTCTACTGTGCACTTTGCTTCTGTATCTCACACATTGGAAGACTAATCTAACACCCCTCATTTTTCGGTGTATCACCGTTGTAGTGTAGGTTTTAATTTTATGAATTCTCTCTCCTTGGTCCCTTGGAAAGTTAGATTAGGTAAGATAGTTTTGCCTGCATTAGAGTAGATTATGGCAGGTAGTTTAGGAGAAAGAACCAACTTTCTCTGGAGGTCTATCTCAAGTAACAAGTCCCACAACTTGGAGATAGTACTGTGTTATCCAATCACACCTTGTGAGCTCAAGTACATGCACTTTTGTAAACATAATGGTGCTATGATTTGGTGATAACGGTGGCCTTACACCCAAAGATCCAATAAGGGAACTCCACTAATCATGTAAAAAAAGATTACGAGATATTTGAAAGGGAGGAATTTTATAGGAGAGTGAGGAAGGGAGTGAGAATGTTAGACAAGGGAAACTAATGCTACAAGTAGAAAATCAGATACTTGCATACACCAGTTAGAAGTTTCATCACATGCACTAAAATTTAGAAGAAAACAAATCTGCATAATAGTAATAAGACCAAATAGAATTTAATGAGCACAAAGTATCAATAAACCCCTTAGTCAAAAAAGGTTGGAAACTCCTTTTTGTATTGATGCTCAAATAGAAATTGTACATAGCATAATAATGGAAGAAATTTTGCTATCTCTTTGTCAAAATGAAAAGGCCCATCCACTCTTGGAAGTATCTTGTGTTCACTTCTCCCATCACCCTGTTGAGGAGGGTGATTGTATCTAAATATCCCTCACAAAACTCACACCTCGAAGGGTCTTGGGAATCCTTAAGGGATTTTTCCCTATCTTCATCCATGATCCAAGTGCAACCCCTTGTACATATACATCCATTGTTTCCGAAGTAAATGCGGGGCCATGTCTTTTGAGATGACAACCATGCTAGGTGATGTCAGGATTCATAGAGAAAGTGAGATGGTTCTTGGGTTGATGACCACCATTTCCATTCCATTTCATCTAGAATATTTTATGTTTTGGGATCATAGTGTTGTGAGCAATCCAAGACTGATTCAAGGATTTGTACAGACACATGGTGTCCTGCGCAGCCTATGAATAATCCACTTGTGAATACCTGATCCTTAATATTTCCTCATTCCTTGGCTATCATGCAAGCCCTTAGGTCATTTAGGTCCATATATGAGACATCATTGTCTTCTATCTCATACTCGGAAGTGAAAGGATGTGTCAGTTTCTACCTTGTTCATTTGTAATTCATGGTTTCTTAAGGAAAATTAACCTTTTATTTTTAGTAAGTATGAAAAATAGCTCCTTCAAACCTTAACTATATCAGGAAACTCAAATCCCCTTTCTCCCTACATTTCTTTCACATTTTGGATCAATTTGCTATTTTATCGTGTGCTCATGAGACCACTTACTATTTTTAGTAAGTGTCAATTTTGGACCAAGATGACCATTTCGATGAATTTTCAACTGCAATACCTCTTATGTGTTCACCATCTCCTTCGCAAGTTCTTCAGTTGATGACTTTCCTAAAATAGTAGTCTCCTATGTAGAAGACCTGCTATTTTTAGAAATCAAGCTTCACGGTGGTAGTATTTTTGTGTAAAAACAATTTCGATATGGGTTTTTTTCCCAATATCGCCCCTCTGAAATCTTGGACTTACCCGATCAGTGGTTTGGGAGATTTAAAATTTTAAAATTTTGACCTGACGACACCTCTAAACATGACAGCCATTAACGGACCTTGAAAGTTGCAAGTATAGTTTTATTCTCCTTCGTGATTTTTTTGTGGGTTTTTGCTTCTAGTTTCACTGGTGAAATTTATCTTCAAACCAATTTTCAGTTTGATGGGAAATCATATTTTTGTCTTTATAGAGCCGAAAGGGAGATTTCTTCACTATGAGTGATTTTTTCTTTAAAAGGAGGATTTGAAGGTGAGGTTTTAATGGATTTTGAGAGTGAATAACACAATAGAAAATGGTTCTTTGTTTCATGCATCGGTTAACAAGATATGTCCAAATCTTCAATCCCGGTAATGAGGTTTTCAATAAATTTCTTCGTTCTTCCTTTTTTTCTTCAATCCTTTGAGTCTTTCGATAAACCTTCTCTTTGAAACCTATATGTTCTCATGGATTTTATGGTTTTGTTTCTTTGGCAGATTTGGTTTGGAGTAGCTATGTTGAATAGTGTGCAAGTAAGAGCAGATCAATGACAAGGATGAAGTTGTGGAAAGTAAGAAGCGAAGGGAAAATAAAGAAAGCATAAAATTTGAAATGCTTTAAAACTTCTTGCCAAGGGTGGGCGCAATTTTATGTCCATGATTTCCTTTAAGCATTAAGGGATGAAAGGGACATCAATTTTCACAATGTGCCTCGTCATGATACTTGGTGAAAATCCAATGACCGAGTGCTTTGGCCAAAAAGCTTGTTGGAAGCACCTAGGGGCTGGAAAATGGTCGCATGAGGAACCAAGAGGCATTCCTTGGGCTAGGAAAATTTTCATGTCCCCTATATCACTTAAGAATTAAGGTACATGAGGTTCATTAATTTGCACGGTGCACCTCATGAAGACACTTGGCAAAGATCGATAGCTATCCATTTGCCTCAACTAGCTCCTTAGGGATGAACTAGTGATTCGAGAGGTTTCACATGTGACCATAGGGCTTATTTGGGCTGGATGTATTTTTATGTCCCTCATGTCCCTTAGCTTGAGGGATGAAAGGGACATGAAATTTCACAAGGATCCTTGTATTTCACTAATAAGTTATGTACATATGAGAAAAACCAATAAGGTGCAGGTGAGGAAGAATACCTGTGAAATGAAGGTGGAAGGTAGAGTGTGCGCGTTTCGATTTTCTGATCTAGTGATGATTGTGAGAACTTCCTTTTTCTAGGAGGAACTACCTGTGAATGAAAAAAAAGACCACAAGAAGAATATTAAATAATATATGTAAGTGGACTGCCTAGCGTATGCTAGATTCAAGAAGTGTGATACTTCCTAGATGGCTATCAATCCCCTGTTTAATACCATTTAATGCAAGAAAAAATGTAAACAAATAAAATTCTACTATAGTTTATATGATTTAGGTATCTCATTCAAATACAATAAGCGAATCTAGTCTAACAGGTAATGTTATGATCATATCTGGCAGTTGCGTAGGTAGTCAGGATGACTAGAACAGGCCAAGATCAGGTTTTAGGTGGTTTTGGGCTATTTGGTGAAGGTTATGAGGTTATTGTTACAGGAAGAATTACCAGATATAAAGACCGATGTCGGTCGGGTATGACCAATTCCACTAAGAAGGAAACCAATGAGGGTTTAGGTTAACTGGCATTAGTATAGGAGGACTGATAGAAACTCAATAAAATTTGGTTTTGAAGGTTCTTTGTGATTACATAGAGAATGGGAGAATGATGGTTAGGTTGCCAAAGAAGCTAAGAATGCTCAAAGATTCCTGGGGTTGGATGTGGGGAGCTAAAGGGTTATGGATGGTCAGATGGGTGGATTGGCAGGAAGGTGAGGATGACAAGATACAAAGGAGAATAGGATTTAAAGGTGAAAGTTAAAGAAATGATGATCTAAATAAGTATGGAATGATGTAGATCAAAATGCACTTACTTTTATTTGCAAACCTGATGGTTGGATGAAGGTGATGATTGATCTATGAAAGTGGTGGTCGGGCCCACAACAGGTGCTTCCTGAGAATGCTACCATGAATACCAACGCGTCTTCAAATTAGTCTTGGTTCTAGATAGGGTGTGTTTGGATGTGTGAGAGGGCTCTGGTTTGTGCTTGCATGCAGATATCTCTCTCTCCAAACTCAAATAATTCTTCCAACCTCTGGAACAAGGTTATCAAAGTTAATATATGGTAATTAACAATGGTTTAGGTTAACTAACTTCAGTTTATGGTTAACTAGTGTCGATTCAATGGGAAATCCTTGGTTTTCCAAAATAGTAGATCTTGGCTATCATTTCACTAGTTCTGCCCGTTGGTTCGGTTCTAAAATTTTATTTTCTATGTAAGTAAGTGGGCATGTTGTTAGAGAAAGAATAGGCATCTATTGTTAGGGTTAGACTAAGTCTCAGTTAGTTATGGTAAGTAGAGATTACATCTTAGTTAGAACGAACCTACTAATAATAGGTCTATGATGAGGTGGTCAAGTGAGGGCATTAATTAAATAAATTAAAGTAATTAATTCAATTAATCATGTGCACTATGGGATATGAATATGTAAGGTATGGTTTATTTAATTAACGGGGTTATAAGGGTGGTATGACCTAATTTTGGTGTCTACATTTTACCCCTTTTGTCATGTAGCTTCTATTGGTAAGTGATGTTGACAAAAATAGGAATTGATTACCCCATGTGTGGGTGAAGATTATCCCCTCAAACCAAAAGCGATGAGGTGTAATGCGGAATTGGAAAGTAGTTTGATAAGTGTGTAGTTGGTGGAAGTGAAGGTAGGTGGGGAAGAGTATGGGTATTTTGGGAAAGGGTGATGGTCAATTTAGGTTAAAGTAATGGGCTAGGATCAAATTGGGTAATGGGTAATGGCAATCGAACACATGCACATGTATAGACCTGTAACATGGTACCAAGTTGAAGAGCTTGAAATTTATATATTGTCATAGGTCGATAGGTTTATCTAAACAAGGGTGAAGTGATTCAAGTATCTAAGGAATAGGATATGGTCCGAAACACAACTTAGGTTAGGTGCAGGAACGTTTAGGTATGTTCCAGTACATTAAAGAGTTTGTCAAGATAAACGAAACAAAAATAGGAAAGGTATGGTTGGTAGGCTAAAATAACATGGGTAACATCATCATAGGGTAAAATGAATACACAAGGTCAATGGTCACACCAAGTAGTTTAGGGCCGCGTAAATAGGTCGAGGGCACAGGTAAGGCCAAGGAATAGGAAAAATAACAAATCTCGAGATGCAACTAAGGAAATGTAGGGGTAGTTTGGTCTTATATGTAGTTTAAGAAGTGTGGGTGAGGTTAGAGGGTATTAGGCAATGATGATTTGAGGTCAAAAATGGGCAAAACGCGATAAAAATGGTAATATAGGAGACCAATGTGTGTTATAAAGTAAGCCGACATCGGTTTGGTATGACCAATGTTGGTCATGTCGGGTTAGGATTAATAAAAATAAAAATCCATATTTTACGGATTCATTTTAACATGTTGTTATTTGGGAAAATGACAGAGTGGTGGAGTAAGAGTAGAAAGTGATGGTACAAGGTGCTTGAGTTGAGTTGGCAAGTGACTAGCACATGATTGGTGTTTGGTAGGTGGGTCCACAAGATTGATTGGAGTGGTTTGATTGGTTGTAAGGTGAGGTGTTGATTTGGTGATGGTGAAGGTAGGAGAGGGGTTAGGTGGACCACCACCACAATAGCGAGACATACCACCATGAAAATGACATCGAGATGAGGTAGGATTTAACCCACTTATGTCTTTGGGTTGAAAAATAATGTTTTAAATTGGTTTGGGTTAAAGGGAGTTTGGGTGGGAATTTATTTGGAATTTATAGTTAAAATGAATGAAATGAGGGAGGGGGGTCCAATATAGTGTAAATAGGGGTGGAAAATAAGTTATGGTAGGTTTGGGTAGGGTAGAGTAGGTGCTCTAGGTGTTTGTGAGAAAATTTTAGTAGGCGGGGGTTTCGGTTTCTATGTCGTGATAGAGACCAGCGTCGGTCGGGGTTGGCCAACACCGGTTGGCTTTAACCAGCTTTAGGAAAGACTTAGGTGACCAACACTAGTGAAATTGAACCAAAGTTGGTCAAGTAAAGCTGGTGATGATTAAAGAAACTAGCACAAGTTATGGATGATGAGAAATAGGGGTAAGGAATGGGTAGGGGGAGGAAAATAGTTAAGGAAGGGATAATGGAAGGTGTATGTAGGTAAAAGATGGTAAAAGGGGTGTTTGGGTGATGGTAAATGACAAGTAAAATAAGGGAGAATAGGTATAACAATACACTAGGACTAAGGGGGATTTGGTAGGGTTGTGGTTTAGGTAGGGTGTGGTGGGAAAGATCTATGTCATGTAATAGATATTTTGGGTAAAAGATGTGTTGGGTATGGTCAAGGCTGAACAATGTTGTGTTTGATTGGTGTAGGTGAGAGAGAAGTTATGGACGCAGGAAAAAGTACCACCTCTATTGTAGGTGATATGGTCAAGCATGACTACTAAGGAGTGGAGGCATGTGACATATGTAGGATTGATTAGGATCGACATTACCAATGTGTATTTTGATATTTAAGTTTGATGGTCAAACTCATCGATAGATGGGATTTAATGACCAATACTTTCCACTTGCCGATTGGTGAGATTACTGTCACCCTAGAGGATGTATATAGGATCCCGCACTTCCAATAGTTTGGGATTAGGTCTATTCTATAACCTTGGAGGCCTTAAAGGAGCCGATAGTGGCATTTTTTAGAGAGGCAATGGAGGAGATGAGATACCATACCATGAGCCTAGGCTATGGATACATGTATACGACCTATCCTCGGGATATTAGGTTGGTTATCTTGATTATGGAGGCGGTGTATTGTTTTGCATTGCCAGATGCGGAGGGTGGGAGATTCCCATGACCACATATGGGAGTTCTTGAGGACATGATGGATGAGATGACCTATTTTTCCTAGGAACCAACATTCTTGGTCGTTATACGAGAGATTTGTTAGCCTATGGGAGGCTATGGAGGTTCGATTTGTGATGTACCTTCTTTCTTCACCGCTGGGAATACAAGCAAATTGTATGTGTGTGTCCAGTTGGTTTTCCTCGACTGATGCATTTAATATGGGCTTGGTCTAAATTGGTTACAGGTGATGGGTACCTATTAGGGGAGAGCACATGGTAGTTAGGGCTACACATGATGTGGCATATTATAGGCATGTGCTAGAGGGATTGTCAGGGGTTGACATTATTTGGAGGCCATATGTTGTCTTCCCTTCCTACGAGACACGTGGCGGTGGAGTTGGTGGAGATAAAACTACTTATATGGATAGAGGCGAGTTGTGCCGAAAAGTATGAGATGATACCCATTGACAGAGTTAGACAACAGTTTGGGCTTCCCAAGACATGCCTCCACCATTCCCATAGTACATGAGAGATGACATGGAGAGGCCTATTCCTCTACCATAACCGACTGTACCAATAGGGTAGGAGGATCACGTGGTGGATAGGAAGATTTATGATGCCGGGGTCACCTGATAGATACAAGTAATGGTGGGTGGCGCAACTACAAGTAGCACAACTAAGGCTAGGGAAGCCTAACTTAGCCACTATTACGGTTTAGAGGGACACATTGCGGGGCGGTGGCAACCTTTCGACACAATTTGGAGTATTGCAGGGGCAACTTACAAGATCGAGAGGCACAGTTACCATTTTACATGCACAAGTGGTAACCCCAGTAGGCCCAAGTTACACAAGGAAAAGTACCCAGATAGGGTGGTGATGGTGATGGGAGACATGTATCCACCTTATAGGAAGAGATAACATGTTTATAGGGTCATTTGGCCACTGCACATGCTCATATTATGGCCCTACAGGCCTAAGTTATAGCACAAGCACCTTGATGAGCCTAGGGACATGATCCCATATTACGGGAAGCAACGAGATAGGGTCCCATAGTATTGGGAGGAGGGAAGAGTTCACATGTATAGGGGTCGAGGCCATAATTAGTAGGAAAAATATCACAGACATCTTGTGAGACCTATAGCACCACCACGAGTAAAGTGTCGATGGTGATATTAAGGGATGCCTTGAATGATGCCGAGATATTACAGGATCACCGACAACCATAGGGATAGATGTCCCCTCTTGTGCTAAGTATAGGGCATAGCGGGCAACTATTGAGAGGACGATGTCTTGCACACATAGCTAAGATATCACATGGGGCCAATGAGCCCCAAGACAGGTTCAGGGTAAGGCCACAAGCTCATGGAGGCTGACTCCAACCTGCAAGCTAGGTAGAGATGAGACTTACGGAAGGTGGAGAGATGTTGGGAGGGAATCGAGATAGAGGAGAGGAGGAGGATATAGATGAGAATGACATGTATACCATGTGGGGTGATGATTAGTCACCATACATGATTATTATATTAATTTTTGATATATACCACTGCGTGCTAATGATAGTGAGGCTGTACATGAGATTTTTTGTGAGTTGATTATTATACCAGCCTGTGTGCCAAATATTTTGAGGTTGTACCTGAGATATACTTGTATTATTTTGTATCAATGTATATTTTATGGATACACATACTTTCATTTATAGATGGTGAGATTGATGGTATGGATGATGTACTTGTGTTTTGAAATTTCCATTGTTATTTTTGTATGGATGGAAACTAGGTGGATTAGGCATGGTGGAGTCAGGTCGGTTTAGGCATGGTGGAGTCAGGTATAGGCATGGTTGAGTTAGGTTGGTTAGGTATGGCTGAGTTATGTCAGTTAGGCATGTCTGAGTTAGGTCAGCTAGGCATGGTTGAGTTAGGTCAGTTTAGGTATAGTTAAGCATGGTTTGATCATGTTTTTACTTTTGATTTAATTTCCAAGTTATTGGTAAAATTGGAAATAAATGATGAGTTATATGTATGTTATGGTGTAAATTTCCAATTTTTTTGATATGATAGAAATGTGGAATGATTGATTGGATGTTTTTACGGTGTGATAAAATGGTAGATATGTAGGTGTGGTAAATTTCCAAGTGTTATGAAAAATGGAAACTAATTATGGTAGAATGTTAATAGAAAATATGTGGGGAAAATGGTTAGGGTAAAGAGTGGCTGAGCTAACCTCCAAGGGCCCCATGCCCTCAAAAACACCATGGTTAAAGGGGATGATGAAGGTTACAAAGAATCGATATCGGTTATTATGGGAAAACACTAGTTTGAGAAAATGAAGCAGAACTGATGAAAATGAAATGGGGAAACTATACTTGACAGTGATATCAGAATGTTGGGAATATGATGATGTCCTGAGGACTACAAATAGAAAAGAGAAGGTGATGAAAGTTGTTTTGGGTAAAATAACGAAAATAGCTGGTAATTGACACCGGTCAGGTAAACCGATGATGGCCAAATGGGAAAGCGATGATAGTCACTTTGGATCGACACTAATTCTTATGAAATGTGAAGAAGTGAATAAAAATGGATTTTGTAAATTAAATCAGATGAAGAATCAATCCAGAAATCTAAGAATGATAATATGAGGCCCTGACACACTCAGAAACAATCAGAATGCTCCAACTATGATGGTGGAGTGTGAAAGGAAGAAGAAAATGAAGAAACGTAATCCTCCTAACTCAAAATGTAATTCAAGAAGAAAGTTAAGAAAAACACATAATCCTATGAGTGAATGTTATCTTACTTTAGCTTTTGCTATTTGAGACTGACTTGTGAATTTAGAACAATGTTTTTTTGTTGGGAAGGCATCCTATGAAGAGGAAAATTCTAAAGGGGAGGTTTTAGGTTATGTTTTGGTGGGGCTGGTCCTTTCTTTGAGATAATGACTGGACAGAGAAACCAGCTAGGCTCCCACCTTTGTCAATCTTCGATTGTGTGATTGTTAGAATCTTCTTCTAGGTAAGGTGTTGCTTAAGAATATGTGTAGTTTTGCAAAAAGATAGAGAAGAGAAAGTGATTTCGCGGTTCAATTATTTCAATCATCACGGTGAGCATGACTTCCAAAGATATACGTTGCCCTCATTTTCAAATGTGAGCTAACAATGTAGCATACAAGGATGAAATGCAACAAATTTAATAACCCAAATTGACAGTTATATTCAATGTAGCAAATGATGAAGAGGAGCAAGGATGATTTTCACTAATGTAGAAAGAAAGAAGAATGATTCTTTTTAAATGCACCAAAAGAAATGTTTCATTTAGAGCAATTAGAAAGGAGCAGATTACAGAGAAGAATATTTAGTGAATAATGATTTAGAAAGGAAACACACAAGATGCAACCTATATGAATAGAAAGGAACCCACAAATGAGGGTCCCACCGGGCATGCCAAAATGTTTCACCAATAAGTTTCTTACGTATGAGTAAAATAGATAAGGTAAAGGTGAGGAGGAATACTTGTGAAATGAAGGTGGAAGGTAGAATGCATGCGTTCTGATTTCCTGATCCATTGCTGAATGTGAGAAATTCCTTTTTGCTAGGAGGAACTACCTGTGACTGTAAAAAATACCACAAAAAGAATAGTAAACAATATATATCAAAGTGGAGTTCCTAGTGTGTGCTAGAATGGGAAGTGTGATACTTCCTAGATGGATGTCAATCCACTATTTAATATAATTTAATGCAAGAAGTAACATAAACAAATAACATCTTATTGTAGTTGATATGATTTAGGTATCTCATTCACATATAATAAGAAAATATAATCTAATAGGTAAGGTTATGATTAGATCTGGAGGTTAGGCAGGTAGCCAAGATGACTAGAACAAGTTAGGATTAGGTTTTGGGGGTGGTTTTGGGTTATTTGAGTTAAGGTTATGAGGTTGTTGTTACAAGAAAAATTACCAAATACAAAGACCGACATTGGTCGGGTATGACTGATTTTGGTTGAGAGAGAAACCGATGATGGTTTAGGTTAACCGGAATCGGTAGAGGCAAAGTAGTAGAAAATCAATAAAATTTGGTTTTAGAGGTTCTATGTGATTACGAGAGAATGGAAGAAGGATGGATAGGTTGGTAAAGATGATGAGAATGCTCAGAGATATCTAAGGGTTGAATATGGGGAGCCAAAAGGTTATGGGTGGTTAGATGGGTGGATTGATAGGAAGGTGAGGATGATAGGATGCAAAAGAGAATAGGATTTAACAAATAAATATAAAGAAATGATGATCTAAGTAAGTATGGAATGATGTAGATCAAAACGCACTAATTTGTATTTAGAATTGATGGTTAGATGGAGGTGATGGTTTATCTACACAACTGGTGGTCAATGTTGCGGAAGTACTTCCCAAAATGCTACTGTGAATGCCAACATCTTGATTAGTCTTGGTGGTGGATAGGGTGTGTTTGGATGTGCGAGAGGGCTTTGGTTCATGCTTGCATGCATATATCTCTCTCTCCAAACTCAAATAATTCTTCCAACCTATGGAATAAGGTTACCAATGTGAATATATGTTAATCAACCATGGTTTAGGTTAACCGGCGTTGATTTAGGGTTAACCGACGTCGATTATGATGGGAAATCCTAGGTTTTCCAAAATAGCACATCTTTGTTATCTTTTGACCAGCCGATTTCGTTGGTCCGAGTCTAAATTGGTATTTTCTACGTAATTAAGTACGCATGCTATTAGAGAAAGGATATGCATCTAAATTTAGGGTTAGACTAAGTCTCGCTTAGCTATGGTAAGTAGAGATTGAGTCTAGCTAGAATGAACCCGATAAGAATAGGTCCATGATGAGGTATCTAGGTGATGTGGTCAAGTGAGGACATTAATTAAATTAATTAAAGTAATTAATTTAATTAATCATGTGCACTATGGCATATGAATATGTAAGGTATGCTTTATTTAATTAACAGGGCTATAAGGGTGGTATAACCTAATTTTGGTGTCTACAACAACATTCGGTGTTTTTGGGGACACATTCAACATTATTGAGGGTGTTGGGGTCATAAGAGGATTTTTCCTTTGCTTGGTTTTTACCCTTAAGGTTCAACTTAAAAAGGAAGAAAAGTGGGGCTTGGCGGGCCCGCAACAAGAAAAAGTGGGGAAAAGAGCAAAAAGGGGTGAAAATCAGTTTCAATGTGTTTTATCTCAGCCTCCTAACTTGATAAAATCTAAGAAAAGAAAAAATTCCATAATTAGGGTAGTAAATTGCCTAAAAGGTCCTTAGAGAGGAGACGAGCTAAAATTTATCCCATCAAGCATCTCGAAGAGCTACTCAACAAATTTGAGTTGACACTTGGGTGATGTATAAGAAAAGAAATTCATGTGGTGAATTCATTAAGTTAAATGCAGTAGGAGGAACTCAAAGTGCGAGTTCGAGAAATGGACTTGGAATGGAATGAAGGACAAGGAGCTTGCAATAGTAGAAAAGGCAAGGGATCATAGAGCAGCTCGATGGGATGCACCATGAAATGAAGGAATCAAAGAACTCATAAATGAGTCAAATTGGGCACTCAACATGAGAGATATCTTACTTGGTGAGCTATGGAGTAGATGGACAGGCTGACCCATGCAGCCAAAGAAAAATAGAGAAAGACGAGGGACTCTGTTGGGGTTAGCACACTAGTTACAAAAATATATCAGATCTAAGCATACATGCAAATAAAAGTGGATATTCTACTAGAAGAAATATACAAAACAAGATACATAAATCAATACCATATTTAACAAGGTTACCCTAAAGTGTGGGCTACGTCTACCAAGAAACAAGCCAATCTATTATCCAAAGCTTTGACAAGATATACAATGAAGATTTACAATCTTCCACACCTCTTAGATGTTTAGTACTTTCTTTCCTCAAGATTTTGCTTCATCACCAAGAATTCTCTCTATCACCAACTTTTGCAAGTTATTTCTAATTCTTGTTAATCATCTATTTCTAAACCCTAGCTTTTATGCTTATATAGTTGTTTATAAATTTAGGGAACTTAGCCATGCACTTACAATCAATATATATACTTTAATGCTAAAAATAGATCTAAATCCTGAGAGATAATTAAAACATCCTCGCAGTAACCAACTCTGGTTAGACCTAACCGTTGTCGGTTAATCCCTTCACTGACTGATGCCAGTCATACCTAACCAATGTCGGTCTGGATGGCCGATGTCGGTTACCCCCTAACTGATGACAGTTACTATATTTTCTATCAAGTTCCATTACATGCTAAACTAAAGTAATTGAGCTCCACAACTCAACAATCTCCCTCTTAGAGATTAATTACTTCACCATACATATACAACGTCATTCTTGGATCCTTCCTTAGATTTGTTTCTTCCTCTTCAAGTCTCAAACTCGAAGACCAACAAAAGTGGAGTGTAGCTCCAACTTCTCCTTTTTAATGGCTTCATTAGCATATATGTAGGGTTCTTTCTCGTATGAATATTTTCTAGATTCAACTGTCCCTCCTGTAATAAGCGCCGTGTGAAGTGATACCTCAATTGAATTTCTTTTTTTTTCTTGAATGAAATGTTGAGTTCTTTGCCAAATGAATTACACTCTGACTATCACTGAACAATTTACAATCACCTTGCTCCTTTCCCAACTCTTCCATGAACCTACTCATCCATATCATCTCCTTGCTAGCCTCTGTAGCTGCAACATACTCTACCTCTGTAGTAGAAAAATCCACAACCTTATGTAATCTTGAAATCCAGCTAACTATCATTCCACCTACTGTGAAAATATATCCAGTAGTGCTCCTCCTACCATCCAGATCTCTAGCCATATCCAAATCAACATAGCCACATAATGAAATATCCGAACCTCCATAACATAACTACATGCTAGATGTCCCTTTCAAATACTTGAGTATCCATTGGACTTCTTTCCAATGCTCTTTACCTAGATTGGCCATATATCTACTCACAACTCCCACTACTTATGCAATGTCTAGTCTGGTACAAACCATAGCATACATGAGACTTCCAACTACTTTGAAGCATATGGAACTCATGTCATGTATTTTACCTCCTCATGTGATGAAGGACACTAATATTTTCTTAATTTGAAGTGTCCAACCATAAGTGTACTGACAGGTTTTACATTCTACATGTTGAACCTTTCTAACACCTTGTATATATAATCCTCTGGAGACAAATAAAATTTCTTATTTTTCCTTTCTCTATGTATTTGCATGTCAAGAATTCTTTTTGTATCTCCTAAATCATTCATAGCAAATGTGTGAGCTAGCTTTCCCTTAATCTCACTAATGTCCCTGCATAGTAGATCCCTGCAATAAGCATATCATCCACATACAATAACAAAATAATATAGCTCCCATTTTCAAGCTTCTTGAAATAAACATAATGGTTAGATTCACATCTCAAGTAACCATGCTTATGCATAAAACTATCAAAACTCATGTACCATTACCTTGGAGCTTGCTTGAGACCATATAGGATCTTTTTAACTTGTACACTAGTTTATCCTTACCCTTGACTTCATACCCAAGTGACGTTGCATATAAATCTCTTCATCCAAATCACCATGAAGGAAATCCATCTTCACATCTAGTTGCTTTAAATGTAAATATTCTACTGTAACTAAACTCAATATAGTACAAATAGAATTCATCTTAACAAGAGAGAAAATTTCACCAATGTCAATACCTACTTTCTATACAAATACCTTTACTACAAGTCTTTCCTTGTACCTTTTATGTCCACCCTCTTCTTCCTTGATCCTGTAAACCCACTTGTTCTGCAATGTTCTCTTACCTGCTGGAAACTTAACCAAATCCCAAGTCTATTTCTGTTCTAAGGAGTCCATCTCCTCATCCATGTCATGCTCCCACCGAATGTGATTCTTATTCTACATTGCTTCTTCAAAGCTCTCTCGCTTTACCATTATTATTCAAAAATAAATAAAATAGAGAAGGTGTAAATATTTCTCAAATTTTACTTACCCTTTTTGCCTTCTCACAGGAGTTTGGGGTATCAAACACTCATTCTGGGCCTCCTGGACATTCCTATATAAATATGACAGTGACCGAAATCGGTCACCTCTAACTAACGTTAGTTCTTCTAACCGATGTCAGTTTGGATCTTCTATAACTAATATTAGTTTTTTTGACCGGTGCGCTATCGGGTAACCGACACCGATTCTTGTGTAACTCTGTAGGTAATACTTTTAAATCTAAGAGTTTATTTTCATTCACAAACTTCTCAACCGGTTCATCCTTGGGTACTAAAATTTGATCCCTATACATTCTCTTTTCATTCCATTCAACATCATGAATCCTAATAATTTTATAATTCTCTAAACCCAAAAATAAAACCAAAATCACCAGATCCATAACCAATGAAAGTACATCTCTTGGATTTTACATCCAACTTTTTTCTATTTTCCTTATCAACATGCACAAAAGATTCTAAACCAAAAACTTTAAGAAAATAAAGATCTACCTCTTTTCCAATCCAATCTTCCTCTTGTATTCCTCCATCTAATGAACTTGAAGGCCCATGGTTAATCAAATAAATTGATGTATCAACTGCTTCCGCCCAAAACTGCAAGGGCAATCCATAATGTATTCTCATACTTCTAGCATGTTCCATGATTGTCCTGTTCATTATTTCTGTAACACCATTCTCTTGTGGTGTTCTTAGAACCATTATTTCTCTACATATCCCATTCACTGAACAATAATCATTGAAATCCTTGGTATAGTATTCACCACCATTGTCAGATCTAAGACACTTTAACTTAGAATTTGATTCATTCTCAATAAGGGCTTTCCATCTTTTAAAATTCTCAAAAACATCATACTTACGTTTAATACAATAAACCCATACCTTTCTTGTAGCATCATCAATGAAAGTAACATAATACCGGATCCTCTACAAGAAGCCACCCGAGTTGGTCCCCACACATCCGAGTGTACAAGATATAGTTTTTGCTCCTTCTTAGTTGCCTCAACTTTTAGAAATATCACTCTCTTTTGCTTTCTAAAGATACAATTCTCATAGAAATCAAGATCTAAATATTTCAAATCTAATAACTTACCCTTATCCTTTAAGATATATATTCCTTTTTGACTCATATGACCCAAACGGTTATGCCACATACATGCATCTGAATCTAAAGTAGATAATACGAAAAGGAATCGATAATACGGGTAGGTAAATATAACATTCCTACCTTATTACCTCTTGCCACAAAAAAGCACCCTTTGTGACTTTCCAAGAGTCTCCTATAAAATTAACCATGCAACTAGATTCACATAGTTTCCCCATAGAAATAAGATTCCTCCCGAGGCTTGGCCCCTACCTCACATCCTTCAATACCCATGTATTTCCATTTTGCAATTTTAGATGAACTTCCTCTTTACAAGTAATACCTGCAAGGTTCATCATCACCCAAATAAACATGCCCAAAATTTCCCTCAAGATAATTTCGAAATAACCCTTATTAGGGTTTGCATGGAAGCTCGTGAATGTAAAATTCATTTTTCAATTCTATTATCTAAAGAAATAATAAGAGCATATTGCATTACCTTTGATGTAGAAAGATTTAATTCTTTACCTTTATCTAGGTATTGGTTCTCTTTTTCCTTTGACCAACAATATTTCTTTGCATGTCCTTTGTTTCCGATTTCCAATAAGTAATTCCCTTACTTCGGATTTAGATCTATTATCCCTTGACTTTGATTTCCCATTACTCTTACTCTTGGATCTCTCCTTCTTCCTACCCATGCTTTCTACATTCAAAGCATTTCTAGATTATGATTCCTCCGTACTCTTCCTGCGAATTTCTTCATCCAAGGTTATACTAACCACATCATCAAACTTCAAAATATTATTAGCGAGATGTTTTTTTTTTTATTATTATTGGCAAATAGTTTTTTGAAAGGGACTATACCCTTGATTACAAAAGAAGGCCTAAAATCCAGGATAAGCAAGAGAACCAGAGTGAAAAGGATCAGAATCCAAATGTTACAATGATGTTCAAAGTAGCTAAAAAACAGCTACCAAAACGAGACAGAACAGCAAAATTACTGCAAAAAAGTAGTAAAGGATCCGCAAAAAAATAGCAAAAAAACAAACAAGGATAGCAGAATCAACTGCAGCTACTTCCTAGTAGCTTTGTCTATGATGGTTTTGATATTCTTCCAGGATTTAAACATACCCAAAGTAGTCATATGGGCAGCGTCATTAGAATCCAGCTGCTCCAAGGTCTTCTTGCTTTCTTTATCAGTACCCCAAAGAGTTTTCGGCACTCCGCTTAGGTTGGAGACACTTCTGATGTGTTGTTCAATAAATTCCTCAATCGCCCTAAAGATGGCGATGTTGTAATCATGCCTAGTCTTGGCCTTCCCTAAGCAAGAGTCTAAGGAGTGCAATTTCTTATATATATCTTCAATTTAACTACTATCCACATCCTCCTCCTCCTCCTTCTTCCTCTTTCCTTTCTGTTTTGTCAAGTTTTTAACTTCATCCTTTAACAATTTCATATCTACCTCTAAGGCTTCTAGCCTTTTTGTAGGGCTTTCCAATTTCACTTCCTGGGGGCTGGCACTGCTGATGTGCAGGAGGTCATGAGAAATTTAAAATTCATGAGAACCCTTCTCCACAGCAAGGGTCTCAAGGTTAAGCTTCCTAGAAGCCCTGGTAACCGGTCTCTGCGAGGTAGAGGCCAAGTGGGGGGCGGGAGCATCAGTAGGGGGAATGGGAGAAGAATCCTGAATGGCCGGCATGGGGGTGACAACAGCGGTGGTAGGGGCAGAGAGAGGAGAAATAGGGCTGAGAGAAGCAGAGCTCAGCAAAGGGGGAATCGAGCTAGGGGAGGATGGGAGACCAGGAAACCTGAGTAGACAACATTTGTGTAACAACAAAATGAGCCCTTGGTGTAAAGGAACCACCGGGAATGCTTTTGAAACTCAAGAATGGAGTGTTCAAGAGAGTTCAACAAGTAATGGGGGAAACAAACCAGACGATCCCTACGAAAATGATTAAGAAAAATAAGGTGTTTCGCAGGAACAGTGACAAACCTTCCTTCCAAGGAGATGAACCGTATCATCATGCGGGTTACTTCATCATATGGCAGAGGGATCGAGCTAACAAGTAGGCCCACTATTAAGTGGGTCAGTTTCTCCTCTCCCTCAACAAATCTTCTCTCTTCCACATCTCTATCGACCCTTTTGTTAAAGAATCTAAAGCCCTCCAAGCCAAGGCCGGTCGCTTCAGCAATAAGCTCTTCATTGATTAAGACCTTCTGCCCCCCATACTCCACTGTCCTCTCCTTCCAATCCTTTGCAAAATGCACAGATATGCTCTGGTCATGCCCCTGAACTTTTTCCATGAAGTTTGCTATGCCACCCTTGCTAAGAATGCTCCACAGCTCAATATTGTCTTTCCAGTCTGGGTCCACACTAGGCTCAATTTGACAAGGAGGACCCCCCATCTTCTTTGTTTTGAACTGTTTGCTACTAATTCCTAACTGATTGCTAAAGCCAGTCCACTTTTTGCTATAGTAATCCACACAAAAATGGAAATGAGAGCCGTTGCTATTCCCACGATCGGCTGCGTGTCTGCTGATCTGAGCCTGCTGAAAAACGCGTGTGAGAATAGCCCGCTCCCTACCATCAATCACTTTATCGCCACCTTCGAGTTTCCATGGAGGTTTGAATCCACCTTTTAATAGTCACAATACAGCCCGCATTAGCAGATGTTTTATTACTAACATCTATTACCAAGTTATCCCAACTATCGGAAAAGAACATAGCAATAAAAGTGCTTTTACTTCATCATCAAATGGTATAACAATGGATTTTAACTTATTTACAATAGATCAAAAATCATTCAAATGACTAGATGTAGATCCACCTTCATGGATCTTAGAACTAAATAGTTTATTCATCAAATAAAATTTATTTGAAGCACTAGGTTTTTCATATAAATTAGTAAGAGATTTCATTAAGTCTACCATAAAAGTCACTTCTATAATATTAGAAGCAACGGATGCTTTGCCAGGCTCAATCTTATAGATCCCAAATCCTCGTGTCAAGAATCTTCCATTCTTCATCGGTCATCTTCGTAGGTATATAATTCTCATCCAACAGTAGATACAAATCTCTTTGATATAGATAATCCTCAATCTACATCTTCCATAATTGATAATTTCAGCCATCAAATTTCTCTACCTTGTATTTATTTTCTTCTGCCATTGTTGTAGCTCCCATTCTATCAGAAAACCCTTTGTGAGTTAACCTATCAATACATAAAACCCTCAAACAAAGCTCGATACCAGTTGTTAGGGTTAGCACAATTGCTGGTTGTATGCATAATATATCGATCCAAGCATACATGCAAATAAAAGTGGATATTCTACCAAAAGAAATATACAAAACAAGAGACATAAATCAACACCAAATTTTACGTGGTTCACCCAGTGTCGGCTACGTCCACCAAGAAACAAGCCAATATATTATCCAAATCTTTTACAAGATATACAATGAAGATTTACAATCTTCCACACCTCTCAGATGTTCAATACTTTCTTTCCTCAAGCTTTTACTTCATCACCAAGAATTATCTCTATCACCAACTTTTGCAAGTTCTTTCTAATTCTTGTTAATTATCTACTTCTAAACCCTAGCTTTTATGCTTATATAGTCATTTATAGACTTAGGGCACTTAGCCATGCAATTACAATCAATAGATATACTTTAATGCTAAAAATAGATCTAATTCTTGAGAGTTAATTAAAACATCCTGACACAAGTAACCAATGTTGGTTAGACCTAAGTAATGTCGGTCATACTTGACCGATGCCGATTCTGGGTGACCAATGCCAATTACACCCTAACCGATGATGGTTACTATATTTTCCAGCAAGTTCCATTGCATGCTAAACTGAATTAATTTATCTCCACAACTTAACACACTCGATGAGTTTCGTGGTGAGGTGAGCTCGAGCTTAGATGGCATGAAAAAATCAATGGAAAGGAAAAATATGTAAAGGAAATGACAAAACACATAGGTCGGAGGAGGATGTAAGTGATTTTGGGAGGATGAAGTCGGTGGTGATGACCAAGAGATCACGAAGTTTGAAAAATTGGGCTTCGGGAAGGTGGATTTTCGATGTTTTTGAGAGCCTAATGACTAGTGTTAGGTAAATGATGAACTAGATGTCGAAATATAAACTCGAATTTTAGAGTTTGGAGTTTTGGGAAATTGTAGTTTTATGGGGACTCAAATCAATGAACGGTGTCAAAAACCCTGAAATAAAAAAGTTTGAATCTCCAAACTAGAAAATGTCCTGAAGCCAACATGGCGGAGGTAGGTGGTGACTTACATGTCAACGTTTCGGGGTAATCAATGAGATATTGGAAGAGTTAAAGCGATCAATAAGGTGAAAATGTTGAGTTTCCTTAAGGGACAAGCTAGTAACATGTCTTTCAAATCATCAAAGAGACCAACGTAAATCCAATCAATGTAGGGGTTGTTGGCTTAGGGAACAAACCAAGTAATGTGGTTGGCAATGAAAAGTTTGAAGGGTCATTAAAGAGTACATTTAGACTCGATGGTGTGATGATGAACTCAGCCACTCAAAAAAAGGGAAGCTTGTTAATGGAGGTGGGGATAATGTGAAACCAAGCATATCGGTGGCCAAGGAGCCCACCCTTTGTCGCAGATGAGGAGTTGAATGTAAATATTCGATGGTGGGAGGTCACAGGTAAGATTTTACAAGGTTAACGAGTCATTTTGGGCATGATTGAATGTAATGTCATGAAACATAGGAGGAACTCGCTCCTTAGCTCACCGAGTAGCTCACTTGAGACAACTATGCAACAGGACCAAAATAATGCAAAGACCCTTATTTTCCATAGAAAATGATATATCTTAAGCATTAATAGTCTATGTTTTGCAAGATACCAGTCATTTGAAAGGTGGAAATGATCCCTATAGCATCGAGGAAACAAAACTAAAAATTTGGAGGTTACGGATCTTTGAAGTTGGTGAACACTTAATAGTGCGGGGTTGGTGGGGTCATTAATGGAAGCATAAGAAACCCATTTCTCAACATGAGGACTAAGTATTGAAGGAATGGGAAACATAAAAGGACTCCAAAGATTGATGCAAGCATGAATGGATTCCCATACTCATTGAAATTTGAATGCCTCTCACTCTCTCTCTCTCTCTCAAATTTCCTCTATAAAAGGTAATGGGGTTGCATTATTCAAGGAGTTGGTCATTTTTTTTCCACATGCACCCATCTTCTTCTCTTAGGAAGATATGGAGCCTCAAGCCTTTATCCTAAACATTGTAATGACATATTTCCTCTCCCTACATGAAATATACTAGGTAAATTCATATGGATCAATAAAATTGTGTCTGTGTTAATCTTCCTAGCCTCTCATGTTTTGTTGTTTTCATCTTTCCTCTCATTACAAATCAGGTGTTCTATGCAAATTTCTTGTTCATTACAGATTTGTTGTTTTTTTCTTATACGAAATGGTGAATTTTGTTTTATGGTATGTGGTAATGATTTCTACCCTCTCCGTGATGCATTGAATGTGATATAGTCTATGGTGCAGGACCACCCTCTCTAGGTTCATTTCTTTTACTATTTTGTAGGTTGGGAAAGTGATGGACACTCTTTTTCTTTGTGTATTTCTACTTCTATTGTAGGTTTTATTTCATGTATCTCTCTCCCTATCTCCTTGGAATGTTATAGTAAGGTCCGATACGTGTTTTTGCATCAAGAGTAGTTGTGGTAGGTAGGATTAGTAGGAGGAGCCAGAATTATCTAGAGAGTTATCTTATTCACAAATTCCCACACTTCAAGATAACTCCATGTCGGAAAATTACACCGAATGCCCCATTCACAAATTGGCCATTCGGTGGATGCTTTAATTTTTCCACAACTATTTTGGCATGCATGATGGGAAAAAATTGAAGTTAGGATTTCATTTTTAGGTGTTCTATCATAAGATATTTCCATCGTGAAATTGAGTTCACAAATTTCAGGTTTTAGAGTTCCCTTGCTCTTCAAATTTCGGAAATGTCAAATTTAAGATTTTAGAGGTTTTGTTGTAGGCTCAAAATTCTGAAATCATTTTTCAAGGGTTTGACATGTCCAAAATGGGCTCACACAAGATAGATCGGGGTTCAAATAATTTAAAATAGGCCTTAAATATCAATTTCAAAATTTCAAAATTTTTGGGTTTTTGAGAATTTCAGAATTTTTAAGTTTTTAGAATTTTGGATTTCATTAATTTGGAGGTTACTTGGTATTTCATATTTCGGATTTTTCCTACTTAGGATTTTAGAGTTTCAACTGTGTATTACATATTAGGATTTTAGAGGTTTTAAAAAGGAGCTAGGTTAGAAATATGAATTTTAGGGATCATTTGGTGATAAATAGTCCAACCTCACAACCATTTTTAGCCCTTCAAGGTGTGCATTCATGTGTTCACTTCATTTTATCAAGTTTTTGTTCTCTTGATGAAGTCTCAACCTCTAAAGTCATATGCAAAGCACAACTGATGACTTCATTTGGTCAAAAAACCACTCTCTAAGTTGTAGACTTTTCATCTCTTTTCCACCCATTTCCATCCATTTTTTCCTTACACATCTTTTCATTTTCTTCCATTCCATGAATTCATGCAATCATGGCTTCATTTGCATCAAGGGATTCACATATGAGGTAGCAACCTTATTAGTTTAACCCACCACCAAATTTTTATTGTTCATTCTCAAGTTATTATCAACCACCTTCAAAACCATACTATGATGGAAATCAACAATGTGTGTATCCCTAAGAACACAATGTAGATCAATTTGGCTATACACCAAACAATGAGAAGGGTATACATATTTTAGAGGATATCCTACATCTAAAGAGCTTGAGTTACAATTGAATATTCAAAAAAAAATTTTGCAGCATATTGCATTCTTGAGTCCATGTCCGGGAGAAATCCAAAAACCACTTAGGAAGAGCAGCAAAGAGAAGATCCCAATAGAGATGAAATGGAAAATTTCCTAAGGAATTTGATGCATGAGCACCATCCTCATGGCTTGGAGAGTATAATAAATTTTGATTAAGGATATGAAAGGCACTAATATTATGCAAGGATTGCAAATTTTTATATCTCCATTTTATTATTGTTCAAGTCCAAATTTGAATGTATATTTTCATAGTAAAAGTGAAAGCATTGTAACCAAGGGTAATAGGTCAAGTTGACTAGGTAAGAGTTGTTAAATAGGTGTGTATGAGTTGTTATGAGCTAGATAAGGTCATGAAGACCATAAAAATACTTATGAAATGAGCAGGAGGTGTTCTTAGATGAATATTATCCACATTTTTATGTTTAGAACATGGTTGAGCTTTCCTAGGGTAGATTCAGTCAAACTAGGAAAAATTTGAGATTCTTAGGGAGCTACAATAGGTATGAAAAAAACAATGGAGTTGAATAATTTGATGGAAAGGGCATGTAACATGTTGAAGGATGTGGAATAATGCATGTATAATGTTTGAAATAAGAAAATTTCCTTTGTTTGAGTGATTTTTGCATATTATTAGTAGCGTGTTAAAACACGTGACTAGATAGTGGATTTAAAACCCTCCATAGCATTTATTGGTTGAATTTATCTTTTGTTAAGATGAAAAGTTTACTGTAGGTGACAAGATATGTGTTCATGATTTTTATAAGCCTTGAAGTGCTTGAAAAGAAACTATATTGCATTTTATTTTGTCTCGGCCTCGAATTAAGGCCTTTCATATCTTATGAATGAATGGATGAATCGAGCCAAAAATCTCAAGATATCTCTATCTAGGCATGATTAGGAAACCCCTGAAATTTCTTTGTGATTGGTTTGGTGTATTCAAAGATCTTTTTGACAATAATTTCAAACCAAGTTTTCATATTATAGTGTATAATTTTGTTAGAGAAGAAGGACAAATTTATCATGAAGGTTGATTGTCATGATCTTAGAATTGATGTGTAGATGGAATGAGGGTGGATTAGAGATTTTATATAGTCTTAGAGGTACATGCATCAAGAAGCTGTTATCATTTTGAGAAAATGATGACTATCTGAGCTTCCTAGGATTGCATCAAGCCACTTTGGAGACCAATAAAGGAGTGAGTTGGGAAAATAATGAAGAAATCAGTATTTGAAGTTGTTGGACATCTAAAAAATGGTGAAATATTCTTGAAAAACATGGATCCACATGATGGAAGGGATACGCTTGCAATATATACCTCTAGCTTAATTATATAAGGCTTTAAGAAGCCTTGAGGCACTTTGGTGTCTTTTTACACAAATTGGGATATGCCAAATCTGAGATAGGGCCTAAGAGTCCATA
This sequence comes from Taxus wallichiana var. yunnanensis, assembly GCA_018340775.1. Lineage (NCBI taxonomy): Eukaryota > Viridiplantae > Streptophyta > Pinopsida > Cupressales > Taxaceae > Taxus > Taxus wallichiana. Next base: position 198,085,696 of record CM031242.1, read on the forward strand.
AAGTAGTGGAATTGAGTTTTTGAGAGGATTTAATGAATAATAATGTCATCATTCTAATGAAATTATGATTGTACAGGGTATACTATTACATTAAACCATTGTGAAAAGATACAAAGAGGTAAGTGTTAGAAGAGAGTGCCAATTTCTAGTACATGTGAGATTGTAATCACCTCAAATATGAAAAAGGGAATATATGAACCATGGAAAAATTCCATGAAGCCTTTCAAAATTAATTTTTGGGATAGAGTTGGTAATTTATTACCTTGAAAAGCTTGAGGGTAGAGAACTATTGACAACTAGTGCTAGATCATTCCTAGAGGATCCTAGGTCTTAGTCTAATGCCTTCAACATGCCTAACATGTATGAATAACCCTATGAATCTATTTTAAATGTGAATCCATTGAAGGAAAAATCATAGAAAGAGGGTATAAAAGGCATATGTGCTAATGACCTCAAGAATGGATGTTGGAGTGTGAGATAATCTTTAGCATAAAAAGATATAGGACTTGAACACTTGTATGACATGGATTGAGTGATCCCAAGTTGTTCAAATGGTAGTGATGGGTGTCATTATTCCCTTAATTTAATCAACTCATGGTTGATTTCATATTCAAACCAGGGTGTGTCTTGAGTTATATGCAACAAGAAGAATCTTAGCGAACTAGTAATTGATTGTAGATATTTATTATTATTTTATTTTACGGAAGGTTTTAAAGTGTATTTAAGATTCTTTGGCCAAAGCCTTATCAAAGCTAACATATAAGAAATTTTCTTAAATAAACACACATTGCTGAAATAAATAAATCTTTACAAAACTGAACACACTACTGGAAATAAATATACGTTGCGAGAATCAAACACATTGCTTCAAAACAAACACATGTTGCAGTATTAAAAAAGTGTTGGAAATAAATATACTTTACAAAATGAAACATGTTGTTGGAAATAAACACAATTTAGAAATATTTCTTAAAATGCTTTAAGGAAATATAAATGTACATTAAAATACCTACATGAATGATAAATAACTTATATAACAATTTTTAGTTTAAGAGTCAAAAGTACTTACATAACTACTAATTAAAAAATTTACAAAAATTGATTGAAGATATAAATACCAATAAAATAAAGGATCATGTTTCTTGGAGGAGTTGTCCCTTGCTCCACCTTGAATAAGGAGTTGAAAAAGTATGATACTCTTTAAATGAAATGGCTATCTTATTATTGAATTGTTTGTCTTACAAAACTTAATTGTGTATATGTCTGTATATCTATATCATATCCTTTTATCTATCTTTAGGTATTTATACATATTTCATCATCCGAAGATGCATTTAAAATCATGAGTGTTCAATAGTTGTCCATCCACCAATAGGTTCTAGTGAAACAAAATAGTGCTCAAAGTAGATATGAAATTTAGAAACCTAGTTGGACATACAATTTTCGGTCTTACATAAATATTTCTAGAGTGTGAAGAATCGGTAATTTTCTAATCTATTCCTAATTTGAGGGCCCATTAATTTCTCTGTCACCAGATTTTGAAAAAAAATAAATGATTCCCATTGATTATAAAACTTTGGAGAAGTTTTGGAACCAAAGGGAAACATTTTGGAACTAAGCTGTGAAAGTTTTAGAGCTAAGTTCGGGAGTTTGAGAACTAAGTGCTTTGGAGTTTGGAACTAAGTATAAAGGTTCTGGAGTTTAGTCATAGAGTTCTAGAGCTGAGTGATAGAGTTACTAAACTAATTCTAAAAGTTCAGAAGGTAAGCCACATTGAATCCATTTTCCTCAAAAAGGTGTTGGTTGGTGCATACTTTGCCTATCGACCAAACGTGACTGTTTTATTCCAAAAATGGAATCTCCACACATTTTGTTAGAAATTAAAGAGTTTTTAGATGTTATAACTAAATCAAACAAAATATTGAAATTTACATCCTAACTTATACTAGATTAAACAAAAGCCACAAAATGCAATCAAAATTGATTAAAATGAGATCATTCATTGCACATTGATGGGGAATATTTTGGCCTTATCAACTCCCCGCACTTACTTGTTTTTAAGTCCTCTTACAAACTCTATTTTTCAAAATTGGGATTGTGAATTTTGCATTCCAATTGACTGCTAAGCTCAAATTGTTGAAAGTAAATATCCCAGTTCTTATTTAGAATTGTTATATCCGATCCATCCTCTATCATTTTCTGTCAATCCTTAAAGTGAGTGGAATCCACGAGGTTCTCTATTCTGCTATGGAGACATGGGTGTGAGAAGGAGAGGAGGCCTTGTTATCATACCCATCCACATGCCCTTGCATTTTCACCGACTTGAGGAATGAGTGTACACAAAGTTATGGCCCTTTCCAGACTCCATATTAAATTTGTGGGAGATATCACTTCTCTTCTTCTTAATGCTACATGAGGAATTCCCATCTCTTCAGGCATCCATCATAAATGTCCTCAAAGTTTTTCTCTTCATAAGAGGTGAAGGCATCAATACTTTTTGTGGTTGGCAATATAATGTGCCTTGAATCGGCTATCAAAGGCATGGGATCTGAAATGTATAGCAAAGGTAGATGGTTTTCCATAATGAGCTCTCATGTAGAGGCCAGATGAACTAGCCTTTAATAAGTGTTCAGTATCCCTCTCTTTCTAAGCTATCTGATTCTAGAGTAAAAAAATGCATTAAGTTGGATTTCCCCTACATATAGATTAATCATGAAGCCTATATTATTTTCTAACATAAAGTTACAGAGATAAAATTTGCAAAGAATATTTTTCTACTCTGTACTCACTGAGTAATATGACTCCATGAATTTTGATTCATCCTTCACTTCATGTGGAAGACCACATGAAATCCTTGATAGTTTCCAATGGATAAATTTCTCTTCTAGAAAGACATTGTATGTAGGAGAAGGTCTTCTACATGTGAGTAATATTTCACTCATTATATAGACCATCTGTATCTTTTCTAGACATTTAAATTTTTCTTCCTCCATTTTATAGAATTTTTCTTCCCACTCTTTCCTTTCCTTCTTCTCCTCTTCCATCTTGCTTCTTAGTTCCTGATTTGATATTTTGAACTCATTAATCTTTCTGCAGGTATCATCCCATAATTTCTTGAGTGGCTAGTAAGTTAGCTTTGTTTGTACAATTTGATCCACTGAAGATATTTTTTTCATAGCACTCTGTTCACTAGCCAATTGAAATTATTTTTCTTTTTCCACCATTTGTTGCTTTACTAATGTCAATTCTTCATTTTTATTTGTGAGCTAAGTTTTCAATTATTCAATGAGCATTTCCCTATGCTCCAATTTATGTTTGAGGAAGTTTAATTCCTCATCTTTCTCCCTAATGATAAGTTCTGCTCTAGACAAGAACAAAGCCTACCTAAATTGTTGTTTTTCTTCTTTCTCTGGAAGTTCCTTAGGGAATGAGAATTGCTCTTCCACCAAAGGGGATTTCCATTTTTGTTTCCAAGATGCCAATTCCTCTTCCTCATGTGACAAGTATTTTTGAGTCACCCATCTCCTGAAAATCCTTCTCTTCTAATCTTTCATCTTCTTTCTCCAACTCCTCAGTTTGACTTGGTAGAGGAGGAGACATTGTCATGCTTCCCGAATATCAATAGCTTCTTTCTCTAAACCCTCATGTACTTCAATATCCACTTGAGTTTCCCTAGACTTCTTATGAATTATTTTCCTTTTAGGAGCTTCAATATTTTCTAAAGTGGAATTTCTCCTTGAACTTCTCCTAATTTTTACTTCACGGTCCAGACTTGGGTGAACTATCACTATCAGAGACAGGTATTAGTTCTTCTGGTATTGTTATAGAGGAAGGATTTTCTTTTAAAGCAGTATATTTTACAGCTTTGATCATCCTTTCAGATCTCCTCCTCTTTGGTACTTTAACCCCACTTATTTCCTTCTTTTTCTCATTAGGGGATCAATTTCCAAGTTACTTTTAGGAGAGAAAGGGGTTGGTATTCCCCTTCTGATAATATCAGGGATTTGTCTGAACTTATTGAGGAATTTTTTCCATGCTTCTTCTCCATTTTTCTTTGAGAGAAAATGATGTTGACAGACTAGATGGACTAATCCATGGTTCCTAATTGTCCCAACTCCCCAAGAATATCTCTGAGTCATTGTCTTGATGGAGTCAAAGAGGAAACCATGAATTTTTACTATATAATCCCATTTTTCTGCCCCATACCTAAGATATATCAACATTTTAAGGACCTCCCTTCCAATAGTCCCATATTGGCCATCACAAGTCAGGTACATAACTACCCAGAAATCTACTCTGTCAAAGGGTTTGGGTAGGCTAGCTCTTTTGAACCCCTTGATGATCTTCTTAGTATTCTAAATGTAATTGGGTTTATATTCACCCTCTCGCCTTAAGGTTTCCACCCGTTCTTTTTGGAACATGTACCATTGGTACCCCAGATACATTTCTCATTATATTAATAGTAAAGGGAATTTTAATGCTTTTAACCTTATGGAGTGCTCTAAATTTATAACAAATTCTCTTACCAGTTTGTCATTGTATTTTGATAATTTCTTCAGAAACTCCAGCCAACCTGCTTGTTCAAAAATGGCTGCTACTTCTCCATCTGCAAGAAGTTGTGTATCATCTTCTAGATCTGACTTCTTTTTATACCCATGGAAAAGAGGATGATTCAAATTATTTATTCTTTCAAATCCTTACTCTATCAGGAGATAGTTGCGGAACTACTAGATTTGGTTGTGGAACTATTAGATTTGTGATTGGAACTACTAGATTTAGTTGCAGAATTTCAAATATGATTCTATTGTTTCTTCCTTGAATTTCTCTACAACTACTCTCAATTTTCATTTATTCCACCTAAATGATAGTTCATTATTAATACGCCACCACTTTTACTTATTTAGTCGAATTACCTTCATGATTACTTTCTTTTAATCATAATGTGTAATAAATGATTCATTATACCATATACTTCAATCAAGTCTAATCACACATGTAGAATTTTAATTTAACCTTTAATAAGATCAAGACATAAATACCATCCTTTCTAATGTAATCCATCTGCCTTGATGAATCATCATTCCTAAAAAAAAGTGAAAAAGAAAAACGGTTAGAAAAGATAGCTGGAATTCCAAAGAAGTTCCTTTTATTTGAATTAGCCACTTATTAAGGAGACCAACCGCCATTTCTGGTTTTCAATTGGCCTTTTGAGAGATTTTTTGGGAAAGAGAATGCCATTTATTGGTTTTCATTCCCTTCCATTTTATTTATATTTTATTTTCTATTTTTTTTTTATATATATATATATATATATATATACATACATACATATATATATATATATATATATATATATACATACATACATATATATATATATATACATACATATATATATATATATATATATATATATATATTGGGGAAGAGAATGCCATTTACTAGTTTTCACTCCCTTCCCTTTATTTTAGATCCTTGCATCTGATTACTTGATCATTTTGGAAGAACTAGTTTCTTCCATATTATTAAATTCCTTGTTTGCTTCAATTTTCTTCAAGAATTCATCCTTGTAAGGAGGCTTCCTATAGAGTGTTAACCTTTTTCCATTGACCAAAATTGTCCTTCTACCGCCATCAACGGGAAGTAGATGAATAGAATCATTGTCATATATGTGATCAATTTGATAAGGTCCTAACCACCTGGTTCTCAACTTGTCTTTGAATTAATGGTACTTGGAATCAAACGAGTAATGCCCAATCTCCTACTACGAATTGTCTTTCCTTGATATGTGTATCATGTCACTATTTCCTTTGGTCTTGGATTATCTCCATCTCTTGAATCGCTTCAATCTCATCTCATCCAAGTCATTGAGTTGTAGAATTTTTCCCTTTTGTGTTGTATCCAATTCAATACCCAATTTAACTTTGTTGTCCTCAATGTTTGTGGTTTAAATTCAATGGGTAACAAGGAATTTTTACCATAGACTAACTCATATGGTGAGAACCCCTGTTGTAGTATTCTAAGTTATGTTATGAACCCGGACATCCTCGGGTAGCCTCTTCACCCAATATTTTCTACCTACTTTAAGCTGTTTTGGTGAGGATGTTTTCCAATTACCTATTAGTCACTTCTACCTATCCATTTGATTGTGGGTGATAGGGAGATGACTTCTTATGAATGATCTAATAGTATATTATGAAGGCTTGGATCATATTGGACATGAAATGTGGGCCTTGGTCATAAACTATAATTCTTGGTGCACTAAACTTCATCATAATTTTGTGTCAAAGGAAATCAACAACTACATCTTCATTAGCATTTGTTAAATCCTGCACCTCTTCCCACTTTATTACATAATCATTACATATAAGAATGTTCTATTTTCCTTGTGAAGGAGGACTAAAAGGGCCGAAAAATACATTCCCCACATTTCAAATGGTTCGATCACTAGTTTATATTGCGAAGACATTTCACTAGTGAAAGTTGGTTGTCCCATCCTTTGATAGGGATCACACTGCTTGATGTATTTCTTCACATCTTTATACAGAGATGGCCAATAATAGTCAGTGCCAAGTATTTTGTGGGCTGTTATTTTCACTAAAAAGTGTCCTCCACTTGGTTCATCATGACATGCCCTAAGTATGTCAAATATTTCATCTTCTCTCACACAACTATGCAAAACCAAATCAAGACCACATTTAAATAACATTCCATTTAACCATTTAAATTGTGCACTAGTTTTGATTAATCTTTTCATTTGTTTCTTAGTAAAAGGAGGAAACTTCCCTATTGTAAGATAATTTTCCATATCAACAAACCATGGTGTATCAGCTGAAATAGAAAATAATTGTTCATATGGAAAGTTGTCCTTAACTGGATCTTTCTCCCCCTGTAGTAGTTAATATTGACAATAAATTAGATACCACATTATATTTTCATGGATTATCCATAATGGTAATATCAAATTATTTTAAAATTAATAACCATCTAATTATCCTATCTCCAACCACTGGTTTGTTCATTAAGTATCTAATTGCTTAGTGATATGTATGTACAAATATTTTGTACCATATAATATAATGTCTAAACTTATTAATATATTTTGTACCCTGTAATATTTTTTAGTGGTGGTGTAATTCCTTTTAGTGGGAGTAATATATTTACTAAGGTAGTAAATAGCATACATTTTCCCTTCTTCATCTTTCTATCCCAAAACTACACCAATTGAGTTATTCAGAGCATATGTTTGGATGTGAAAGGGTTTCTCCCAATTTGGTCCTCTTAATATTAGGGCAGTGATTAATTTTTATTTAATCTCTTCAAAATCATAGTGACAATTTTCATCCCAATGAAATTCACAATCCTTAGTAAGCAAACCAAATAACAATTTTACTAAAATCTTTGATAAAATGCCTATAGTATCTAGCATGTCCTAAGAATGACTTGATATCTGTGGGGGTTTGAGGAATAGGTAAGTCTAAAATAATCTTGATTTTGTCTTGGTTAACTTGAATTCCTCTTTTTGAAATGTGGCGTCCTAGTACAATTCCCTCATCAACCACTATCAAGCATTTCTCATGACTAAGAGACAAATGGTATTGCTCACATCTTGTTAATATTCTATCTAAATTTTTCAAGGCATCATCAAATGTTTCTTCATGCACAATAAAATCATCCATGTATACCTCCACACAATCATTGGTTAGATTTGCAAAAATTGCTAGTACATCCCTTTGGAAGGTTGTTGGAGCATTACATATTACAAATGGAAATAATCTTTAGGTGAAGGTACCCCATGGACAAGTAAATGTAGTTTTTTTCGATCCTTTATCGCCACCCTGATTTGATTATATCCACTAAATCCATCAAGGAAGGAAAAGTATTATTTACCTAAAATGTTGTCTAAAATGTGATTTGTGAATGGTAAGGGAAAATAATCTCTAAGTGTAGCTTTGTTCAATTCCCTATAATAAAAAAATCTCCATTTTCTATTCTTTTTAGGCACAATCACAAGAGGAGGCGCCCAATGAATATCTGATATGGGGTAGATAAAGCTTAATTGCAATAGCTTTTCAATTTCCTGCTTGACTATGTACCTTAAGGCTAGGTTAATCCTTCTTTGAGGTTGCCTAACTAGTTTAAAAATTTTAGTATAAATGTGATGGGTATAAATACTTGGATGGATTCATTTCATGTCTTTATAGTCCCAAGAAAAATCTCTAGTTTGACCTTTCAAGACATCAAACAATTTAGCTTCTTGATCATTTTCCAACCAGTTGTTAATGTTCAAAATTTTACCTAGTTGAATATTAATTTATTTGGTTCAGGTGTGTGATGAACCAATTTGTTGAAAAGGTTTCATTAGGGTGTTTAGTGGACATGAATGTGGTAAAAACATATGATATGCAGTAATGTCTCTAAAGTTCCCTTGAGAAAGAATACTAGATAAAGGACAATAAGCGAGTTATGATACTTATCTTATCGTTGGTCAAACTCCTCATCACTGATGTTTTCCAAACATTCCTTACTGTTCCTTGATATATTTGAGACTAAAGCTACTGATTTCGTAGCTATTTATGCCCCTCTTGAAGAGAAATCATGTTCCTCCAGAGTGAAATTATTTACATCTGCATGGAATTGCTGTGGTTCCGGAGATAAGTATGAATGTTCCAAAACTAAGTCTGAAGGTTCTAGAACTAAGTCCAAAGGTTTCAAAACTATCCCCGATTGTTCCAAAGACAATTGGTGATCATTCAATGGATGATTAATCATATTCTCTACCTCCCGTACATGATCCTACAATGTTATCATAGCTAAATAATAAAGATTTGGGTTATTAGTATCAGGATCATCAACCTATAATTATTATTGATTATCAATAAAAGGTCCCACAGAAGGATATAGGGAAATTTACTTAGAATTATTACCATTGGAGATAGTAATATCACACGATTTACAATCAATTAAGGCAACATTTGTAGCTAACATGGTCTTCCCAAAATAATGGGATAGCCAAGTGTTTTACCTTTTGGCCATAATATAAGGAAGTCCTTGGATACTCCCATGAATCCAACATTACTTCCATATCTTCATGATCCCTTCTATTTTTGCTACCAATTGATCTTCCATCTGATATGGTGCTAGTAGTAGGTTATATACCTACAAATGGTAATGTTTTCAAAGTGACTACTTTGTCATCACATTTATATATTCTCCCAAATAAACCAAAACATTATGTATATGTTTATTTCTTATAGAGATAGAAATAACAGGGCTTTCAGGATCACCATATTTGGGAAGTAAGAGTTTTTTTGCTAATAAATCAACAAGTTTCCCATCTACCTTAATAGTCTTAGGGTATTGCTTCTTCCTTCTAGGTCTTTTCAAACATAAAATTTTGATTAATTTGTTTAATTTAGGAATGTCCTTGATTTCTTGCAACAATGGTATTTCAATATTTAATTTCCTTAATTCCTGCACTAGTTCAGATTCCTTGGTCTCAATAACTTCCTTAAATCTTTCTAGAAATGGAGTTTTTATAGAATTTTTATCTGGCTTGCTTCTCTTTTCCTTTTTCATCAACCTTAGGAATAACTGAACTAGGGGTTTTAGTTTCATCTGACATCTCGGTAATTATAACAGGTGGACTATTAATTATTTTTCTAGATCTTGTTTGAATATCCTTACAGTCCATGGCATTAAGATCAACTAGTTTTTCTTGCTCTTGTTCCATAGACAAGGGTTGTTTATTTGTTTTTAGGATTAGCCACTGGTTGTGTTGGTATTTGTGTTTGAACCATATTTTTAGTTTGTGAACCTTGTGCTAGAGAACCCATTATGGCCTGTTGATGTTGGTTAGGATATGTTTTCCCTTGAGCATAGTTATTAGGGTTCCACCTAGGTTGTGACCAAGTATAAGGGTTACTTTGACCAGACCATGGTTGTTGGTGTCCTTGAGCATACCAAGCTTTTCTTGCCCAATCCGGGATTCCATGTTGGTTGAGGGGTCCAAGGTGGTTGTCCCCAATTTTTTGGTACTGTCTAAGCCACCCATGGCATCATCCAAGGATTAGGAACAGATATTGGTATGAAATTCCCTTTCTTAGGTTGTCTCGGACAAATTTTACTTATTCTTTAGTGGATGGAGTGTTGGTTTGTTTAAGCTTGTTTTTATGAATGGAAGAATAGAACAAACATTAACTTCATGTTCCCTATATTAAAAATAATGCATATTTTTGTTTTGTCCAGAGGATAATCTCTTATTGCATGCTTCTTTCTACATCTAGGATAGTACATAGCTAATGGTTCGAGTATTAGCATTTTCTTTGGCTTGCAATCCATCCGTGGTGGAATTTATTTGAACTAGGATATATGTTTTAAAGTTTGCTAGTTCATCCATAATTTTTTTCATGTCTTGATTTTCACCTTTCACAGCTTTTTCCTTTCATAGGTCCACCCCTTTTTCTTGAATAACTTCTAAAAAGGTATTTAATATCATTCATTCTCAATTGATTGATGTTTCCACTGCCATTAAATTAAGGGCTTCCCTATATTCATCATTTAGACCTTTAATAAAAATGGTTTTCTTAGCTCTTCTAGAAGTATAAATCCACACCTTTTACTTACAAATAGGGGTTTATCTAAATAATCTTATATATTTTCATCATCTTCCTATTTGATCCTATGTTTCTCCCTCTACATTAGTCCTGATATTTGTCTAGGAAGGAAGTTTCCATTTTCCCCCAATTGGTAATAGAATTGGATGTTAATCCCATAAACCACCTCATTGTTGCATCTTTCATAGTAGATGGGAACAACTTGAGTTTTTGATTTTCTATTTTGTAGTCATAGGTCTAACACAATACTTTAAATTCAAAAAAAAATTGGTTAGGGTCCTCAAATGACATCCCTCTAAATGTGGGAAAGTGTGTAGGTAAAATATTTTTCATAGGTGTATCATAATCATCCAACTGAATTGGATAAGTAAAGGTCATATCAAGTCCTCTTTCAACTTCTCGTGCCATTTGTGTAGTATCTTCTAGGTCTTTTTCCCAATCAATTTGGTATGTGATCCACTTTGGTGAAGGTGAGAAGTCAGGAGTAGGAGGTTGATTGATCAATTGATAATCAAAAATTGTTCTAAGTGGGTCTTGGGATAGAATTATTCTCCTAAAATTTCCACTTCCTTCTGGTGATTGATCCAAAAATTCTAAAGGTAGAAGTTTCACTTCTTGTCTAACAGGGGAAAATGGTGCTTCTAATTCCTTCTCAACTTCCTTATTTGAACTAGAGGATGTTGATAATTCTTGTTGATATATTTTTGGAATAAATCTACCTTTTGAGTCTCTTGGTCTACCCATAAATTTTATGATAACGGAGGGAAGATTTTTCAATTCTTGAATGTATGATTATTTTTCTTGTTGACACCTAATTAGAAAATTCTAACTAGTGGTTCATGGCAATGACACAAAAAAATGGTCGGTGTCATTATTCCCTTCATTTAATCAACTCATGATTAATGTCATATTCAAACTAGGTGTGTTTTTGAAGCTATATGCAATGAGAAGAATCTTAGTGAACTAGTAATTGATTGTAGATATTTATTATTTTTTTATTTTTGGGGGCTTTTAAAGTGTCTTTAAGATTTCCTGGCCAGAGACTTATTAAAGATAAACTATGAGAAACTTGCTGAAATAAACACACATTGCTGAAATAAATAAATCTTTGCAAAAATCAAGACACTACTCTGGAAATAAATATACGTTGCAGAATCAATCACACTGTTTGGAAATAAACACATGTTGCAGTATTAAACAACTTACTGGAAATAAATATACTTTGTAGAATTAAATATGTTGCTGGAAATAAACACACTTTAGAAATATTTCTTAAAATTATTTGAGGAAATAAAAATATACATTAAAACACCTACATGAATGATAAATAACTTATATAACAGATTTTAGTTTAAGAATCAAAAGTACTTACAGAACTACTAATTAAAATATTTACACAATTTGTTTGAAGATGTAAATACTAATAAAATAAAGGATCATGTTTTTTGGAGGAATGGGCCCTTGCTCCACCTTGAATCAGGAGTTGAAAAAGTATAATACTCTCAAAATGAAATGGCTATCTTATTATTGAATTTTTATGACTTACAAAACTTGACGAGTGTATGTCTTTTTATCTATATCATATCATTTTATTTATCTTCATGTCTTTATATATATTTCATCATCTGAAGATGCATTTAAAATCATGAGTGTTCAATAGGTTTCCATCCACCTATAGGTTCTAGTGAAACAAAATAGTGCTCAAAGTAGATATGAATTTTAGAAACCTAGCTGGACATATAGTTATTGGTCTTATATAAATATTTATGGAGTGTGAAGAATCGGTAATTTTCTAATTTGTTCCTAATTTGAGGGCCCATTAATTTATCTATCACCAGATTTTGAGAAAATAAATAGATTCCCATTGATTACAAAACTTTGGAGAAGTTTCGAACCAAAGGGAAACATTTTAGAACTAACTATGAAAGTTTTGGAGCTAAGTGCAGGAGTTCCAAAACTAAGTGCTTGAATTCCGGAACTAAGTCTGAGGGTTCCATATCTAAGTGATAGAGTTCTGGAGCTGAGTTATAGAGTTCCGAACTAAGTCTAAAGGTTCTAGAGATAAGCCGTATTGAAGCCAATTTCCTAAAAAAGGTGTTGGTTGCTTCATACTTTGCTTATCTAACCAAATGTGACCTATTTTATTCCAAAAACTGAATTTCCACACATTTTGTTAGGAATTAAAGATTTTTAGATGTTATAACTAAATCAAACAAAAGATGGACAATTACATCCTAACTTATACTAGATCAAAAAAAAGCCACAAAATGCAATCAAAATTGATTAAAAGGAGAGTAAAATGAGATCATTCATTACACATTGATGGGGAATATTTTGGCCTTATTAGGTAGCATTCAATGAGATATACTAGCAACTTCATAACTTTGGACTAATTTGTTATGATCTCAAGAGGAACTTCTGGTCCACACTTTGAATAAGATAGGTAATGTCAACTATATAATACTTATTAAAGAGTTAAGGTTGTATGTATGCTAAAACAAAGTATATTTTGGATTAAGCATGCAAGGGTGACTCTCAATGTGCATGACACCTATTTAGGACCACGAGTTGACACAATATTAGCATCTACCTTTGTTTGATGGTATTTAAGATTCACCAACTATTCTAAAAAGGTCTAACTCAAGTATGCAAGTTTGTGGGGTTCAAGAAATGAATGTTGACATAGATATTCATAGATGAGTTAAGATAGGGGTATACCAGTTTGGGATAAGGTTGTGAATAAAAGAACAAGAGGATGTGTTTTCTAGGAGACAAGAGTTGAGATCTAAACAAATGGACTAGAAGAAAAGGGTAATAAAATAGTTAGGGTAGTTATACTAGAGGAGAAGCTATACATGAATGGTGATATGAGTTGAGTGAGACAAGAGTTGAGAGGTAGAGACAGTCTTGAAAAGAGAACCATTTGGAAAGGAATTTTGTATATAGGATGTTTGAGTCAAGTATGGAGGTTTAAGTCATAATATGACTTTATAGATGGATATTTGAGCTAAGAAGTGCACCGAATTGGGATACATAGTTTTGAATTGAGAAGATTCCTTGATAGTTAAGCCTTTGGAAGAGGCTAAGGTTGGAAAATAATAGGTGGTGAAAGATGAGTCTATAGTATTAACAAAGAAAAAGAATAATAAGATTAACAATCAATGTGTTCGAATGCAATGTTCATATGGGAACTCTTTTTTTAGAGATTGTAGATCCATCATCCATTGTAGAATTAGTTGAGAGGGGAGATAGAGAAACTCCAAATCCAAAATAAGAGGAGCATGTTCTTACCGTGGAGGAGGATAATACTGATTTAAAGGATTCAAGCACAAGGCATGCCATACAAGAAACTCCAAGCCATCCTTCCCTTTCATCCTATCTAGATTCTAATTTCAAGGATATTTTTATCTTTCCAACTTCATGTTCAAGGATGGAGATGAATATGTCGCAGATTCAAGGGGCATCATGAAGAATGAGAAGAATGTTCATACCACAAAGGAAAAAAACCAATTTCAGAGTCCCTACGGGAGGAGGAGATGATAGAAAGATTTTTTCTTTCTTATGGCAGCAAACTTTTATATTTCCCTCTTCCTTCATTTTTATTGGAGATGGTTTTTTTAATGAATACACCAAGGAGGAAGGATTTGAAATTTTGATAACCCATAACCACCCTCGGGATCGGAAAAGAGGGGTTTGAAATTTCAAAATCTAATTTAAAAAGAATATGGATGTGCATGGAAGCATTGCCTCCAAGAGAGGAAAGATGAACTTCAAGATCCAAACAATGAGAAGTAAAGTTCAACTACTTGCAGCGAGACATCAAATTTTCCATCAAATGCTACAAACATTCCCGAAGAGTTGTATGCCATAAAATATTTTCTTCTTGCCACGAGAGAGCCACATAAAATAACAACCTATTTCTCACAAGAGTCCTCTTGGATCAACATTGGAGGAATTGAATCTTCTAGAGATCACACGATGGAGAAATAAAAAGGGAAAGATGATACTATCTCTCTCAAACCATCCACCAAGGTGGAACATCAGTTGTAATACGTAGATGTGGAGAAAGAAGAAAATCCATTCATAGGAAATAATGTTTCTCACGAAACTTGAAGAAGTAGGCACATCTAGCGGATTAGTCCATTCCTTATCGGATATCTAGCTTCATTTGAGATAGAATCGGATATTCCATTACCGATCATGTTCACTTCCAAACATGAGGATAAGTCTTATAGTTCTAAGGATCAACTTCATCCACTAAAAAAACTCTAAGAACCTCATGTAGATCATCCTAAGGAGGAGGTACTTGTTTTGTTTCTAGTTGATACCTTGATGATTTGGGTGGAAAGTTGTTGCTATATAATATTTTCACCGATATCAACAACCATGTATAACATCAAATCATCTGTATGGCTGCAAGTTTTAAGAAAGGGGAGATACTTTTCCCTACCTGTGTTGGGTTTTGTTTGAATTTTTCCATGATTCCAATTAGTGGTAGGAGTAGGTTTTTTTGCATAACAAGTGATCTTACACACTGCATATCTCACTTGGGCATGTATGATTTTTCCCTTTTGTACATAGATTTGTTTTTGTTGCTCCAAGACACTACATTGTGTTTTCAAAGAGGCCTCCTAGAAAGACATTGTGATGGGAAGAAGCTCATAACTACAGGAACAATTGCAAATTTCAAATCATTTCAAATGAAGAGTAACTAAATTTGATAAAGGACAAGTTTTAATAATTTCTATTCCTTGGTTCTTTCGGATCAATCACAAGGGGTCTCAACCTTGGCGGTGTTCCAAGAACTCATTTAGACGGGAGAAATTCAAAATTTAATAGAGTTCCATGATGTCCCAACTCAACAAATGTTTTACTGAAAACTTTGTAATGTGTTATGCTTTCCAATTAATCATTGGATTCAATGTGCTCATACTTGGTAAAATCAGGTTTCGGGATGGGTTTAGAAGTCCATTTTTAGTCCCACAGATCAGGATTGTAGAGAGAAAAGAAAGAAAATCCTAGGTTCAAACAATTTTCCACTCTCACAATTTTAACTTCAAATTTTTCTTATAAAAATTAGGAGTGCAAGCAATGGGTCAGTTTAGGTTCAATAGTGCCTTAGCGGTTTACGGGTGGTGAAATTCAAAAGTTTGGATCATTTTCAAAGCTATCGGTTATGACTACGTTCCCAATAGAGGCTTGGGATTACGGTCTAGAACATATAACAAGCATATGTCCCCGCAAGTCACCAAAATTGTTATCCATTTTCCCCCTAGCATGAAATGGACAATAGGGTGTAATAGACCCAAACACGGGACAAGTAACTTAAGGGTGAAATTGAGGTTACATGCAACTTTCGGTGTTTTTGGGGACAAATTCAACATTATTGAGGGTATTGGTGTCATAAGAGAATTTTTTCCTCTTTTGGGTTTTGACCCTTAAGGTTTAACTTAATAAGAAAGAAAAATGGGCAAAATAGCAAAAGGGGTGAAAATCAGCTTCATGGTGTTTTATCTTAGCCTCCTAACTCAAGAAAATCTAAAAAATGCAAAAATTCTAGAGCTAGGGTAAGAAATTTATTAAAAGCACCTTAGAGAGGAGACGACCTAAAATTTATCACCTTTCAAAGTAGCTCGGTGAGTTGAGCTAACACTTGGGCAATGTAAAAGAAAAGAAATCATCATGGTGAGTTGTTTGGTTCAACGCAGAAGGAGGAACTCGAGACACGAGTTAGAGAAATGAACTTGGCATGACACAAAGGATAAGGATCTGTGGTAGCAAAAAAAGAAAAGGTCTCATAGAGAGGATCAATGGTCCGTACCATGAAATGAAGGAGCCAAAGAACTATGAAATGAGTCAAATTAGGGACTCGACATGAGAAATATCTCACCCAACGAGCTATGGAGTAGATCGAGAGGCTGATCCATGTGGCCATTGAAAAATAGAGAAAGTTGAGGTGCCCCATGAGTTTTATGGAAAGGAGAGCTTAGAGCTCGGATGGCGGGGAAAAGTAGTGGCAAGGTAAACTTTGCCAAGGAAATGGAAACACACATAGGTCAATGGAGGATGCAAAAAGCGATTTTAGTAGGCTGAAGTTAGTGGTGATGATTGAGAGAGGCAAAAGTCTGAAAATTTGGGCTTTGGTAAGGTGGAGTTTTGGGGTTTCTTCGATCCTAATGAATCTTTGGTAGGGCAATGATGAATCGAACATCTGAAATCCAACTCCAAATTTCAGAATTTCAATAAATATTAGTTTTGTGGGGCTCAAAGCGATGAATAGTGTCGAGACTCGAAATGAAAAATTATGAATCTCCAAACTAGAGAATGTCGGAAGCCAACATGCCGGGTGTAGGTGGTGAATTGCATGTTGAGGCATCTAGGGTAATCAATGATTTGTTTGAAGATTTAAATAAATAGGTAAGGTGGCAATATGGATTTAGCTTGAGGTAGAAGATGGTAACGTGTCTTGAATCATCAACGAGACCAACACAAAGCCAATCAACATAGGGGTCATTGGCTCGGGGAAAAAGAAGTAATGTTGTCGGTAGTGCAAAGTTTGAAGGGTCATCGGAGAGAATATTCGGACTCAATGGAGTGACAATGAATGAGGCCACTCAAGTAGAAGGGAAGCTTGTTATGGATTTGGGGATAATGTGAAACCAAGAAACTCAATGGCCAAGGACCCTGCCCCTTATCACGGCGAGGATTTGAATGCAAAGATTCAATAGTGGGAGGTCAAAGGTAAGATTTTGCAAGTTCAATAAGTCATTTTCGAGCACAATGGAAGGTAAATTCATGAAACATAGAAAGAACTTAGTGAGCTACTCACCATGAGACATTGCAATAGGCCTGGAACAATTCAAATACCCCCTTTTCCATAGAAAATGTAATATCTTGAGTACCATTTGTCCATTTTTACAATCTACCAATCGTTTGAAAGGTGCAAATGATCCCTATAGCATAGAGGCTCAAAGCATGCAATTTTGGAAGTTCTAGATCTCTAAAATTGGCTAATAATGAATAATTTAGGGTTGGTGGGGGTCATTAATGGAAGCATGGGTAACCCATTTCTCAAAGCATGAGGGACACATACCGAAGGTATGGGAAACATTAAAGGACTCCAAAGAATGATGTGAGCAGGAATGGAGTCCCATACTCATTGAAATCCAAATCCCTCTCTCTCTCTCTCTAAAATTTCCTCTATACATTGTAATGGGGTTGTATTATTCAAGGAGTTGGTAATTTTTTCTCCCCATGCACCCCTCTTCTTCTCTTAGGCAGATCCGGGGCTTCAAGCCTTTCTCCTAAACACTATAATGGCATTTTCCTCTACCTACATGTAATGTAATGTGTAAATTCATATGGAGCAATAAAATTGTGTCTATGTTAATCTTTCTAGCCTCTCATGTTTTGTTGTTTTCATCTTGCATCTCATTACAAATCAGGTGTTCTTTACAAATTTCTTGTTCATTGCAGATTTGGTGTTTTGTGCTTATATAAGAATGGTGAATGTTGTATTATGGTCTTTGGTACTGATGTCTACCCTCTCCATGATGCATTGAATGTGATCTAGTATGTGGTGCAGGACCACCCTCTCTAGGTTCATTTCTTTTACTATTTTGTAGGTTGGGAAAGTGATTGACACTCCTTTTCTTGGTGTATCACCACTTCTAGTGTAGGTTTTATTTCATGCATCTCTCTCCCTATCTCCTTGGAATGTTAGAATAGGTTTATATAAGTATTTTCTTGCATTAGGATTATTTGTGGCAGGCATGATTAGGAAGAGGAGCCGACCTTCTCCAAAGAGTTATCTAATTTGAAAATTCTCACACTTCAAGATAAATCCATGCTAGAAAAGTACACCAAATGCCCCATTCACAACTTGGCCATTTGGGGGTGCTATAATTTTTCCACGAAAGGTACCTTAAAACCTTACATTTTTTAAGTTGTTTTATTTTTCTTAGTATCTATTTCACTAATCTATACATGAAAGAGAAAATTCTGTAAACAACAATCTTTGTAAACAATCGCAATACCATAACCTTTTTTAAATGGGACACTTAATATCATTAGAAAGCTTACCTCTACTTCATCTAATGGTCATATGTTCATTATTACTACCACAAAGTATTTCAAAAATGGGTAGAAGTTGTTACTCTTACTTATGTCACTAGTGTGTAGATTTCAAAGTTCATCATGAACCACCTTATTTGTCATTACGGTATTCCCTCTGCCATTGTAGCTGAAAATGGTAAGTATTTTTAAAAAAAAACCATGAAGATGTTATGTCAATGATTTTAAATTTGACTCAAGTGGTCAAATACCTATTCTCCTCAAGGTAATGGACAAGATGAAGCCTCAAACAAGACTCTTGTTTGTCTAATGGAAAAGATGGTTAACAAGACTAACCATAATTGGCATTTATATATTCATCCTACCCTTTAGGTGTATCAAACATCCATCCACACCACTAATGGTTTTAATCCATATTCCTTAGTTTTTCGGCACTTGAAGCCATCCTACCCCTTGAGATTAAGATCCCTTCTTGGTACATATATTTGTGACACTATTTAGACAAAAAGGATGAGTATGGAGTTTTTATACTCACATAACTAGAGCTATTAGTTGAGAAATACCTTTATGCACTAGATCACCTAAATATGTATCAAAATTTATTGCACTCGGGATATAATAAAAGAATCATACCTTGCTAGTTTGAGGTAGGAGACCTTGTCTTAAAGGAAAATCAGTTCAACACTACGAAGGATCAAGAGAATAAGGGTAAGTCTAAGCCTAATTGGTTAGAAACACATGTTTTGTTTGTTAAGTTTGGTTCAAGTGCATATAAACTTGTTGATTTTGATGGTGATGAGATGTGGCAACCTATGGATGCCATACATCTCAAGCGATTCTATGCTTAAACATGGAGGTCCTTCAAATATCAAAAAATTAAAAAAGTACTAAAATCATAAAAATAAATAAATAAGTAAAGAGAAATCAATCTGTCTAAGTGTGAGAACCATGTAATTGTGGTACTTTTGAAAATTCCTTTGATGAAAACGAGTTTTTGGTGCCATTAGGAGGTCCATTGTTCACAAGCATCTCATATCTAGGAATACGATGGCTTTATCCTAAGCTAGGTATTTCCTATGTCTAAGATAATTTTGATTATATCCTTCATGGCCTTGATCCATATGATCCTACTCAAATATGCAAAGAGTGTTCCTTTGTACATTCTCATCTCACGTTAGGGGAATTTTCACATCTTCACTTTCTTACACATACACATGACATTTTCCCTTTTACATTCCCATCTATCGTTTGGGGGCATCCATGTTTCTTCATTTTCTTGCACATGGATTTAGAAAATGTTTGAAAAACTCTAAACATTCACATAAATTTTCAGAAAATTTGTAAAAACATTCAAATACGTTTCATAGAAAACTCAGAAATAATATAACATTGTATTGAAAAATACATAAACAACGTAAAACATTTCAAAACTGTCCCTGAAAAATAAAGTAGTATTTTCTTACTTAGTTGTTTGTTTGTACATAGTTTTTTTGGCTTGATTTTTTGTGTTGTATGCTTATAAAATATTCATTGGTTCTTTTCTTGCATAGATTAAATTTTGCTTTAATATGTTGTGAAGCTCATTAGATTAGTTCTATTTTCATACTTGTACATAGTTGTGTTGTATTATATTTGATTAAATTTTGCTTGTGCTTATTTTTATTTGTTTGTACAATTTGTAATCATTTCATCATCCATATCATCTATCATCACATCTAAACATCATCACATATCAATAAAGGATAAGATACATCATCATACAAATGAAAATTACAACATGTATGCTAAGCTAACATCATATAATATCATCAAATTGGGGCAATAGGGATTATCTTTATCCCCCATCATAGACCATAAATAAAAACACGGGAACATCATATCTCATAAAAAACAATGTGGTATCATAAATATGCTATCTCATAAAAAAATGTGATACTCAACGTAAAGTCCATAATCACAATATATCCATATCAAATGTCAATGTCCATATACCAAAAGTGTCTCGATGTACATCAGATATAAAATATATGCCATCATGAGCATGGATAAAAAATGTGCCTTCATCTCAAGGAATAATAAAAACAATGCATATGCATCCATTACAAAAATTTTCCTTCATCACAAGGCATGCATAAAAAAATAGTACACAAATACAGAGTCATGGATTACTCTCACCGACACTAGGATTATCTAGCCTATGACTCACGTTGGCCTTCCTTTGGCTTAGTAGTAGCATCTGTATGGATTTGGCAGGTGAGATGGTCTATGTGATCTCAATATGGATCTGTTACCTACGATCCGAATGTAAGGGGCTTCCCTCTATCCTCTCGGAACTACAACATGATATAACTCCATGTAGTGTGTTGCCTCGATTGACGCTTCAGTAAAATCATATACCAAATCCAAATATCCTTCTACTAATGTTACATGATGTAGAGCATCACACTATGATGTGAGTCTTGCCACATCCACCTATAATCGAGTCCTCTCAACTCCCCATTGTACTCTCTTTATCGTAATCTAGTCTCGCGTTGCATTGACTATCTCTACTTAGTGTTGTAAGTTATTCATTATAATATAAACTATGTCAACTCCCTATAAAGCCATATCTCACTCAAGTTATAATGTGGCCACTGATGGCCCACCTGCTCCTATAATTAGCCTATGTCTAGGCACCTATATCAGCGGTGCTCTCTGTGGTGACCTAAGTGGTGATCCCCACCCCCACTCGCTGAAATTTTTCTCATGGGTAATCCCCATCCATCCCATCCATCCCCAACAACTACAATATGTAGACTTTTTTTTCTTGAGGTGGTGAATGTGGAACCTATTGCACAAACTGTTATAACACAAGTATCTATACCGTGACTATGGTTGTGGAGCTGTGGTGGTATATGTAGCTATAGAGGAGCCTAGTGATATGACACTATGCCTCGTGGACCATAGCCCCGGGCCTATAAATCCACCTTGGCCTCAGGTTGTCCTAATCTTGCCCTATCTCTCAGAGCATGTCCATGTAAAATCTATGTTGTTGCGGATATACATGCTTCTATCATAGCCTGTGGGATCATAATACATAGAGGTAATCTTCATGTCGCATATCAAGGCCCATACTCAAGCATGGTCCCAAGGTCTATCACCTGTGATTGTGTAACCCATAGTTGTGGGATGACATAACTGTATCTATCTCGAGCTCGTCATTATTTAATGTATGGCCTAAAATCAAATGTATCACGTGTTATGTGCACATACCACATGTAATCTCTTGGTATACCCTAGATATGGCCCAACTATCATTGCACGTATTCAACATGGTATCAATATATGATATGGATCTCGGCTTCCATTAATGAAGTGGTCAACCTCTATAATGCTAATATCTATGCCATTTTCATGCCACCGATAAAATCGGGATGGATGCCAAGTAACCATATGGATTTGTATGTCATCCAAGGAAAGTCTATAGTATTATGTATAACCCATGTCTGATCTCACATCATTGCATACTAGCTCCCACCCCATACAAGATGGCTCATTTAGAGCCTTAGCTCATAGTACTCCTAGTGGGTACCCAATCTCAATATGTTCCCACACCTAGATTTGTAGCAGTGTGGCTAGTCCTAAGCTCCTCATTCCTCGGTAGGAAATCAAATGCAAATCCCATTACATGTGGGATAGTATGTACTAACACCAACATAAGATCTCTCCATCCATAAACCTATGCACTACTCCCATCAAACCAAGTGGGAAGTGTGTACCAGTCTTGTCAGGTAGCAATTAGTTGTTGACAAGAGCCATAAAATATATGGGTATATGTGTAATCTGTTGATCCTTAAAAATATATATATAAGAGCACTTTGCCATACCCTTACAGGTATGTCTTGTTAAATAAACATTTCCCAAACACAATCTATAATCTAGCGGTGATCCCCATCATACTTCATTATGCTTCCCTAAATCAAAACTCTATGATCTGATATACATCCTCTAGATTCACGGTCATGTCGCCATTGACATATGAAAGTCTATATCTTTATCCACCACCTCTTTGCTAAGGAAGTTAGGACAATGTGATCCAACATAATGTAGGGCATTTTTGTAATATAGGAGAGGCCTATAGCCTCCAATGTTTAAGTCACAAAAATCTTCTCTCGGTCTTAAAAATTCTACTCATAGGATCTAAGGCACCCATGCCACTCATGTACATCCAAATTGCATAATCTCACATACAAGATTACTCAAATTACTTGATTAAAATAATCTCTTCACATAAAATCTTCCTAAGGTGTTCTAATTGCTACCACATTCTTCTATTCATCCTAAATTCTTTTTACAATCTTCAAATTTCTTCTAGATTTTTTCTAAGACCCAAATTCTGCACTAACGCAAACCTTTTACACTAGCACCCCCTTTTGGCACTAGTGCGATCTTGTGCTAGCATGTTCCTTTCCACACTAATTCATGCATCTTATCCCTAGTAGAATCTTGCGGTAGACACGCTTTTCTCCACTAACTCACTTAGTTTCACACTAGCACAAGCTTGACCTACCCTAAAATTTAGTTTTACTCTCACGCACTATTTTTCTCATTAGTGCATGACCCCTTTGTTCAACGCATGACCCTAGATGCTAGCATTCCATAGGGATTTCACTATTATGAACTGACCAATTTTCCCTAGCCTTAAAATGTAATAAATGCACTCAAAAAGGAATTATTTTTTTACGTCTTGGTGTACCTTCCGTAGGAGGCCTTCCTAACTCTTAAACTCGATTAGCGTAGTGTTTATGGTTCTACGATATAGAGTCATCTCTCTCCAAAGTTAGAGAAAAATATTACCGATTCTCAAAAGGGTCTAATAACAATAGCTGGTCGCGATGGATTTTAACCCTCCCCTGTCATGCCCACATTTTACACACCCAAATACAACAAGTAAAATACTAGGAATAATTTTTTTTTTTTTTTTGACTTACATTGCTCACTACACACAACACAACATGGGCTTCAAGTACGAAACTCGACTCACATACGAAAATCACATAAGTCGTCAACTCACATAGACACAAGAAAACACATAGGCATGTCGATGCCACACTTTTCCCAAGGAACAAATACTAGCAATGACCCAACCACAAGAAACATGACTTCAGGAATGGCAAACCCACAACACATCATTTCTTTAAATGTATTTTAGTTACGGTTAACATTCCAAGAACATTATTGAGCAAGGATAAATTTCTCATTTTCCCACCCACATATTCCTAAGTTTATCCCGCGGTTGAAAAAAAAAACAGTTTGACCATCTTAAGTTGGCTTCTTATACTTTATAAAAATTTCCATAACTAACATACATATTTGGCATAAACCAACTTGCATACAAAGTACTTAATTATCTTATTATTATGTTAAGTATATTCTTCTCCAACATTTATTTGATGTCTACCGTTTTACCCTTACAACACAAGCGAAAGTGACTTGATATCTAGAACACAATAAAAGGGTTTGACGGAGATTTAGATACAAGGTAGCTTTTTACCAAAAACATTCCTCGATTCACACTATATTTATTTCCCTACCATTGTTATTATAGTTCAAAAACTTGTTGAATTCAATAAGATATATATATATATATATATATATATATATATACACACACACACACACATACACACACACACACACACACACACACACACACACACACACACACACACACACACACACATATATATATATATTTTGTTTTCTCGAAGTTTGATCACACCATTTGACAATTCATATTCTTTGTAACACATGAAGATGTTTAAATTAAGTTATAAGGACTCCCTGTGACATTATTCCTAACCTCAAATTGGTTTTACTCTCATATGATTTACTCTTGCATCGCACTAAGGTCTCATTATTACCATCGATTTATAACATAAGAGTTACGAAAGTACTTGTCTGACATCTTAAAGAAGCACATGGTTATAAGCATTATAAACCACACATGAACCACAAGTGATTTGTGTTCAAGGTAAGATCCCATGTTTCTGCATCTCACGATTCCGCATGTGAAATACCCTTTATTTCTTAATGTCATAAAAAGACATAACAAGGGATTACGGGACAAGAATTTGGTTTCTTGGGTTCTCTAAAGTCAACACCTTTCAAAACAACTTTGTTTTGCAAAGAGTTACTTATGATTTTCTATACCCATGTTAACCCCCAAAACAACTAAGGTTAAGCTTAATTCCAATTTTCACCCAGGGACTTTAATCCCTATTACAAATTTGACTAAGGTTTAAATGTATTTACTCTATAAACCCTTTGTGAGAGTTAAAGGAACTATATTGTCACAAGCCAAAGATAAGACATTTATCTACGAGGGACTAAAGAGTTCACTAACAATAATGCAAGACATAGAACAACTATATCACGATCTCTAATTATGTCATTTGGATCCAATAGGGATTTCATTCGATGGGGGAAAAATTTACTTTTAAATCTATCTTCAGAAAAAACAAGGTAATCCACTAGGATAAGGAGGAAGGGTTAGTTCATCTTACTCCAATGAAGTTTGACTGTATCACTCCTATCTACCAGGTTTATGACAATGTCACTAACCATACTGACTAAGACGATAAACCCATTCTTGAGCTCTGATTTTCCTAAATTAGGACATTCCATCGGGAGTAAAGATTAAGTTCATACTACAGTTTTCAATGTCTTCTACGGTAAGGAGTATCGCACCTGGAAAAATGAGTTATGCCCTGATGTTGCACAAGGGTAGTGTGTTTTGATTTAATTCTCTTTATTTCATTTACAAGTATGAATGCACAAAATGACACATTAATCATTTATTGAACACTAAATATGCACTACAAGGTATTACCTCAATTTCATTTACCTTATATAAATATCAACCCCCTTTTTTTCCATGTGTACTATAAATCAAAATCAAACCTAAGATTAAATGCACATTTCCTAGATGTCCTTGAAACTAGCATCTCATACATTTCAATAGATTATCAAATATAACCTTCTGTAACATGATATTAAATTATACATTTATTCATTTAACAATGAACTATATAAATCACAATGATAATAATTAAATTACACATCACCTTTTTCGTCGTCATTCTTCCATCCTGCAAAACCCACGTGAGCATGATATCAGCGATAAATCACTAGCATGGCATCCACCCTAATATAACATAAGTATCATTTTTAGTTTCTCATTTACATATGATAATAATTTACAATTTTCAATCGAAATAAAACGGTCTAGGGACATGCATTCATTACATTTCATTTTACTTCATTTTGTAACACAGGAGATAGAAAGAGAAAGGAAGAGAGAGAAAACATCATTTTGTCAAAAGTTCTAATGCACACAAGTTACACTATAGTGTTTTAAATAGTTATTTACATGTGTTTAAAGTTTCCAGGGTGGTTTGGCAACCCTACGAAGGTCCCGTAGCTTTTTATTTTTACATTTTCTTACTAGCTACAAAGCGTTCAAAATGGGCTCTGGGCTAAGAAACCGCTTCAAAAGTTATCTTCCGATGAGAAAGCGCACCACAATTAAATTTCTACGTATTCCTAGATATACCAAGAGTTCATAGCAACTGACGGAATTGGAAAAAAGTGAACGGTTTGCATTTGGTGGCTAGTTTTCGGGGCCCTGATGGTCATAGTTGGCCCGGTGAAAATTTAACAAAAGTTAGCTCGAGGGCTCAAAAACCATGTCCAAAAATAACATTCGATGGATGAGCACGCCATGAGACACTTCCTACAAGTTCCCTATATAATGATATTTCATCGAGTTGTGGGACGAGAGAACTAGAAAACCATTTTCAAATGGCGACAAGTTTTCTGGAGCGACAAGTCGAAATTGGTCCAGTTTGACCTCGTCAAACTGTGACTGGAGGCCTACAAAATGGCTTTGCCAAACTATCCAGAAGATTGATTTTCCCTAAAATGAATGTTCCATGCAATTTTCTAGTATAAACGCTATAGGTTTGCAAAGACGGAACATAATTTCTCTATCTCGGTTTCAAAAGGCGGTTCAAAATGAAAGCCAACTTTCTAGATTTGACAACTTTCTACTGTTGTAAACTAGTGTAACAAGGCTCCTATAAGAGCGTCAAAAAGATCACAAATGTTCATTCGGGGTCAATCCAATGGTCTAGGTGATTCCTCACATAACAAGGTACATGAATGAAGCCTAACATCTCATTTTCAGAGTTCCAAAGGGTAATTAATGAGTCTCCGAAAATTGTAAAAATTAACTATTTAAACCGGGAGAAGGTCAACATTATTACTGGAAATTCAATTTCGTCTAGTCGATAAGACAATTTTGTAGCGATCCAATTGGGTAGGAAGTTTTCTACATCACCTCAGAATGAGGGTGGGAGTTTTGGTTTAATGCAGAAGAGTTATTTTGATTTTGTGAGTTACAACACGACCTTTCATTGTTTTTGCAACGAGTTGATGTAAACATTTAACTGTATTAAAAACCTAATATTTTAAGATTTTATTAATTTGCAAAAGAGAACTAAAACATGAGAATTATGAGAGTTAAGGGAAGATGAACCATGCCTAGAAGGGATGGAGTCGGTCAAACCCGCAGGCTTCGGTTCAGCATCTCGCTTGGCACTTCGTCAACCAGTTCATGAGCCTGGATCTAACCTCCACCACGTCACACCAACTTCCCGATCACTTGAAGTTTTTCCAACAGAATAAGTAGTTGCTTGTGTGATTCTAAAACCTTTTGAATAGAACCATTATGAGCATATCCTGCAATCTTGGCATTCCATGAGACAACATTTCTTTGAGGCATTCTATCAAACAATTGACTTGCCTTGTGTATGCTTCCGCAATTTGCATACTTGTCTACTAGCGCACTTGCAACTAAAATCCTCTACCATTATGCTTTGACGGTTGTCCGAGGCCTACTCTAAAGCTCCCATTTTGACAGAGGCTGGGAGGATGCTGGAAAAGGTTGTGGAGTCTGGCTTTATATGTACCAATTGCATTTGCTTGAAAGTTTCCAAGGCCTTTTCAACAAACTCATTTTTTGCACATCCTGCAATCATTGCAGTCCATAAAGCACATTTCTTTCAAGCATTGTCAAATAGTTCGCATGCTTCCACATTTTGCACATTCTCATGTGCTCACCAAACACCAAGCAAACATAACCACACAGCCACCATAGGCCTGGCAGCCATAAGCAAATAAACCAAAAATGAAGCTTCCATGGTCAAGGTGAAATCCAAAAGCCACGTTTTTTGCAGGCATTTTGTCACACAGTCCATGGGCTTTGTCTATACTTCCACATTTTGCATTCATATCTAACCGAGCACCTGCAACATCTATGCCTGAAAAAGCTCCTATTTAAGAAACTGGCGTGAGGATGCTAGCAATGGATGCAGAATTTGTTTTAAAGGTTCCAAGGCATATTCAACAAACCCACTTTGCACAGAACCAACAAACAAATCCACATGACTTTTCAACAAATCCATTTTGTGCATACATGTCTACCAGGGTAGTTGTAACTTCAACATCTGACAAAAATTTATGTCTTTTATGCGCTGAAAGAAGTCACACAGGTTTGGGCACATTTTTTGACACAGGCTAGGGGAATGCTAGCACAGGATGCAAAAAGGAAACATGGCACTCCATGGGATGACATTTGGCGAGGCATTTCTGTGAAGAGAACAAAAAGGCACCCAAGCACAGCCGTAATACTCCAAGAGAGTTGTCTCATTTTTTCATTTGGTCAAACACTAAAATGACGCCCATACTATGTGAGGTGCCACGCAGGTTCAAAGGCTCAGCCTCTGGTGGATGCGCAGAAATAGGGTCAGAGCTCCCATCCTCCCTCCATGGTGGGTGGCTTCCCTCACACAGCACAAAGACATAAACAACAAAAAAATCATAAAGGAGCCCCCCTTGCCCTAAACCGCCCCAACAAAGAATTCATGGGCTTTTTAATTTTAATCCTTTTATTTCATTTTTTAAATATTTTTTTAATTTATTTTTATTTTTTTAATAAAAGGAGCCATTACACTCCCAACCTATTATTTATACCCATTTTTCCTTAATTCTTCATTTTTATTGCCTTCTAGGTGCTAGATAATTAACATGATTCTTCTATATTCTTCCCTCCATGTGTTGGCATTCCATTGTGATGTTTATTTTTATTAAATGGTCATTTTTATAGCAATTTTGTTGCGTTAGGCATATTTTGCTTCATGGTGACCTTGTCTTCTACCTAGGGCATGCTTTTTCTTCCCAGTAATTTTTGGTAGTGTCCCAAAACATTTTCATTCTTCTACATCATTTTCTTCCTAAAAATTAAAAAAACCAACAAATTGGTAAAAATTAATATAAATTAAAAAGACCAAAAACTTGTAAAAATTCGAAAAAATTGAAAAATTAGTAAGTATGCATGCGGTTGAAGCATTTATCGGACACATCATCTTAAAACATCAAAAAATTTCCTACAAAACATCTTTCTTTGGTCCTCATTTGTTCTCGCAAATGACTCATGAGATCATCTAGATCTACCGCCATTAGCAAATTTGGTTTGTTTACTATGTCTATACTCCCTTGTACAACTAGTTGTTTGGTATTATTTCATAGTGCATGATTTATTTTTCATAGGACCCATGTTTCCTCCATTTATTCACCTCACATGTATCCTTTCTTGGGGTGCCATTTTTAACCCTTTTAGTTAACTATACATTTGGGATTTGAAGTTCAATAACACAAACATTGGTGCAATTTATCTTGAGAACAGTGTTTTTTTAGTATGTGTGTTTGTACTTGTTTCCCAATCAGGTTATCTTGTTTAATATATCGTATTTCATTACGTTCTTTATTTCACATTAAGTAAGTGTTTTAGCAATGAAAAAATGTTACTATTATATCTTTTCATGTTATTTTACACTTTTATTGTATGTTTATATATAATAAAGGGATGATGATGTAGATCATAAGAAAAATGATGAAATAAAGTTTCTCTTTATCTAAGTTGGATGAAATCTATTTCCATTCTCTTCATGCTCATTCTTCTTCATTGTCATTTTCTTCTTCAACAGCACATGGGGCTATAGGGATTATTTTTATCCCCCCTCCCCCTCCTTGTTTCTTCTATCTATTGCCTTCATCTTTTATTGTCGATCAAACTCTTTCATTACCCCATCAACACTCGAGGGGGAATCCTTTGTTTTACTAATTTTTCTTCTATCCCTTCAAAATTTACTTGTCTATAATTGTCTACTATATCTGAAGTGGCATTTTTACGCCATCCCAAAGAGGGGAAAATGTAGACACATAAAATCTGCCTATGTATTTTTATTACTAATATTGCACTAATTGCCATATTTCCCTCCATTTCATTCAATTAACGACACTTCATTAATTAACTAATATTTCCCTCGATTTTGGTCAATTAATGACACTTCGTTAGTTATAATTCTCCTTCAATCAATTAATTGACTATAATTAGTTAATTAATCATGTTTAACCTTGCATTTAATAAATAAACCTTCTTATTGGTTAAATACATTTATAAAATCCTCTAAATCACACCTATTTCCCTCTAAATCATATCTAAATAGTTTTCTAATCTTATTCTAGCCTATTAATTAATCCAAGTTTATTAATTAAATCATTTCAAACTCCCATGAGTTGTTAATCACTTGTTAATTCCTCTAATAAAGCTTATTTCTTCTAAATCTACTTTATCCTTTATCCAACATGCACTTATTTGCAAGGTTTCCCCAAATTGGAAATCTATATAAAGAACCCTCCTACATCCTTCACACCTTACACCTTTACAATATTTCTCATTTCTATAAACTTATGATAAGAGCCTTCTCCATTTTTGGAATAGCTATTTCATCCTTGCATCCATTCTCTCATAGTTGAGTAGTAAAGGAATATCTAAACATGGATTTGTATCCATTTTATAGATATCCTTTCCTCATCTAGAGATAATGCACAAATCTATTTCTTATGATATAAATAGGTTCATAATTTAATAACAATCATACATTTATAATAATAGGAATGGTTTAGCATTATATGTTCATTCATGTTTATGCATTAGAATAGTTATTTCATTTAAGCTCTTCTCACAATGTTAATGGTAGATTATCTTTACTTTTGAGACTACTAGGTGTTAGTCTCATTTCAATCACATGGCAACTCTAGCATAGTAAAAGTGGAAAATCTTTTTTTGGCTCTAGACTAGCCAAATATTTGATCAAGAATGGCCTAATCCTTGTGATTTTCCCATTTTCTTGAAGCTCAATCCCACATATGGGATCATCATGTAGAGTCTCCTCATGAATGTGAGTGTTTTTAGGTTGGGTCGTGTATTGTTCTAGCTCAAAAACAATTCTTCCTCCTCCAAAACTATGCTCTCTAAATCTAGATAACTTCTCTTTAAAATAGATGCCTTTTTTTTCTTAGTATGTATAATCTCATCTTATCAATTAGAGTCATACCATTCTTTAAAATTCTACAATCTCAAACATGATGATACTGGTTGGGGATGATGCACAAGTGGGGGTTTGTTCATTTGTAACATAGTTAGATAGAGAGGACTCGAAAGAAGATGGAAGGATGTACGTGAAGGGAAAACACGTGGAATGAAAGATGGAAGAGAGACAAGGTTGAGACAAAATGGAAGAAGATGGGGAAAATGAATCCTCAAGAAGAGCAAGTGAAAATACAAGAATGTGGAAAATATGTTGAGATGGTTTAGGTTACAAAGGATAAATGGGAGGGTTTTGAGATAGTATCAAGGATTACCCCATTGATAGGGTTCCTCACAACTAGATTGATAAGCCTCCAATTGCTCATACCATTCTTCAATTTGAGGAGACAACTCAGCTCTAAAAGATATCTTTTCTTGACGATTGAAATAGTTTGGAATAGGGATAACCCATGAACAGGGCTTCCTAAAACCAATCTTAGATGCCCTTATCACACATGTATCCTTGATCTCGCACCATGTTCACCTATATTTCTTGAATCTACCTCTGAAAATCAATATCTTCCATGGAATCTCTGCTATCACCTGCATAACCCTTCTCTTGAAAAACATGGTCATTAGAATAACCATATTCATTAATGGGATTTGGGTCATATAGAGGATGGTTTTGAAAATATGGGGATAGAGGGAATTGGTATTGCTCTTGAAAATTAGGGTTCTATTGAGGATATTTAGACATGATTGCACATGACTTCATTAAAGATTAAAATGGAATGATGGAAAGAAAGGGAATGGATGAAAGAATGAAGGAAAAGGTCAGTAAATGAGATAATGGGTTGGTTGAATCAGTGGAGTCATTAGATGTGCTTAGAATAGCCTCCAAAGGCTGAAAATTTACTAAGAACACATCAACTTGGTAAATGAAATAATAGGAGCCTTCTCCCATGCACATTACTAGGTTACATGATAATTGCTATTTAGATTTACGTGTGAAAGATATACCTTTGATTATGCTTTATGCCAATTCTTTATACATATGGTTACACATTTCTATGTTTTCTTTCCTTTCATGATAGGGCACCTAGGCAATTTGAAGCAGTAGATATGGATGATGGGAGTCGCCAAATGTATAAAAGGATGCCTCTAAAGGATGAATTTAAACAATAAAACATCAAACATGTTGAGATGAAGATGTTTAGCTCTTCAAACTTATCCCATCGGGCATGCCAAAAAAATATTGGAGCTCAAAATTGCACTCATCCAGATCAAGATGAACTGGGATTTTGAGGCAACATGGGATTGTCTCCAAGTTGGTATTTGCACTCTTGAGACAAACCTCCGAAAAAATCTGGCTCCTCTACCTATTTCTAACACTAAAACTACTCCTATGAATGGAAATGTAGCTACCTATCACTACTCTAATAATCCAAGGGACCAAGGTTAGAAGGAGAATCATGAAAAAGGTAAAACTAATCTAAAGGAGGCAATAACACGAGAAAGAGGGTGATGAATACATTTATCTTTAAGTTAAAAAGATAGAGAATGCACTTGAGATAGGATAGACATGTGTATCATAGTTGAAACACACTCACACAGTATTTTCATGAAGCACAATTGGAAAAGGGACCTCTGAGGACATGAGAAAGAAAATAAAACAAACAATGCAAAAGAGAGGAAAGAAGATGCAATAAAACTAGACAAGACAAAGAATATCCACAAAACAAATCTTTTATTGCTTCAAAGAAATGCACAATCAATTATAATGGTGGATGAAGTTGATATCCACGTGCATAGAGCCATATCTAAGGGCCTACAACTTAATATGTAAACAACCAAATCCTTTAGCAAACTAAAGGGGTCCAACCTTTTACAATTAGCATTGTTATAACATTTATAGAGGAAGGAGAGAAGAAGAAGATAAAGAAGAGGGAAACTCATATTTGAAATCTAACCACCAATAACAAGCATTGAATGCCTTCAAATCTTCTTGTAATGATGGAAGATACATGTCCCCATGTCTTTTTCCTTGTAGAAGAAGGAAGAAGGAGAGATTTGAATAAAATATGGTGGTTGAGTCAATTAGATGTCTACATTAATGGTTAGAACACGTTTCCATTATTCTCACCTACCAAATCTAGCTAAAATATGATTTTTAATGCTCTAGAGTGTAGTCAATGTTAGTATCTTTCTAATAAGACCAAGAGTGCATGGATCTGAGCCCTATAGCTGAAGCTATGATGATATGAAGGTTATAGTGCATACTAAACACACAATGAGACGTGCCATTCTCTTATTAGATGAAGTATCAACCAACTATTTATTTGTTTTTTCATTTATTCCACATGTCATGCATTGGTTTATTCAAGGATTTTATGTCCTATTTGCACGCTTTGATAGGTTACGTGTGATACACTCAAGTCGACAAGTTGCTACGTGGCATATGTGATTGGTGGGGAAGAATTTACAAAGTGTGCACGAGAGAAAGAGGCACAAGGATGTAACAGACAAGACGTGATGGGAATGTGTATAAAAGAGATGGAGGGTGAATATTTATAGAAGGACACAAGTATGTAAGCATGTGGGAGGAATGAAAAGAGGGAGATGAGTTGGTGCAAAAATCATGAGGAAGGGCATGCGTGTGGAAAGAAATGTCATGGACTTAGCCAAATTGGAAGGAAATTCTATAGATGTGCGCGCAGGGGGGCAAAAAGCTGGCAATGAAAGAAAGTGTAAAAGGAGTGCGTGCAAGGGGATAATGGGAGAAGTTAGGGAAATAGATAAGGAGAGGTGTGCAAAGGTGCACATAATAATTGTAACTAAGAAAACTATGTAAAGGTAATAACTAGAGTGCGCCCAATATGTGAATTTGAACTTCATAGTTAGAATGAGGATGTAAGTTGTCAAAATAACTAGGAGAGTTATTTTGGACAACACCTACCATAAAAACTTCAAAAGGAGTCACTTGGTTGTAGTTTGATAACCTTGATTATTTCCTTAGTAAACAAATGAGCTATATCAGAAGTAAAGGTTTTGATTTTGGTTGGTAGAAAATGTGCCATTTTTGTTAATCTATCAACCACTACAAGGATAACATCATGACCATTCTTGGTTTTAGGTAATCCTATAATAAAATCCATACTAACTCCCATTTCCAATCAAGAATAGACAAAGGTTGCAATTGACTAGGTTTACTACATTGTTTAGTTTTAAATTTTTGACAAGTCATACATTTTTGTACATAATTTCTAATATTTTGTTTCATTCTAGGAAAAAATTAATTTTTTAACTAATAAGTATGTCTTTTGAAATCCAGGATGTCCAGCTATAGGAATATCATGAGAATCTCTTAAAATTTGTTGTCTTAAGTTAGGAAGGTTAGGAATACACAATCTACCTTTATAATACAACAATCCATTCACACCAAGTAAATAAGAAGTAAGCCTATCCTTTAAATGCATATTTGATGTTCCATTTTTCAAACCAGAATACAATTCATCAAAGTAACTATCATTAGGCAATGCATCTTTTATCTCTTGTTCAAATTGACTTCTTTCTAAGGGAATTTGCACACATTCTTTTTCTACTTAAAGCATCAACAACCAAATTTTCCTTACTGGGACATATTGTATTTCAAAATCATATTGACTTAATAATTCTACCCATCTTCTTTATCTCATATTTAATAAGGGTTGAGTAAAAATATACTACAAACCTATATGATCATTTTCAAACAAATTTGTGACCTAACAAATAATGTCTCCAATTTTTAAAGCATGAATAATTCCTAACAATTCCAAATCATGAGTAGGATAGTTATTTTCAGTAGGCAACAATTTCCTAGATCCAAAACATACAACTCTATTATCTTGCATTAATACACAACCAATACCAGAACCACAAGCATCAGTAGCAACAGTGAAAGGCTTAGAAAAATTAGGAGTACATAACACAAGTGCACTTGTTAATGCTTCTTTTAATTTATTAAAATCAATTTCACATTCCTCAAACCA
This sequence comes from Taxus wallichiana var. yunnanensis, assembly GCA_018340775.1. Lineage (NCBI taxonomy): Eukaryota > Viridiplantae > Streptophyta > Pinopsida > Cupressales > Taxaceae > Taxus > Taxus wallichiana. Next base: position 198,120,885 of record CM031242.1, read on the forward strand.
ATGATATGTGTTATTTTTCTTTGTTAAATTTGTGAGTGGAGTAGCTATTTTAGAATAATTCTTAATAAATCTTGATAGAATCTAGATAAACCAAGAAAACTTCTAATTTCTTGTACATCTTTAGGTGTATCCCAATTTTGTACTACTTTTACTTTAGAAGGATCTAGTGCAATTCCTTTTTTAGAGATAACATGTCCTAGATATGAGACTTCAATTTTGAAAAATCACATTTACTTAACTTACCATATAACTGATGTTTTCTTAAAGTTTCAAGTACTAACCTAACATGCTTCTCATGTTCTTCTTCATTTTTGGAATAGATCAAAATATCATCTAAAAATATAATCACAAACACATCTAAGAAAGGTATAAAAACATCATGCATCAATGTCATAAATGTGGTTGGGGAATTTGTTAATCCAAAAGGCATAACAACAAATTCATAATGTCCATATCTAGTTCTAAAAGATTTTTTACAATATCAACATCTTTTATTCTAATTTGATGATATCCAGAACGTAAATCAATCTTAGAAAAACATTTAGCACCATTCAATTGATCTAATAAATCATCAATTCTAGGTAAAGGATATTTATTCTTAATAGTTATTTTATTCAATTGTCTATAATCAATACACAATCTCATAGTTCCATCTTTCTTCTTAACAAACAACACTTTGGTGCACCCTAGAGGAGAAACACTAGGTCTAATTTTTCCTTATTTTAATAATTCAGTCAATTGTATTTTTAGCTCAGCTAATTCAGGTATAGATTGTCTATAAGGTGCTTTTGATACTAGTTCAGCTCCAGGAATGAGGTCAATAACATGTTCTACAGATCTCCTAGGTGGTAATTCTTCAACATCAGAAGGAAAAACATCCATAAATTCTTGGATTCTTCGGGTGAACATCTATATCTATTTGTAGCTTATCATTTTGAGTAATCAAAACACATAAAACTTTACATTTTTATTTAAGACTTCTTTTAAGTTGAACAACAGAAATAGTTTTTAAATTCAGTTGTCTTTTAGTTCCTTGCAAAATATGAGTAACTTCATATTGATCTTGAATACACACTTGTTTATTTTCATAGTTAATAAGAGCATGATTCTTTTCTAACTGGTCATCCCCAAAATGGCATCATATTGACCTAAGTTAAGTACATGAAAAGATTCACGAGATACAATATTATCAATTTGAAAATCTAATTCTTCCACTAAAGCTCCTGTTTGTCTTACTATCCACCCATCATCCATTTCTATAGCTACAAGTTCATTTTTTTGGATTTTTTTTTCAACTAAGTTAGGAGATATAAAACTATTATATGCTGCGAGAATCAATCAAGAAAATAAGGGTTGCATTATTAATAGACCCTTTTACTTCAATCAGATACACTTGCTTATGTACAATACATATATCAACAACAACATAAACTTTCATATTTTGGTTACCTTCCTTTGGTTTATCATCAATTTTTTATTTTTGTTCTTATCCCAACTCTTCTTTTTTAGGACAACCCCTAGAAAAATGGTTAACTCCACAATTCCAACATTTAATTTCTTCTGGTTTAGTTTTAACATAATCTTGTTTCCTTTGTTGATTTCTAATCTGAGTATGATTACACTTAACAATTTCATTGAATGGCCTTTTTCTATTTTTAAAATGGAAATTGGAATTATTCTTTCTTTTGGTGAACAATAATTTTATATTTTTCAAATTGTTCAGCTATTTGAGCAGCCTCATCGATTGAAGTAGGTTTTCCACACCATACACTAGCCTTATATTCCTCTCTTAAACCATTAATAAATATGACGACTCTGTCAGTTCCAGAAATGAAAGGCACAAATCTATTTAGATTCTCAAAAGTTTGTTTGTACTCATTAACAATTTTTAAACATTGTTTCAAATCAAAGAATTCATTTTGCCTTTGTTGTAAGAAATGTTTAGATAAATACTTTTTCTTAAACAAAATTTTAAATTTATTATAAGGAACCTTATGATATTTAAGTTTTTCAGATCTCAATGTATCTTCCTATCAGTTAAGGGCTAACTTTCCTGTTGATAAGAAGTTATTTTGGTTTTTCCTAACTTACTATTGTTCTGTAATTCAAAATATCTTTTTTAACTAGTTAACCAAGTTTTGGCTTGTTCTCCAGTTCCTACTTCCCTTGCATATTCAGGTAATTTAATTTTTTGAGAAAATTTTTGTATTTCCTTAGAATTCTTATTTGAAATTTCTTGCTCATTATTATAAGAATCATAAGGATTAGATGATCTAGAAGAATCAGAGGATCATTTAATTTATTAAGAATATAATCATCATATAAAGAAGAGTGTTTTCTCTTTCTTATTTTCTTTTCTGATTTATTACTTTTATCCGATTTATTAGATTTATTAGTTTTACTCATAGCTTCTACAAATTGATTTTTCAACATTTCTAATTGCTCAAATAAATAATTTACTTCCCTTCCCAATTATTGATTTTGGCGCTCTAATTCATTGTAATCCATGTCATTCTGTGAATCCATTCCATTCAAATTTGAGTTGGCTTCCATTCTGTGTATATACACAATTTTATCCTTGTGAGACAAATCACCATAATCTATTACTAATATCACTTCACAAAATAATTACTTTCCTTTTACCAATTTTGTCTGAGAATAGTATATTTGAATCTCTTGAGTATTTCGCACATCATCATCTCATGAAATTCAACAACAGAATGTCTCAAGTGAGGATGATTTCTACGATGCCAAATGAAATGTAACATTTTCCCTCGACACAATATCTTATTGTTGAGATTTAATTAAATCCTATATTATTCATAAATTTTATACTTAATACTATTTAATTTTAATTATACCTAAGACTAAGTTGAACTACAAACTATAATCAATTAATATTACATATATAGCTACAAAAATATATAAATGATAAAAAAACAATATAGTTAATCATGACCAATTAACTTTAAAACTAGCACAACAAGGGATGGACATGTGTCATGATTACGTGGCTTTTCTTAATAATTCTACCTTACGGACACTAGCTCGCAAAATTAACACGAACACAAATAATTTTCAGGCTGGGTGGTCAAGTGGGGTTAAAGGACAAAGATAGGTGATGATAACACATTGGAAATGGATATATAGAGTTTGACACTACTAAATTCATTTGTATGTGGTGTTTTTCTCTTGGTTGACACTTTGCAATGGAACATATATAAACAAAGATAATTTAATATAGGAAAAATGTCTCATTAAAACTTTACATATGTGGAGTCTTCTTAATGGCTTGCTTTTCACACTCTGACATGGTTCTAAAAAGGAAAACAACATGCGAAAGAACGTGGACAAGTATTATTGGCTCGTATCTGGCTATTTCTGACAAAGTCTTAATGTAAAAATAAAGTAGTGGGACGGAGCACTAATAATATTGGTTAATAACTCGATAAATTTACTAAAATACTGACATCGCGAAATGTGAAGTGAATTGGAATTTTTTTTATTGGATCGTGTTTTGCATTGGTCAGAACAATGTTCACAAAAGTCTTATATTGTGAAGAGCATGGAGTGTTCTCGTTGGCTCGCACTTCACAATGGTCACTATCATCTATTAAAGTTCTTACATTGCGAATTTACATGGATATTTTTTATTGGCTAGAACTTTGTAATGTTGCACTGCACCAACAGACTTATAACCACAGAGTTAACCATATTTAAGGAAATATTTTGGGTCCCATGGTAGAAAGACAGAAAAAATGAAGTGAAAGATAGAGAGAGATACAAGTTATCTGTATAATACTTTTGGTTACATATATCAATTCTTATTCTGCAATTGTTTTATACAAATTCTCTTTAAATAAAAACATACATATCTAAACTCTACAAATTTTCTATTTTATGTAAACATGATTAGATATTCCATCAATATACATAATACAATAAAAATACATTCACATGCACATTTAATAAAATAAAGCAATATTTAACTTCTTTTAATTAACTTTCAATAGGGATTACATAGTTTTTAGATATCACTTATACGAGACAATGATCAAGAATTCTATAAAAATTCCAATGCACACCAGTTAATAGACACTAGACTATGGCCGCACTATTGAGAGGAAATACTATACACCCAATGTATTTTCATCTTTCCTAACCAGGAACCATCCGAGGTTGTACATTGTACCCCGGTTAGGACACCTATGGTTCCCCTCTCTCTTTCTACCACTTTCCTATAACTTGGTCTACCTTGGAATTATTATCCACAGGTTCAATTATCAGGGTGATTAAAAATTCACTCCAAGATTTACTTGCCAATTTCCTTTTCCAAAGTACATGTCTCTCTTTTACTTTCATGTCTCTTTTATAACATTCTCATGAGTAGTTACAAACCAACACAACGGTTCCACGTATTTTCAATAGTTTATTATAGTGCTTTATAAATAATCTCAATTCCAACTTGAATTATATAATAATTCAACAAGATTTTAATAATTAAAGTTTTGGGGATTTAGTCACATAAAAGAAGATAATAAAGAACCACTATGGTTTTATTGATTTTAAGAAATCTTTTAACTCACAGTACCCATACATTTCTATTTGAGTTCCCATTTTCCATTAGAGTTTCAAAGGTTTAGTAGCTTTTATAAGAAGACTCAATGATACCACTTCAGCTCATTTTATTACACTCTATATATTTTTATGTATCATTAGAACTATTATGATTAAACATGCATACTTCCTCTTTCCCATTTTCTTCATTCTCTATATAAAGTTAGACACATTGGAGCAGCTCCTAATGGAAACCACATAGGCTAATGATGATTTTGTTCTTCACCAAGTTATAATATCACTTCTTATACATGTAGATGATTTTTCCTTCTATCCACATACCATGAGGGGGATTTAAATGCAACTAGATTCGATGCCAAGATTTTGATTTCTAACAAATAGTGATGAACCTCACTAAAACTAATGTGATGATTTTTAATAAAATGAAGGAGTCTCCATTAAAGATTCAGACCTTGTTATGAGGATGATTTAAATTCTCCCTACATACACCTATTTTTAGATCTAGTTCTTTGATCATTCAACTTATGATTGACATCACAATATCTCCTCCACATAGGATACACTTGATTAAAAATGATTGAGTGGTAATGCTTCTATGGTATTTTTACCTCCTATTTTAAAACACTATTTCTAATATCAAACTTGATATCATATGATGAGACATAACCACATGGTCATGTTATATTTTATAAAATACACACATGTGGACTAGTGTACTTTACTAAATGTTTTACATAGTCAAATGAGCTTATGTTATATTCTTAAATATTTTACATATCTTTGTACAAATTTATTCTCTTAGAAGATTCATCTAGAATATTCCTTCCTCAAGAAGATTCCTTCATTTAAAATCTTTCTTTCCTTTAGGATTCCATAAACATCCTTCATAATAAAATATACAATACAAATAAATGTACATGACATGTGTAGTTGTGGATATCTTTCTCTCACTCACATTTTCATAATTCTACTAATATCATTTATTATTAAATCCCATTGATTATGGCCTTTATACCTAGTCCTATGAATATTTTCATCTTTTAACACTTGTTCGATCTAATCTTGCTAGGCCCTATCTATAAATATGGGAGTGGGATACAATATATAAAATATAGGGAGTGATTCATTCTAAATGAAGAAGTATGATATTAAGTTTGAGTTGATTTCATAGTCAACAAACCAATGATGGATGAGATTCTAAAGAAGGTTACCAAGTGAGATCACGTCACTCCAACTTGGGTTCAAATGAAATATCAACTAAACAGGAGAGGGAACTTAGTTCCTTTCCTACAATTGTATTTTATGCCATTCGGGGTGCCCTCGAGAACAGATATGAGAGGGTGCCTGCCTCCCCCTCGCCTTTACTCGAGAGATCAAGAGAGAATACCCTATAACTATCTTGATCAAAGCCTTCAATCTATTATCCTTAAGGGTTTATGCTTCTTAACACTCCACAAGATGCTTTTCCAAATTTTCTTCAAAGCATGTTAATTGTGGCCTTTAGATCTAGTCCTCTTGAGGATTTACATATTTTACTCCTACAACATCTTTTGATCAAGGTACTAGATATAGTATCCTTATGGGTTCTTATCCCTTACCCTCCACTATATCTACTCTCTTCTAAAACCATTACGTAAATTTTTCCTTCTTCATTAGATAGACACTACAACCACTTAGCAAGTAATTTAAAAAATCTGCACTAGATCTACCCAATTCAACAACCTTCATATATGGGGAGTTACTTCAATGTTGTCCTTCTTCATTAGATCAGATCCATAACTACTTACCTAGCAATAGCTTTTCAAATATGCAATGGTGTTCTAATTAGTTTTCTACTATTTTTAGGAAACAAATGCCTCAACTTATAAGGGTGATTTCTCTAACAAAAGCATCTAAACAAAATTAATCTTGCACCATTAGATAGTAATCTTTGAAATATTTTATAGAAGGGTCACATCAAGCATTTCGATCATTATTGAGGGATTTACTACCTTGATAAGTTGACCTTCCGTAATTTATGTATTTTTTTTATTAATAGCGAATCAAACCAAAAAGGCATTTATTAATATCTTGTAATTTGGTTTAGAAAATAAAGAATTTTTTATTTTGAGAAAGACATCGTGATCATGAAATTCAACTAGTATTTTTATCCAATAATCTATCATCATACCTTACAAGTATGTTTATTTGCAAAAGATAAATATTGAGAAGACAATATAAGATATGTTGGAAGAGGGTAGTATTCATCATAGTTAGAGTTCATATGGTGAATATGCAAAAGAAGGATAATAATTGGTGTATGTGTCCACACTTCATATAACTATTATTTGGTTTAACTTGAAGAAAAACATTTTCCCCAATGGATAATTTCCTTTTGGTTTAGTTTTTATCAACATAACTCTTTTGTCTATCAATGGTTTCCTGAGCCTCTTCCTGATTATCTTAACCTAATTTTCCATTTCTAATAACATATTTGGTCTTATTACCCTTGTCTCCTCTACCTTATCCCAATTGATTGGTGTCTTGTACCTTCTACCATAAAGAGCCTCAAATGGTGCCATTTTCAAAGTAGAGTGGTACATATTATTATATGAAAATTATACCAAAGGAAGATAATATTCCCACTTGTATTGTTGATCCATGCAATACATCCTAAGTATGTCCTCAAGGACTGATTGACCCTCTCAGTCTATCCATTGGTCTATGGGTGGTAAGTGGAACTGAATTTCAACTTCATGGTTAATGCTACATAAAGTGTCTACCAAAATATAGATATCATGCAGGGATATCTATATGAGATTATCATGTCTGGTATTCCATGTAATATGAATATTTCATGCACAAATATTTTTGTGAGAGTAGTTGAATCATATTTCAAATTCCTAGGTATGAAATGGGATACCTTGGTGAACTTATCCACCATGAATAGAATCACATCATACTTATTCATTGACATAGGAAATCCCTACACAAAGTCCATACTAATAACTTTCCACTTTCACAATGTTATATCCTAATGATATAACAATCCTACAGATCCACATGTTCAACTTTGAACTTTTGGCACTCTAATTTTTTGATACGAACTCTATTATATCCCTTTTCTGACCATTCCAAAAGTAGAGATATTTCAAATCAGCATGTATCTTAGTCACTCCTATAGTTCCAGAATATGGAGCATTATGAAACTCCTCAAGAAATTTCTCTCTCAATTCCCCTTCCTTTGACATATACATTTTTTCCAAATAATAAAGCAACCAATTCTCCTAAAAAATGTAACCATCATACCTATGATCTAGAGGATTTTATTCTAGTTCCTTCTTGACTTGTAGATATAAATGATCTCTTTGGAAATGGCTTGAGAATTACTTCTTTGTAATTTGATCTAAGAGTGATTAAAGCGAGAAAGATACCTATGGTGGCTAAGGGCATCGACCACCTATTCTCTTTTCCTTTGATATATCCAATATCAAAATTATATTTAGTAAGAAATTCCATTCATCTTCATTTCTTAGTATTCAGGTTTTCTTAATTGAAAATATATTTCAACCCCAAATTATCAATCTTTATATCAAAGGGTTTACCCAAGAGAAAATTCCTCCATACTTACAAAGCATAGACTATGGAAGTTGATTCCAAATTATGTGGATCATAGTTACTGCTCATGAGGTTTGAGTTTGTGAGATTCATAGGAAACAATTTTCCAATCTTACATGATCAATACACCATAACCATCCCTAGATGAATCTGTCACTCTTGTGAAATGAAAGGTTTGAGAAATTTTCACAAAGCAACAAAAATAATCTTCGTTCATATATTTCTCTCATATACATGCCAATATATAGGAAATAGTTTTCCTATAAAATAGGAGATCTAACTATCTCCAAAACAACCCATAAACAAATAATTATATTCGTGAGTTGTTATAACTCACTCAATCCTATTTATGTGGGTTATTAACAACTCACCCACATAGTTACATCACACTAATAATTACATTTTACCATTCCGTAAATATAATGTGAGCACTAGATTAATGAATTCCTAACATTCCCCCTTAGTGCGAACATGGGAGAAAAACAATTGTACTTCTTCTAAAGCTTTTCACTTGTGCGTGCTCATGATCTTGACTCAATAATGGTTTCGAAAAGGCTGACCAACAACCTCGGTATGAGCCCCTTCTCATCCGGTATGAACTCATTTTTATCAAATATTGACCCATGTCTAAGGTATGAACCCCTGTTCATCCTCTTTAAGTGTCATGATGTTACTTTTTCCTCATGCTTTCATCTTTCCACTATATTTTCACATCAAGAAAGTACATAGGAATCTTCTCACTTTATTACAACAGGAACATACTATAAAGTGAATACAAATAATGATAGATACGAAAGAAAGCAAACTAAACAAAATTCCACAACCTCATTTTACGTCCCCATCGTGTTAGGTTGTGGAGCTTGTTTTCATGTGAGAAAGTGTTGAAGGCTATACACTAAGAGTATTGTACGGTTCCATAGTTGTCTTGCCGAGGTTCGGGGCGGGCTGGGCCTTGAGTGGTGGTAGCCCACAGTAGCGAGGGTTCGGGGGCTGAGCCCCCGAATTTTTTTTTTTGGCCTTAAAACGTGCTCGATATATCGGGAAACGTGTTTTTCTCATATGGGCAGGATTTTTGACCCATAGGTTTATGGGATGGTTTTGGCCCATGGTTTTAATACCCATGGTTTTGTAAAACTACTTAAGCAGTTGTCTACTTATATGGTTTTATGCATATGGTAGGTATTATGTAACATTGTAGATGTGTTTTGAATTCGAGTGTGAATTCTGTAGAGTTTGTTGAGCATAGCTCCAAACAGATTTGGGTATTATATTGAGAGAGCGGTGGCTTGTAATAAAATATGAGCAAGTGATTCTTGGTGGACGTAGCCCAAATTGGGTGAACCACATTAAATACTATCTCTTTGTGTTGTGTTATTTTATTTTGCACTTTTATTTGAGATTTGTAATATTTTATGCATATTAGTTTCTCTGTTTGTTAATTCTCGTGAGGGATTATTCCACATATTTTATCCCTTATTTCCTAACACATCGCTTGCGGTGGTGAGAGGACATTGTTTGTCCTCTATTCTCCTGTTCCTCCATCCTCCAAGTATACGTGTTGCTAACATATCTAGATTTCAATATGAAGCTCAATGATTTCTACATTGGGTTTATTTGTATAACTCCCCCCGCAATGTGAAATATTTTATTTTCTAGGACGTCGGGTTACATCGAAAATGCGTCAAGTAAGGCAATTTTTATTTTTGTTTTTCAACCTTTGACAAAAGACGACACACAACTAATGACTCAATTTGATATTAACTAAAGAAAAATTGACTTGAAAATATTGACAAATGATTTGAATATTTTTACAATATGCAACTCAAATGGAATACAATAACGAACATAAAAATTACTTCTTTTTTACGATACAATACGATAACGACAAAGAATTAATGAAATGAATAATAACAAAAACAAGACTTAATGACACTTTTAGGATGATAAACACTCAAAACAAATGATATTGACAATATGACCACTAAAAATCTACGACACAAAAAATAAAACTACAACTATATTTGGAAAAATTTAATGGACTCAATGAATACTACAAATTCATAAACTTTAATTTGTAAGAATTATAACCAATAAACATAAATTTTCCTGAACTTGAATAGTTCCTTGCTCAAGACGGTAAGGGGCAAGCGCAGTCTTTGGGAATCACCCCTCGACTTCAAATTACGACTCTGATCTTGCACACAACAGTGAAACCTGATCTTTGTTACCTCCATGTTGAGTAACATACATCGTCTGTTGTATGCAATTAGCGATACCGACCCCACCATGCCGGTGGGAGTCTCCATGGAATGCTCCTAGTGAACAATGTTGTCCTTCCACCGGCGTTAAGGAGGCCTCGCAGCTATCTCCCGGTTCAAAGAGCAGAGGCTAGGTGAAAGAGAAACTCTTCCGGCCTATGTGCACGATGGGAAGGCATTGCCCTACACAATCGTGTGTTGGCTCAATAAAACGAATATGAGAATTAAAACTGAAAACACTAACATATAGGTACATATATGTAGACTTATATATTGTGTATGCGGAACATGATGAATCACAAAGACATACGGGAACACGAGACAAAAGGCATGGGCGAATCGGAGGCTCTTGGAGAAGAAATCAAATAGAGTCACAGTGGGGTATGTATGTACTTGTAGAAAATAGATTTGAACGACGAACAGAACACTGTAAGAAATCGAATGCAAAGATCATGTATTTGAATGCAATAACGTAGCAGGTTGATCCCTTAACGTAGATCCAAGATCCTCAATGTAATGCAGTACAGTGCTAGAGAGCACATGAAAAACCACAATTATGTGGGAATATTATATCTCTGAATAGTTCCTTATTCAATGCCCAAGGTCCCTGATACGACACTATCTCTTAACACATATATTAATCTTGCTTAGTTAGGTCCAATCCGTGTTAAACAAGCGGGATTGCGGTTGTTAAATACCCGTATCATGCACAACGGATATTCTCCATGGAGGTCCGTCCTCTAAGATCCTCACATTATATGCCACATTATTCACATTCGGTGATGAGTAACATGGTGTCAAATAAGTGGAAGGAGAATATTTACCAGATAATAACAATGGCGATGTTACTTGATAATTTATTTAGCTTGGATCACAATGCTTGCAAATCATATAAAGTTGGAAGTCAATGTATATCTAAATAAAGAGAAAACACAATTCTCGATATTTGAAGAAAGAGAAGCTAATTTGAATACAAAATATAATTCCTAATATGAGTTCGAATACGTTACTCAGCAGAGACCCACACAACAATGACGGTTGGAATATTATGCAGCAAAAATCCATGTGAATAGTTATGCAGATTGGTATTCAATGCACATTGCTAGTAAATGTGATGGTGCGTGAACTAAGAAGACGAGAATAGACAAAAAAACTTTCTGCACCCACCAAAAAAACTTGAAATATATTCGAAAGGGTAATATATTCATCCATCATGGGATCTTTTTCCTTCACTATGTCTGAAGTTTTTACAACATAAAGAATGCAACCATTTTTCTTAGCCTTCTTGAGCATTATAGTTAATATCTATCTTAGAATAATATCTCTTTTAATTCCTTATATCATTGTAGAATTCCCATTATCATCCACACATTCTACTATCTTGGTGAAGCAATCAACCTTGGCCCTATGTTGAGCTAACCAACTTACACCTAGGATAACATCATATGATCCTAAGGGTGCTACATACAAGTTTACCTCAGTAGTGAATTCTAGTAGCTTCAGTTCTACCTCAAAGAGACACTTCTTTACCCTAAACTCGGCCTTATTTCCATATTGAACAGTCCATGAGTTTTCCATATATCCTGCTCTCTAGGTAGTTTAGATAATAATATTTGAGAAATAAAATATTTCGTAGCACCAATATCTATAAAAATAGTTATGGGAAAATTAAATAACATACCTTAAGATTCTACTAGCATAACTTGATGTTATGGCTAATGGCTATTTATTGTTGCATGTATCCTTTGTTGAAAATCCTCTCTTTGATTTGGAAGGGTTCTTCATTGTTGGAAATTTACCCAAGTTTTCCTTGTAAAATTATTGGTGTGGTGGTCACCTCCATAAGTACAACATCTACCAATCAACCATTTTCTCTCTATCTTCTTTTCTTTGAAGACAACATTGTTATTCCTTTAATTGGAATTTTCACCTAGTTTAATGTCTGGGAATATTTTGGTAAAAAAAATTCCTTTTTTTTTATCCCTTTTCTACCAAGGCTTCTTGGTATCTAAAGGGGTGTAGATGAGAACTTATTTTTATTATTTTCTTCCCTGAAATTTGCTACCACTTGCATTTTTATTCCTATTTGATTTCCTTTTCAAAAAGTGCATCCATAGTGGTAGGTATGTGCACATCTACGTCTCCACCAATGGTGATATTTAGTCCTAGAATGAATTTTTGAATTTTTAATTTGTCATCCTTTTGATATTGGGGTACATATTTGAGAAGATGGGTGAGCTTATCCTAGTATTATCGCTGACAACTCTTCTTGATGCAAACCTTGAAACTCTATTTTTTAATCATAAAATAGATGTGGCAACCACCGTTGGAAAAAAGGCCCCTTAAAATGTTCACAGGTTATGGTAGATATATCAATGTCGAGATCCATCTTCTTATTTTCCCACCATGACAAAGCTTCTCCAGATAATTGATAAGCTCCTAAAATGCCTTTGTTTCTATGAAGAAAATCCTTATCTCAAAGTAATGCTCCATCTAACTGAGACAAGACTCAACACCATCTCCAAGTGTGGTTCCATCAAATTTAAGAGGACTAATCCTCTTTATATCCCTTGAAATCTTTGCAACCATATGAGCCTTCTTGGCTCCCGACCTTTCTTCTTCCTCTTCTTCTTCATTCTCAAAACCCTCTTGGTCCTCACCACCTTTCCTTTCCTCCTCAGGTTCTTCCTTAATATTTTCTCTAAGGCATTGATGTGTTCCTATGTACTATGGAGGGTAGCCAAAATTTGATCCAATTTGTCTTTTTGGTCTCCAGTAGCATCACTAGATCTTAGATCAACATTTATTCTTATGCAATCCATTATACTGTATGTATTAGGAATACTATTAACATAGTGAACTTACTGGGTCCAAGTGTAGAGAACCTAGTCAATGGTTGCTCGAGATACCAAAATGTAATGAACCTTCATTAACACAAGATAAAATGGGATTTTTTAAAGTCTAAATCTTATTATGTAACTTATAAATACCTATTAATATAATTATGTATTACAACAATACCTCTAAATAATTTAAGGTTCAAAACATCCTTTCATTGCCATATTTCCAAATGTCAAAGAGTTGATCAATTAATAAAGTTTCCGTACACAAGTATGATAAAAAATCACTTCATAATACAATTATGAATATCAAATTTACTTCATATTCAATATTAAGTACATGAGACAACAATATGACCATATGTCTTAGCACAAGTAATATACTATCAAATCATTCTTTCTAGAAGTTTATATGTACATTTATATCTCATTTGTGTAGCTGTTTAGAGGGAGAAAATCATTGGAATGCTTCTCCTCTAACCAAAAAACCTTTCATCTCCCCCATGCACCTCTTGCAAGTGAGAGGGGCCCTACCGTTTATGGGGAGGGTAGATAGATATATCCAACTATCAACAAAGAATAGTAATATGAGAACCATGTGCATTATACCCAAATTGTAGAAATACAACCCATCATAAGATCATGAAAACCAATACCATCATATGATATCTGATTAGTACATAATTAGGACACATTAATTGACAATATGTATGACTAGATACATTACTTTGGCCAAATCTTTCCAACTATGTTAATGTAGACTAAATCTTATAGTTTTCACAAACAAATAATATTTGTCATCCTTCACAACACAACTATCTCATACACCACTTCCATACTAAACAATCCTCATCAAGAGGAAATATATTCCAACATTTAAAACAATGATTCAATTTCATAATCAAAGAGGAAAAATACCACCTATTCAAATTTTAAGTCCATGTTTCCATATTTTATAATATCATAAAGACAAACAACCCCCGTGAGCATATGAATGTATGCTCATGTGAATTCCATAATGCCTTACTTACATGCATTCATAGGCTTATGGTTTGATAATCACATTACTAGTTTAATATTAAGTAAAAACAAACTTCCTTCTACAAATTTACGGATGCACCATTCAACCATCTCTTCTCTACTATGGGTTTAAAAATCCTTCATATGTTGTTTCATATTTCACTAAAGTTATAATTTCTATAATGTGATTTAAGAAGGAGGGGACTTATGTTATCATGTTTGTGGCTTTTCCATAATCATGATAACGTAAGTAGCATTTTAAAACGATCATATCATATTTGGGTTACTAATAACTACATCCTCATTCCCAAACAACAAACAATGAAAAGAAAACATAGTATCAAAAATCAATTTCCGAAAATTAAATTCCGAGTTATAATCAAGAAGTTGCGTTCACACAACAAGACATTGACCTAATCGCCTATTTTACACATTCATTATATATTTTTGATTTGAAAACAATATAATATGGCACAACATGAAATAGGTTTATTTTTCCCAACAACCATATTTTCAAAAAAAAAAAAATTATTTCCAACATGTAAGCCTAATATGGGTTTGATTTTTAATCAAAATAACAAGTTTGCATAGACCCAAATGGGTGAAACCAACCCAATAAATAATGCTATAAATATAAAAATATGGATACCCAAAATGGATGTAATCAAGTGTAAAAAGACCTCTAAAAAATGTGTCCTTGTCATACATTTATAACAAATCATATAGACCCAAAAATAAGTGAACTTGACTTTATAACAAAAACATCACACATGCACATATAGTTTATACAATGTACATACCCATAATGGGCATTGAATATCAACCCAAAGGAAATATCTCGTACATAAACTTTACATAAAAAGTTGATGCAGGAGAATCCATGAAGAGACCTTCATTTTCGAAATTCAATCTTTTTGGTGTCAATGTGTGTTGTGCAGGAGCTCTATAGGTCTTAAGGGGTCATACAAGTCAATCTAAACAAAAATTGAAGGTGGAAAATTTGAATTTGTTCTTCTCTTTATTTTCCCTCCAAAAGTAGAATTTGAAAATTCAAATATATGTAATGGGTGCATGGTCTTGAAATAGGTGATTCAAGTGTTATTAGGTGTTGTTAGAGTCTCTTAGGTGTCATGTTAAGTGTTTCATGAGTCTATTAAATTTGGAAAGTGTCTAGTTGAGGTAAATAATGAGTCTTGTGTGTGTAAGGAATCATTAAGATGTTTGGAATAATGTGCAAGGGGTAGTTATAAGTCTCATTGAGAGAAGTTAAAGAGTCACTAGGGAGATTCAGTCATAATGAGAGTCTAAGGGTAGTTACATGATAGTAGTTAGTACATGAAAGTGTGTAGAAGCTTGAATATAGTAAGGGTGAGTGAGTTCAAAAGCATTCCTCATTTTAGTCATAAAATCACACACTTATTATTACATTTATACCATTGGGTATGTTATTTTATATATGGATCTTGCGTAATAAAAGTATTCACTAGTGACATCCTTTGGTCTTATTGTCAGTCATTCGGGCATCATGGTTGTTTCTCTAGTTAAGTCATCACTTGCCATTACAATTTAGGGTGTCTTTTAGGATGTCTTAGGTGTCGTAATTTTCTTAGTTGTCATCTCAAGGTCTATGTAGGGCGCCCCATGGAGCCCAGTCTATGATTTTAGGCACCCGTGTCATTGTAATTTGTGGTCTTAATTTGTTTGTTTGAGGTTAGTCTTAATAGTTACCCTATGCATTCCCCTAAGTCATAGGTGACATTTTCGGGTAACTAGTGTCGAACTTTAAACAAGAGATCCCTATATAAACATAGCATACTCACTACATTAGGGGTTGTAGTCATATTTTATACCCTTAGACTAATATTCTAATCCCATGCGCACCACCCTATCACCTAGCAGGTCTAGGCGCTTACCCGAGGCACGTGTGGGTGTCGAGTCTCTCCTTTATGTGAGTTTCGTGAGAATGCACCATCTAGGACAAAATCAAATGCAGGACAAAACAGAACTATACCACATTCTTATGAACTTAGAAAGAGTTGTCATCTCATTGTTTGTAGATAAGGAAATAACAAGCAACACATGAATATGGTTCATTCAGAAAGGAAATGCATAAGTATTGAACATAGATGATTTATAATAGAGCATTATATTCATACTAATGAGTTAATAACCCACATTACATCCCTTGAGGTCATAACAGATCCTCATATAATTATGCATCATATCTATATTAGCTCATCATATTACAAAGAAGAATGAGAACCCATCCCCTAAAATGTACTAAACGCTCACAGAGCTCTCCTAATCCCTAGCCATAACATCCTCATTCTGTTTCTACAGGGCTTCACCTCTTTTCTCCCTCTCTCTTCCTCTCTTTGGGTGCTTGTATTTATAACCTTAGCACCCACCGCCATGCCTTCCAAAAGTTATAGATCGGTCACCAAGTGTCCAAGTGGTCCTTCATGGGAGCATGCCTTCATAGACCTGAGCTCTCCACTTTGCATGATGATGCTCTTCTAGAACCCTCCATCACATGCTTGGAATATTCCCTTCTTGATCCATGATGTGAGGATGACACCTTATCCATCCGCAAGGGTCGTGCTTTTCTAGTGTGCTTTGCCTGGGTACCGAATATGGCTAAGTACAAAACCCATTTTTCCTTACGCACCTTCAACCCACATGCCCTTATTTGACTAGGTCCCACGCGCCCACACGCCTTCTTGTACTTAGTTGATATTTTGGGGCCCAACATCACCCCACACTATGCATGTTCTCCATCCTTGGAAACACTCTTCAATAAAGGAAATAAAGAATGGAGGATCCTTACAAATGGTTGGGAAGAATAAGGAATGAAGAAATGGGGAAAAGAATGAAAGAATGGGAACTTGTTTACTTATGGAGGAGGAGAGGGAAATCCTTTCTTAAATCAGCTTCTAATTTTCCCCAAGTGTTGACCTCACTCTGAGCCTACTGATAGAGGTCCCCCCACCAGATGGCTCACTTCTTCAAAACTTCACCCCTCTCCCTTAGCGCTCATTGTTTCTATGATATCCTCCAGTTGTTTTCCCAAACCCTCAATAACGTCAATCCTCCAAGTTATTTGAGGGTAAAATTCTTAAGCCGGTTCTTGATTGAGCCCCGTAAGGTCACAATGGCTCTCGATTTATTTTCCACTTTGGCTAATATTTTCTCTTGCTCAACCCTGTTCCCCTTGTTCTTTTCCTAGAACTCCTTAAGTTCCACTTCGTGGGTGGAAACCAAGATACTTTCCACTCTATGCCTATCTGCGCAGTTATCATAGGTAGCCTCGGCAACTTGTGTGATAACCTTTACATCAGAAAGGATCTTATTGACTTGAGAAACAATCTCCACAACCTTTATTTTACTTTCTTTCTCCTGGCGCACCAACGCCTCGTCTGCTAATTCTAGGGCAAGTGGCCGCATTTCCATAGTGATTATGTGGGGTAAGTCCTCTAGGCATTACAAGGAGGATCCATAATTTTGTGTGGGTGGTGTTAAGTCTAGATGCTTTAAGGAAATGGCATCCATGATCATCTTATCTTCTTGTATGCCTCACACACCTTTCCCTTCTCATATTTTAACTCATGCCTTAAGCGAGTGCTTTGATTATTTCCTCCTACTTTAGGTCTTTGATTTTCTCCAGGAGCTCTTCCTCCCTTTTCTCCAATTCTACCTCTAGGAACTTCACACTTGTCATTTCTTCCAAAATCCTAGCTTGACCTCAAGCTGATACTTTGTTGAGTGTATTACATATTTTCTCATCTAATAGCCTCTAAGCATTCACCAATGGGTTTATCCCTTTTGTTTTTGGCACTTGTATCAATGCTCCTTGGCTTACCTCAAATTCCCATGACAACATTTTCCTTGTCGAGGGTATGCACCTTCCATATCAAATAAAGTCATGGCTAAAAGCTGCTCTGTTAGCATGGTACTCTGGAAGTGTGCGTGCAACACTTTGTTTGAATCATCATTGTAGCCCATTCCTTGAACTTATGATTCTTTTGTGCTCTTCCTCCTGTGTGTGAAACTCTTGGAAATATTACAACCAAAGTGGGATCTCCTCCCATTTTTCCATATTATTTTCCCATGCTCTCCTCCTTAGCTTCCTTCATCACCATGTCCACGATGCATTCTAATTCTTGTTCCACCAAGTCCTTGATGATTTTTTCCACTTCTTTCTCCGCATCTTTTTCTATGTGTTCCTTTGTGAGGCTTAGGGTCCTTTGATCCTTCATATTTTCCTATTCGCTTACCCCCTTGCCTTGGGTCTCAGCCTCTTCTTCATCCTCCTTTGCCTCATCTCCTTCGTTATACTCCTCATATCTTTCTTCTTCAGAAGCATGTATCTCATAGATAGGATGGTCTTCACCTCCTTCTAGTTCATCATCATCATCAATATCTATGTCACCAATGTAGGCATCTAGACTCTCCGTCTCTTCTAAATTGGCCTCATCCATCACCTTCTTCTTTTTCCTTATTGGGGATTCTAGTATAGGAGATTCTTGTTTTTATTTTCCCTTGACAAGTGATCTCTTCCTTGGCAATTCTTCTGGGTGAGGGGTTCTTTGTGCTCTAGCACCTCTTCTTCTGGGGTCTTTTCTTTGAATAAATACTTCTTCCTCCATGCATAAGTACTAGGCTTAGTGCTTGTCTCCGGTGCACTTACCGTCTATGTATTTTGAACACTTGGTGCCTTCCACACCTCTTCTCTTTCTCTCTTTCTAGGCGCAGCCTTCTTCCTTCCTGTAGGATCTTTAGGGATGGAGACATCATTCTCCAAGTAAGCACATTTTTCAAACTTCAGCCTTATGCGAAGGTATATCCTTGTTGAATCCCTTCTAGCGATTGGCAGTGTTGTAGGATTCA
Organism: Taxus wallichiana var. yunnanensis; assembly: GCA_018340775.1. NCBI lineage: Eukaryota > Viridiplantae > Streptophyta > Pinopsida > Cupressales > Taxaceae > Taxus > Taxus wallichiana. The sequence continues at coordinate 198,140,065 of CM031242.1, forward strand.
TCATTTGTATCTCGTGGGAGATGTATCTCTCCATGTACACATGGTTCTTTTGGTAGACTAGATTTTAGCGTAGCTCACGATGGTCTACATCTACCTCACTAAGGTTGAACCTTAGTCTCTTGGCTTTCTTGAACTAATTAACTCCGACTTGGAAGTATAGCATGGTGAAGGAGAAGGGTGGCTTGCACCATGGACTCATATTCTCATTTGTCAACTTAAATATGCCAATGTAGAAGTGTTGATACACCATAAATTCTACCTCTCCACTCATGAGTGTGATCTCTAGGATTCTCCACTCATCCCGAATGCATCACCCATTCACTTATACCACTTCTTTAGGCACGTTGTGAGCGGTCATCATGGTTTCAAAAGTATATTTCCCAAATCTCTTTATGGACAAAGGATCCTCTTACGGATATTCCCAAACAAATTTTTCTTTCACTTTATAATCACAAGGTAACAAATGACTTTATTGACCTTGTATTCATAGTTTTTCCTTCTTTCCAGCATTAAATGCTATATCACCTACCACTATACTTTAACATTAAATTTGACTTTTTCCACTAAGATGATTTTAAAATTCCTTACCTACACACCACATCTTGCACACAAAACCCTTTACAACCTTCTAGCGTGCAAAAATCCAACCCAACCGAAGACTCTTACACGTGTGTCTACAGTTTCGAAGGCACTTCTTCTATCCTTTACCCAATTTTTTCCCTTGTCTACCTCATGTTTTTCCTGCGCTCTTCATCCTTTCTATACATGGTTTCCATAAAGCCTTTTTGACACCAACCATTTTTTTCCACCTCTTTTCTACGCACTTCTTACTCCTTATGTGTTTTTTGTCCATCAAGTGGTCATTTACCACAACTTCTACTTCAGTTCAATATTTTATTATAGGCCTATACTTTGCATCACTCCACCCCACACTAAAATAGATGCATGGTCCTCTATGCATATACAACCTTGGAAAAATAATGTGGTTACAGTGCACAAGGTACAAAACAAAACAAAAGAGAGGAACAAACAACGAGAAAGGGAAACACAAGAAAAGAAAAAACATAAAGGAAAATCTAGACTAAATGGAAATATTGCCTTATTTACAAACACTAAGAAGACTTATTTATAGTATGGCTTCAACCTACTCCCATTGAAGTGACCTGGTAACCTCGTCCCATCCATTTTATGGCAGAATCGAAATTTCCTAAATCAAGAATGTATGAGATGATGTACGGTCATGACCAATGGAATTTTAACTTCCTAGGATGGTACATATACTTGGAATCATAAAACGTTACCATCTGCCCAACTTCAAACTTATTGTTCTTGATATGATGATCATGCCATGCTTTTTGTCTTGATTTTTGTCTTCTGAATCCATCTAGCAAGTGATCACCTTTCATCTAACTACATCAACTTATCAATTATTTCTTTCAGCACTTTTTCATTAGCTAATCCTCCTATATGCGCTATACGTAGTGATGCTAACATGAATTCCACTGGTAAAATAGCCTCCGCACCAAAAACCAATTGAAATGACATGGCCTTGTTCAACCTTTTATAGGTTGTCTGTATGCCCATAGAACGGATGATACCTTATCATCCCAATCATATCTTCCAACGTCACAGATCTTAGTTAACGTATGACTTAGTATCTTGTTAAATGCCTTAGCAGTTCCATTTGCTTGAGGGTGATATGGGGTAGTATTATGACGGGCCACCATAAATTCTGCTAACATAATCCTGACTATTTCATTGAGAAAGTGTGTACCCATATCACTTGTTAAACTTAAAGGACAACCATACCTACTGATTATGTTCTCCCATAAAAATCTAGCATCTTTTTTTGTGGTGCAATTATTTCTAGGCATTGCCTCTTCCCACCGTGTTAAGTAATCGGTGCAAGTAATGATATAGCATGAACTAGTCCTTCGCATGGCATTTGGCACAATTGGTCCTACACATTTTATTTCCCATTTCTTAAATGGTAAAACACTGGCTATTGGTTGTAAGGGAAATTCATATCTCTTTCTAGGTTTTCCAAAGCATTGGCAATGGTCACAGGACTTGCAAAAATCAATGCAATCATTGTAGATGGTTTCCCACAAAAGTGCTGCTAATAAAATCTTTCGCACGGTAGAATTCCCTACATAGTGTCCTCCTACAATCCCACCATGTGCTTCTTTCATAATGGCTATGCTCTCATGTTCTAATATGCATCGGAATATAACCTCATCACAACCTAACTTATACAGGTCTCCACTAATCAGCATGTAGGGTGTGGCACATATTTCCAACTACTTTCTCTCCAGAGCCTTCATCCCTTCTAGCGCCACACTTGTTTTTAAAAAAACTATGATATCTTCCAAGTTTGAGGGTGCGTGCCGTAATCTAAATAGTTGTGCATTTGGCATGGTATCCTCAATTCTTTGTGCATCCTCTCCCAAATCAATCCTTGATAAGTGGTCAGGCCTTGAATTTCTCTTTCTCGGCTTCACCACCACTATGAATTCAAACTCCTGAAATAGAAGGACCCAATGACATATGCACCCTTGCAGAATGGGTTTGTTGACTAATTATTTCAATGCCATGTGGTCTATGTAGAATATGAAGGTGTTTCCAACATATACTTCTTGAATTTATGTAGTGTGTAGATCATTGAAAATGATTTGTGCTCAGTAGTTGTGTAATTATGTTCTATTGGTGTCAACTTCCTACTTGTAAATCTCAAGGGATGATAAAAAATCCCTCACTAGGTTGTGCTAGCATCTTTGCTCCCATATTTTCCTTGAGGCATCGACATGCACATGGAAAGGCTTTTCCCAAGAAGGAAAACATAATATGGGCATCATGACAAGCCTATCCTTTAAGGTGTCAAATGCCTTCTGCTATGCCTCTCCCTAATGAAAGGCACTTTTGTGTTTCAAAAATTCTTCTAAGGGTGCGGAGATCTTGGCATACCCCTTGATGAACTTCTTGTAATACCCTATGTGTCTAAGGAATCCATGTACTGCGCTTTGACTAGTAGGCTCCCCTAATCCTACAATAATTGCAACTTTGGTTGGATCCACTAGTAAGTCACCTTTGCATATAATGTGTCCTAATAGGGTTCCAAATGGAGTGGAAAAGAGAGATTTTTAATGTTGATGGATATCCTCAATTACCGACATCTCTCAAACATCAGTCTTAAGTTGTCAAAATGGTATTTCACCAGTCATCTAGATAAACTTGAAGAAACTTATGGATGAAGTCCTGGAATGCCTGTACCACAATATGTAAGAACACAACAGGCACATTCTTCAATCCAAAGGGCATATTTGTGTGTAGGTGAAACTTCCCCATTTAGTGGAGAAATTTTTCTTTATTTTCTCTTCCCTTGCAATCTGGACTTGGTGGTATCCTGAGAATCCATCCGTGAAAGAGTAGACTTTGCACCCAACTACTCCCTCCATAATTTATTCAGTAAAGGGGTTGGAAAGGGATCGATGACACACACTACATTCAGATCCCTGTAGTCAACACAAATTCTTATCCTACCATCCTTCTTAATAGTAATAACCATCAGGCTTATCCATTCTGACTCTTCCATTGCCTCAATGATACCAAATGCTATCATTTTGTCTATTTCTTCCTTAACCCGTACACACAAATTTGGATTCATCTAATAAGGCCTCTTCTAAATCAGGCACATACCTTGCTTCAACTTGATCTTCATCTCCCCCAAGGAATGGTGGATGCCTTTGGGTTCATGGTACTCATGAGGGATCAAATCTTGGAACTCACGCACAGATTAATGGTTTTGAAACTTATTTTTCCAAACCAATAGTCACCAATGATAGCCTAGTTAGGTTCTACCTTCATTCCAATGCTAACCTTCTTATTCTTTAAGGGCTCATGGTAGGCGTGTTCTCACTCATCAGCACTATATATGACCTTGTGCATATCCTCTAAATGGTTAACATCCAAAGTCTCCATCTCTTCCCGTTTATTACATAGAACATTTTTCATTTTTATTTTTCCATACACGCGCGCTCAAAATGTACTTCCTCTGATTCTTCCTCATTGAGGCACGTCTCCAAATAAGGCTCACCTAGCAATTCTAGTAGCCTATCCTCTACCATATCACTATCTCCCATTATAAGGTGCTTGATCATTTGCAACGCTTTATCCACTAATGGCTTAGTACTCCTATACTTGAAAGCTTGAATGAGATCAACCACCAACTCTTGCCAATTACTTGTTTGATGACACATCTTCAAATAAACGTACCAAGCATGCACATAAACTTGTAAGGTGGAATAAAATTATGTATCCATAACAAAGGAAGAAACACTTTTGTGCTTCCCATCTAGGCCTCCTCACATGATTGGATATGAAATGAAGTAGTCTCTTTGCCATGGTAGTCTTGTATGACCGTAGGCATGTTGCTCCTGGAGAACCTTACAGAAAATGTGATCCTCACCTCGCACCACTCTAGGAGGTTATCCCAATGTGTATCCCACCAACGCATTGTAGTCCTGAGTAGGTTATAGCTGAGAATTCCTCTTCTTTCATCCTAATTTTTCCACTGAGCTTCCAATTCCCGCAAGAAAATTTCAGGGTATGCCCCTCCAGAGTAGCAACTTCTTTCCTTCTAGGTGCTTGAGTGAGTGCACCTTTGTCACCCTTGTTATAGGTCCTTTTAATTGTCACACAATTAACTCATAAGTTCCATGCACCCAATTGTCACATGCCACAGTAGTGGTATCACTTAAGGACTGAGCATCCTCAAACTGGATAACTCTCTCTGTGGGGTGAATTATCTCAGGATCTCTGATGGAGCGCACATAGATTCTGTCAGGGACTTCTTCTCCTAACAGCTCCATATAGGGAATTGAATTCCCATCTGTCAAAGGGATGATCACCCTTTCTTCCTTTTTCTCGAAGCTGATATATCCTTTGTTAAACCTTAGATCGACATTGTTCTTATAACACCATGGGTGCCGAAGTAATGTTGGAAATTTGTCTTCCTCGGTGAGTGCCAATACTTCAAAGTATCTATAGAACTTGGCCCCTTGAATGGTGATAACTACATCCTTCGGGACACCAATGGTCATTTCCTTAGTCTTGTTCTCCATATAAAACACATTTGAAGATGGCTACAACATGGGCCTTCCCATCGATGTCAAGCATCTCGGTAAGAACATTCACCTCTACTCTAGGGTCGATGAGGATATTTATTAGAAGCCACCCATCAACACCCACATTAAAAGTAATCTCCTTTTCATATTCAAGGTGTGAGGAGGAAGGATTGCATAAAAACCTGTCTTTCACGCTCTTCTCTCGACATGTGGTACCTTCTCCTCATCCATTCTCCCAACAAGGGAATAATAATCTCTTGCTTTAAAATTTTACATACTTCCTTGACCTCATCCAGGCCACTCCTTGGAACTCCGTTATCCTTCCATTGCTCCAATTGCCTCGATTTATCATTGAAAAATTAGATCTCCCCTTGTAAACTTTGAATCATGTCCATAGTTTCTTGGTACACTTATTTCTGATGAGAAGGGTTTAAGTACTTTCCATGTAATACTTCCTCTCTTGAAACTAGTGTCCTTGGTCTTGGCATCTCCTTGACATGTGTGGCCTCTGCTTGCATCGTCACTAGTAGAGGTTCTAGTTCTAACTCACTTGCCACTCTTGGCATCCATTATGAATCGTCCTTATTGATGCTCACCATAGCAGCACCCTTATCTTTCTCGGTGTTGTTGGTTCATATGCTCATAAATTTCTAGACACTCTTCGTACTTGTGTTTCTTTCCACACCATGAGCATTGTAACAGATCAGGACACTTGCATTTATAATGTTCTGTAGATCCACAATTATAACACGTTCCTCATGGGAACTCACTCCTTCCTCTGTTTTGGTTACGCGACCATGGAATCCCCAGAAGAAAACCTCTTCCATGTGTGCCTCCATCTGCACACCCTTCATAACGATGGTCATCATCCTTAGAATTTCTTTCAAGGCTAGTATGATGCATGCCTAGATCAATAGCATCATGGATCTGATCAGTTAGTCTATAATCCTTGGTATCATGGGTTGTAGAGGTGTATATCTTGCAATAACAAGAAACATTCTTATGGATTATGGGCTGGATTAGAGGGAATCTACTTGCATCATGATCCCCATGGTAGATCTTATAGTATACCACCACAACGTGCACTTTGAATTCTGAGGGAAACTTTCCTTTGCATGTCCCTCCAATTTGTAGTATGTTCACTAAATCCCACTATGCACCTCATGTGTTGAGTTTGTAGATAGCTTCTCCAACTAATTTTTCATTGCAGCAATTTGGGCCTCCCAGAAAATGACTAACACTAATATCAACACTCCTAATAGCTATAACGTGCATGGTAAATTCCTATGCCTCACACGGTCGGTGAAAGCCTTGTGTGATGAAGCCATTCTAAATGGTGTTATCAATCCTCGAAAAACCATTGAGCATGTTAAGAAGGATGAATTTCAGAGGAGAGATTTGACAAGAGAGTCTTGAAACACACATCATATTCATACACACTCTCTACCATTACTTGTTAGATCTCCTTGAGTGTTGATTCTCTTTTGATCAAACTCGGGATATGGAACTTTTGCGATAAATGTGTTCTTCAATGCGGTGTAGTGTATCACCATCTGATGGGAGTCATACTTCTTATACCAACTATGTGTGTGCCCTTGCAACATTGTTGCAAACTGACTTTCCTTCCACTCAAGTGTAGTGATCCCCTTCAAATTTCATAGTAACTCACACTTACGCACATGCTCTAAAACATATTCAATATCCCTATAGTTTGGTAAATACAAAGACATCTTGAAAAACACTTGGGGAGGTGGTTGGGGTCCTTTTCCTACCAATCGAAAGCCTTGGTTCCCTCTTGTGTTTCCTCCTCCACCAGATCCACTGGATCCACTAGGTCTTGTTCCTCTCAACCCACCAGATCCACCTCCTATAGTCAGAAAAGTTTCTAAATTGGTCACACCAAGGCTTCCCTGCGCCCCACTAAACCGCATGTCGATGGTCTATGATATTGTCCAACTACCAGTTGTGTGCCCCATGCCACTCCCAGATGTGATACCAAAAGCTTGTGTACTTTCATCTTTTCCAAAAATTCCTCCAAATACAGGAATGGATTGTGCAGTCATGGATGTTCTAAATGAGAAATTATATCTCCGGGTGCCTATCGGTTACTCCCATCGATACCAACTTGGTTAACAATACTTTTCCCTTGATCTAGAAAACCAAGCATCAAGGATTGGTGGCAGTGGGTTTAGATGCACAATGACGACTCTTCTTTATTCATGAGATAAAATATCATCGAAGCTAAAGGGGTTTTTATACCACGCTTGCCAATATGGGGTAACATAGAATTATCATGTTCCACATCCTCTACATGAACCTCAACTCCTTCTCACAATGTCTGCCTCCATAGATCCATCATACTTTCAACTTCACATTGTCTAGTCATCTCCCTTTCACGAGCTTCGCTATACTTGAGTTGTCTTTCCTCCCTTTCCTTTTCAGCCACAATGTCCACCATCTTCCTCCACCCTATCTTCCTCACCTAGCACTTATAGAAGCTTAGTCGACCATGGGGAATGCTTCTAAACTCAAAGTAATGACCACAATCTTCATAGCCAAAGGAATAACATGTAAAAATGATCCTCTAGGCTCCCCCAGACTCGAACTCAACAAATTTTGTGCAAGAATACGCCGAAATGGTGTATTCTAAACTATAACTAGTCAAGCACCCTCTTCCACCGGTGATTAATAGTGCACGTCTAAGTCAAATCTGCATCCTACATCCTCTCGATAGTCATCTTGTGTCCACATACATGATTTATAGTACCAGCTTGATCTCGGATGCGAAGGCTAAAAGCCATTCATATAGTTCTACTAGGAATTAGTAAACTAATTCCTCATACAACTCATGGTATAGGTTCTCTTCTACCCATCTATGTGACTTAAACTCAGATCTAGTGTTGAATCTTCGAGAAAACTCATCATCCATGCTCTTGAATCATGTTTCAACACTTTCTAAGGTTAGGCACTCTATCATCACACATCACAGCGATAAAGATGCATGTCATTTCTCACAAAAACTTCAAAAATAGGTCCCGACAATGGAACAAAAATGTAGTCATATTTTATACCCTTACACTAATAGTCTAATCCCATGCACATCGGCCTATCACCTAGTGGGTGTTGGGCACTCACCCAAGGAATGCACAAGTCCCGAGTCTCTCCTTTATGTGAGTTTCATGAGAATGCACCATCTAGAACATAATCAAATGCAAGATAGAATAGAACTATACCAAATTCTTATGAACTTAGAAAGAGTTGTCATCTCATTGTTTGCAGATAAGGGAAATAACAAACAACACATGAAGATGGTTCATTCAAAAGGAAATGCATAAGTATTGAACATAGATGATTTATAACAGAGCATTATATTCATACTAAAAAAGTTAATAACCCATATTACATCCCTTGAGGTCATAACAAATCCTCATATAATTATGCTAAGCCAAATTATACATCAGAGCTATATTATGGTCGTCATATTACAAATAAGAATGAGAAACCATCTCCTAATCCCTAGCCATAACATCCTCATCCTATTTTTGTAGGGATTCACCTCTTTTCTCCCCCTCTCTTCCTCTACTAGGCACTTGTATTTATAACCTTAGCACCCACCGCCATGCCTTCCAAAAGTTATAGATTGGTTGCCAAGTGTTGAAGTGGTCCTTCATGGGAGCATGCCTTCACAAAACCGAGCTCTCCACTCTACATGATGATTCTCTTCTAGAACCCTCCATCGCATACTTGGAATATTCCCTTTCTCATCCGCATGATCACTAGGCTAGCACATTATCCACAAGGGTCATGCTTTTCTCATGTGTTGCTTGGTTGCCGAATACGGCTAGGTACAAAACTCATTTTTAATCTGTGTGCAACTTTAACCCACGTGACCTTATTTGACTAGGTCCCACGTGCACACGCGCCTTCTTGTACTTAGCTAATATTTTTGGGCCCAATAGGGGTAGACATCTTACTATCAAGGAAAACTATCTACTAAGGCAAGGGACTACATTTATAAATCTTCTACATTACCATCACAAAAGCATAGGGGGAAATGGTTGTATTCTTTCTATTCCATCCACCATTTGCATTTTAAATCTAGTTATTTCCCCTACTACTGTGTCATTAGAGCTAGGGAATCCTAGGCACAAAATTACACACACAAACATAGAACTATATGGGGTCTGAAATGTAGTACAACACTCAATCATAAGACCACTAGTTTGGAAGTTGAGGTTAGTCCGACCTATTCATATGTATTTTTATTTTTATCATTTAATATTTTAAATAGGCTTTTACGGGAATATCTTCATGGGACATTTACATCGATAGAGGCAACATTATTGTGAAACCGTGTGTGAAAGGAATGAAGGTATTGCAGAGATATTGCGACACTATTGAAACTCAAGTTCTAAGATTTCCTGCAGTCTACAACACCCAAATTATAGAATATGGTTCCCACGGGAACACTAGTAGATCCTCTTAGGTGCCTTATTAAAGAAAAATATTTATCTTCTTCCCTTCCGAGGCCACTCGGTCACATCCTACCTATTTTTCATACTATTCTGCTACATTTCAACACATGGTGAGGTAATTCATTTAAAGGTTAGTACTATATCCCTCTAAGTCCCATTATTTTGATATATTCAAATTTCAAAAACAAAATATTTAGGTCTTGCATTTCAATATAACATTTAGTTTCTATTTAGATTAACTTGTAAAATAGATACAAAGATACAAATTTTCTATTTTTAGTTAATCATTTTGGAGAACCCTACATTTCAAACATTTTATCGTTGGATCCTCTTTTCATACCCTAGTGGTTTTGCATAGTTCTTATTTTCCCTCATCATGTCTCATTTTAGTGTCAACCCTATCTATAATGATGCTTTCATATATGAGCTTAAGGATTTATATAGTGCTCTTATGATTCTACCTGATGATACTCAACAAGCCCTCTTAAAAGGCTAATAACATGTGCATACTAATCCTACCAATTCTCCTATAGGTATATGCCTTGTTGATGACCATGTTTTTGTCTCTTGTTTTATGTTATTTCATCTAGTTGCATGTGATCCTTCTTACCCTTGTTCTAATATGCCACTCAATGTGTTAGATGACTCTATCATTGATTATTTATTAGGCATTAATTCCCAATCAGGTGTACCTCCTACCTCTACTCCAGCCACTCCTATAGCTACTCCTATGTCTTCTACCACTTCTTATAGTCCTCCTCACACATCTCCTTCAAGTATGCATTCTCCTTCATATTATGTTGATGATCCCATTGATTCTTATGATGACCATAACATTGTTTATAGAACCCCATCTTGTACTGATCACCATCATGGATCTCCTTCTTTCCATACTGTTGCATGTGACTCTCCCACTCCATTATTATCCTCTCCTAAGGTTGCATCTACCTTTATACATGATTCAACCCCATCATTGCTTCTTATTATTCTATTCCCTCATCCTCTACCCTCGTATCGTATCTTCACCTATTGGTGTTTCTTCCTTTATCATCACACCTATTAGGGCTTGTGTTGATACTAGTCATACTATTGATCCTACATCCTCATCTTCCTTGTACCTTTAGCATCCGAATATGTTATATCACCTCTTGATATTCTTATGATCACTCCTAATGGAAAAATTCAGCCAATCAATACCTTATTTCCATCTCCTACCCTCCCTTTTTGGATATCCTATCCCTCATGCATGTTGTAAGATAACTCACATCGCAAGTTTGTACACTTACTCTAGAAAGTAGATCCTATTATGCCTCTATTGACAACAAATATTTACATGGAAATCCTATTCCTAAAAAGATCCATAATTCTTCCTTCCCGAAATATTTTGTTATGTCTACTTTCACATGCTTTGATGGTACTGGTGATCCTCATGCTCATATCCTACATTACCACACACTTATGGCCAACTACTCTAATGATCGCTTGTTTCTTAAGGCATTCCGCTATAGTCTCACTGATGAGGCACTACAATGGTACACCCACTTACCCTTTGGGTCCATTAGCACTTTCTATGACATGGAGGATGCTTTCCTCCATTGCTTTATTCTTAACAATGGCCCTAGGGTTACATATGACCACATTCCTACATTACATCAAGGATCCTATGAACCCATTAAGGATTATATTTTATGGTTCAATTCTTGTATACATCAGCTCATTTTGTAGCCTAGTGACTTAGAAAAACAATTCATCTTTTGTCATGGTCTTATTCCTTCACTTAAACAAAGTCTAAAATATGAAAATTGTGATTCCTTCATTCTCTTGTGCTATAAGGTTATCAATATAGAACAAGATCTTTCATCCTCATATTTCATTGTACCCCCACATGTTTCTCCACTAGTTCCATATGGTGATCCTCTCCCCTCATGTTGATTAGTTAAATTATGGAACTTTGAAAAGAACATAGAGAAGGTTTGTGCGGGAAGAGAAAAGTGCATTCAAAAGCACGATAGGATCTAAAAGGAATCACGCTACTGGGAACAAAGATGATTCGAGACTTAGTCATTTTCATGATGAGGATCTCTTTTTGGAGTTAGCGTGCCGAACACACAAACTAGTTAAAGACTTGCGTGAAACACAATGGATATTTTTAGAGGATTGGCTATGAAGTGCTTTGCATGGATGCGAGCTAAAGATAGAATTGTGAATTGATAGTTGACTAAGAGAGATCTATTGTTAGCATTCTTGCATGTAAGCCTATTATTGTAAAGGCATGTGGCTAATAATAGAATGTGACCTATGTTGGGATTAGATAAGTGGTGGTAGGAAAGTCCCCATGCTTATAAATATGTAGTGAACTGTGTAGTATAGTAGTGTGTGAGAATTTAGTTATTGTGAGGTTATGCTACCAAATCTAATGTGCGCATAGACTATGGTATTATCTATTGTAATAATATTCTATGTATTTATCATGTTTAATGTAATGGAATGTGTTGGCTAAATCGAATGTCAAATCCTGAGTATAATTGGTTCGTGCATGCTTGATTTCATCATGGTTATCTCTTAAGTTTGTTATTCTCTAGATCTAGATATGAATATGTACTATAGAATGAAATATTAGACATAGATATGAATGCTTTAAGTCTTCATCATGCTAACATCTTGCAACAATAACCCTAAAGAGGGGCCTAGTACCTTTGCATGGTTCGGGTGAGTTTCTACTCTAGGATGAGTGATGTGCCCAAGGCGTGCCTTGGCTTTTACTAGTGAATTTTAGGTTGCATAATTAGTTCTATTTCGGGACCTATTTTTAGTTTTTTTAGGATGGTTTGTGATGAAGACATACTAATTGACCCTAGTAAGTTTTGAGGGTGGATACACAATCACGAAGAAGAATACGCATGGTGGTTCATCACTAGATCTGAGTTTAACGCATGCATGTGGTTGGAGAAGAATTTATATGATAGTTTATATGAGAGCTTCTTCGCTATCTTTCCAGTAGAATTGTACAAGTGGATGATTGATTATGTGTCTAAATGGAAATGGAGGTATCTCACACTTGTTTGGATGTAGGAATAATTTCAGACCCTTTATGAGGCTGATTTTATCTAGACTCACGCTATGGATACATGGTTCCATGGTGTTCTAAATAGTTATATCTTGGAGTACTCAATTTACACTTATTTATGCCTAGAGGTAGCTGAATTCCAGTTTTTATGATATCCCAAAGGAACTTACCTACAAGGCATTCCACTGGATATCAAAAATTTTATGGTAACCCTACATTTGGAGAGTGAACCGATGACAAACTAAACCCCACCACGGGTGGGGGGAGGAACAGGTTTTGTGAAAGATCACGAGACCTAGTGGTAGAAATGAAGAGAGAGGAAAGGTGGATTAAGTATAATGAGGCACGTGAGAGGGAGGTAGAGAAGCAGTGGGAGGTTGTAGAGAAAATGGCATTGTGGAGAAAGATAGTTCGGGAAGGAGTGGAAGTTCACGTAGAAGACGTGGAACCCGAGCCTCAAGAACTCCCCCATTTAGGAAAGCATGATAGGGAACTCTCCTTGACCTCACATAGAATCACACCAGTGAGAGATGACTGGCCGTGGGTGTGCATCTGAATCCACCTGAAAACCTTTCCCTTGTGCTTGGTTTTCTAACATCTAGTATAAAAAATAGTCAACAAGCTAATTCAAGTAGTGGGAGAGTAGGAGTGAGTCTTATAAGAGGCAAAAAAATGGAAGCACAAATGACTTCGTTGTTATATGGGATTACCTTTTTGGGTATACCATCCACATAGAATTTAGGCACACATATTTTTGACTATCTTCTGGGAGTAGTAATCCTTCACAAACCATCGGGGTAGAGTTCAATTCTACTATTGGAACACATGGAATTACATCTTCTGGTTTGTCCCTAGCTACATGTTCGGGATCAAGAGGTATAGGTAGCTCTAGCTCAAGTGGATCTTGTGGTTCTAGAAGTAGAGAAAACACAAGAGATTTTGGATCGGTGAGTAAGGTCCATACCAACCCCATAATATTTACATGGAGATGTCTCTTTGTCTTCCAAAGTATAGGGGCATAGAAGATGTTGTTGAACATGTACACATATGTGAGATATTGTGGCACGTAAAAGGGATCATGGTTTTGTAGTTTAGGGAAATCTAATTTGCTACTACATTACAAGGGCACACACACAGTTGGTACAAAAAGTTTGACCTTGATCAGACTTGCGTAGACTATACAAATTTAAAATATGAATTCCTTAAAGAGTTCTACATCCCTGAGTTTGAATAGAAGACTATAAGTGCACTGAAGGATATTAAGCAAGGCACTACTGAGAGTGTCAGAGAGTATGATGCCCATTTTAAAACATTGTTATCTAATCTTTCTTATGATATTCATGCAATCCAACATGCATAATGGTTCGTTGGAGGCTTGATTACACCTTTTAGGAGGGCACTATCACATAAAACATACACTAATCCATGCGAAGCACTTGAAGCAACCTTATGTGTTGAGGTAGTTGGAAGTATAGGCACTGGGGTGAGCCCATTTTTAGAATCAAAAATCACAGCTATGCCAAGCAGTTGGAGAAACTATTGGAAATTTTAGCACATGAGATGCACACAAGGATTTGGTGCATGATTGCAAAGTGGAAGGTCACACAAAGGATATTTTTCCCCATAGATCAGTGCACTTATTGTTGTTGGATTGTGAGATATGCCATTTAAACCATGATGCTAGTCATTTTTGTTACTACAACGTGTGATAAGGAAGAACATCTCTTGTTACTATAAAATTTGTAGGTCCATGACTCATGACACAAAAGAATTTTGGATGATTGGTCAGATCCATGATGCTATAGATATTGGTGTACAACAGACATGAGTTTTAGATAACTCTAAAGGTAAGAATGAGCATCAAGATCAGGATCACAATCAAGTGTGCTATGATCAGAATGAAGGGCATTTTGAAGGCGGTCATGGTAGAGGTCAAGGATACCATGGTGGATTTGGAGGATGAGGCCGTGGTGGTGGAAGAAGTGATTTCCTTGTGGAACATGTTATACATTTGGATCTCTTGACCACTATAGGCGCGAATGTCCCCAAAATATTACATGTTCTTTCTGTGGAAATAATCATAGCTATGAGGAATTCCTAGACTTGTATGAACATCTCAACAAGCAACATAAACAAGAAAACAAAGGCATAGGGATGGTTAGGATACATCACGTTGTGGAAAATTAGTGGATGCCTAAGTTGGAGGTAGAGTCTAAGGCGTTGCAAGTAAAGATCATGACCTGTCTTTGAGGCATTGCGTGCCAGAGAAGCATTGCAACAGAAGCCTACCATCACTAAGGAGGAGGTTCTACATGCACAATACCTAGATCCTTCCCATCGAAGGAGGTTTACTAGGAAACCATGGAGGTACTCAAAAATCTTCATGAGAAATATAAGATTTAAAGCAGAAATTGTAGAAGATGGAGTAAAATAAAGCATTAGAAATGGTCCAAATTGATATGGATGACTTGAGAGAAGTGTGTAAATTTTTACACCATGAGAATATCATTCAACTGTTGGGAATTGGTTAAAAGGAAATACTCCACGCGTAAGTACGAGATTGGATGGTAGATCCTACACACGGTGAATCTTCCCCCTCATAGCCTAGACTATGACAAGGAAATCACTTTGAATCTTTGTTATGGATGGGTGCCTATTGAGTAATATATTGATTGATACGGGCGTGGAAGTCAATTTTATTACTTTCGATGCATGGGTATAGATGGGGAGACCTCCATTACAACCATCCTATAATGTATTGTTCATGTCTAATCGGACTAAGGCCACTCCCATTTGATTTTTAAAAGATGCATCCATTACCATACAAGGAGCCAAGTTCACTAGAGACTTTCAGGTTTTAGCTTTGGCTGAGTCAGATAGCTTCCTAGCTCTATTAGGGTGTCCTTGGTGCTATGTAAATAATGTTGATCTTTGGTTCAACAAGGGTTATATCATTTTTTAAAACAATAAGGAAAGAGTTATTATCCCTTTAACAGATGGAAAATATGTGCCCTATGTTGAGCCCTTAAGTGAAGAATACCTGAATAGGATGTATGTACACACCATCCGGGATCCATAGATGCTTGAGCCATCTAAAGAAGGAATAATTAAGTTGGAGGATGCACGATCTATTAGTGATACTACAAGTGTTGCTTGTGATAATTGGGATGATAACACCTATGAGTTCATAGGGTGCAAAATAAAGAGTATATTTCCTAAAGGAAGCAAACCAAGTTATGTCTAGAGAATAGGTAATAAATCGATACCTTTGTTACACTGGAGAAGGAGATCCTATGGTGTTCCTACTTACAAGTGAGTAAAAGTGGATAGACCCATTGGGAAGAAGAAATATGCTAGCATATACACTATGCAGACAACGGACACCTGTGGTGGGTGGCCCACGAGTATAATCTTATAGGATGGAATGAAATTAGGATTGCTCTTGCCACTAGGTTCTACACAATAAATGCACCTACTCAAATCTATACTTATCATGGTAATCAACCTATTCAACACTATGTTCAAAAGTGTGAGAGAATCTAGAAAGAGGGGCAGGAAGCTTTATCACCTTCGCTTTGTGTGTACAAGTTTTATTCCACTTTACAAGGCTATGTGTGTGCTTGGTATGTATATGTAGAACTCCATAGAGAGACTATAAATTGGTAGGATTTAATTGTAGGAATGGCCTAGATGTTTGATTTCTTCTCTACCAAGCCTCCGATGGAAGAAGCATTAAAATTCATAAAGCGCTTAACTATGGGAGATAGTGCCAAGGTTGAAGAACTCCTTCAGGAGTTATTAGAGAAAGAAAAAGGAAAAATGGTCTACTTAGTAGATGATGAAGAAGTAGAAAATTTGGATGTAGACCATTCAACCTTGAGTAGGCGTGAGGTGTTAGACATTATAGATAAGACCATGCACACCTATCATGAACCTATGAAGACAAAGAAATTGAATATTAGATCGAGATCTTTTGAACCTAAGGAGGCCATAATTAGAGACTATTGGTGGGACTCGAAGTGGAAAATATCATAGAACCACTACGGGATTATTAAGAATTATTCCCTTAAGGGTACCACGAACTTAAAGGCATGCATGAATTGTTAGGGGAGATGAAGATAAAGCTTAAAGAGGGTGTGCACCTTGTTAGAAAGAGACCCTATAGGATGAACCCCAACTTGCGTGAGAAGGTTAAAGAAGAGATTAAAAAAATGTTGAAATCTGGGATCCTCAAGCTCCTTGACGAGTCAGAAAGGGTTAGTCAATGGTGATCATCATCAAGAAATATGGATGGATAAGGATCTATGTGGACTACAGGGAGTTGAATGTTACATGTGTGAGTGATCCCTTTCCTATGCCATTCACCGAGGAAATACTAGAAGGCATGGTAGGGTGTGAAATCTATTCATTTACAGATGGTTTCTCTAGGTATCATCAGGTTAGGATTGCCTAGGAGGATCAGGAAAAGACTACTTTTACTACTGAATGGGGTAGCTTCACCAATACTATAATGCCCTTTGGTCTGAAAAATGTGCCTACTATATTTTCGTGCATAGTTTTTCAAGTGTTCAAGGAGTTTATTTATAAATTCTTATAGGTTTATTTGGATGATTGGATGAGTATGGATTAGTTAAGGATCATTGTGACAATCTATGCTTAATGTTTGAAAGATGTAGAAAAGTTGTGTATCTCTTTGAACATTAAAAAGTGCATAAAGCGAGGCAAATAATATCTTTTTCAAATAATAGCAAGATCTATTTAAGAAACTTCAAGTGGAGTCATCCAGATTTGAAAATCACGCACGCGGGAGGTACAACGGCTATTGATATCCGGATGCCAAACTCCACGAAAACCGATAATAATTACAAAGTGATTGTTGACAGGGAAAGGGTTTTCACACGCGACTTCCCGCAGGCTCAGTTCAGCAATTACGCAGCCGTTCGTGAGAAGACCAACGGCTATAGTTCCCAGTCTTATGCGATCTTCAACAGTAAGAAATGAACTGTTCTTCATGCTCAGCGGCATTCTGGAATTTGTTGTAACTGCACACCACTGAGAAGATGGGAGGACCTCCCTGTCAAATTGAGCCGTGCGCGGACCCCGATTGGAAGGAAAACACCGAGCTTTGGAACATTCTCAGCATAGGCGGCTTCACCAGCTTTGTTGAAAGGGTGCAAGGACATGATCAAAGTATTTCAGTACGCTTTGCTAAGGAGTGGAAAGAGAGGACTGTCGACTATGGGGGACAGAAAATTCTTGTCAATGAAGAGCTCATGCTGAAGCGACGATCTCGGCTGGATGGGTACCGCTTCTTCAACAAAAGGGTTATCAAAGAAACTGAAGAAAGAAGATTTGTGGAGGAAGATGAGAAGCTTATTTTTAGCACAGTGGTCTGCTTGTAAGCTCAATTCCATCACCATTTGATGAAGTCACTCGCATGATGATTCGTTTCATCTCCTTGGAAGGTAGGTTTGTTACTGTCCCAGCTAAGCATCTCATCTTTTTAAACCACTTCCGTAGGAATAGATTGGTTTGCTTCCCTCATTATCTTTTAAACTCTCTTGAGCGCTCCATTTTGGAGTTCAGGAAGCATACCAGCAGTTCCCTTGCATCAAGGGCTTATTTTGCTAATTCACAAATACTACCTTCTCAAGTACCCCGGTCTTCCTTCCTCTCCTAGCCCGGCTCCGATGGGCTCCGCTGCTGCCAGTCCTGCTTCTCCTGCTGCCTTTGCTGCCCTTGATGCTGCCCCTACCACCGGTGCTGCTACCCCCATGCCGGCTGCACATGTCTCTCCTTCTATTCCTCCTACTGCTCCTCCTACCACCCACCTCGCCTCTACCTCTAAACGTCCACTCACCAGGGCTTCTAGGAGACTCAACCTTGAGACTCTTGCAGCAGGGAAAGAGCCTCTTGATCTTGACATTGCACGTGACGTACTAAACATAAGTAGTGCCAGTCCCCGAGAAGCACAGATGGATAACCCTTCCAAGAGACTAGAGGCCTTAGAGGTGAGATAAAAATCTTTGAAGGATGAGGTCAAAACCTAGCTAAGAAAAAAAAAAGGTAAGAAAAGCATGGAGGGGGAAGGGAGCATTGACAATGGTCAGATTGAAGACATATACAAAAAGCTGACCTCCTTGGACTCCCGCCTTGGGAAGACTAAGACTAGGCATGATTACAACATTGCCGCCTTTAGGGCCATTGAGGAATTCATCGTGGGGCATGCCAAAAGTGTTTCCAACCTCGGCGGTGTCCCATCCTTTGCACTTTGGGGCAATGAAAAAGAGAGCAAAAGAACCATCGAGGAGCTCGATAAGACGGATGCTGCCCACATGACCGCTTTGGGTATGTTTCATGCTTGGAAAAAAGTCAAGATCAGTGTTGATCAAGCAGCCAAGAAGTAGTCCTGCATGTCTCTTTTGTTATTCTTACTGTTTCTTGGCTATCAGTTCTTGTTTTTTCTTTGATGTTTTTTTTGTTAAGTCTCTCTTATGTAAAACTGCTTACGGGCTATGTGGAATTTCTTTGTATTACTGGACTTGGTTAGTCTGCTATGTTTCTCACTCTTATTCCACTTAAAGGCCTTATTTTGTATTCAAGGGTATAGTCCCTTTCAAAAAACTATTTTCCATTATTAAAAAAAAAGTGCATATTTGGTACACCATTTAGGATATTGTTAGGACACATAATCTACAAGGAAGGTTTGTTGGTTGATCCAGCTAAGGTTGCAGTCATTATAGGCCTAAGAGAGCCTACCAGTCAGAGTGAGGTATAAGGATTTTTGGGTCATACAGGATATTACAGGAAGTTTATTAAAGGATTTGCCAAAGTTGTCGCACCGTTGGAGGAGTTACTATAAGGGAAAGGTACATTCTACTGGGGAGAACCACAGCAACGTGCATTCAAGAAATTATAGAAGAAACTTACTATTGTGCCTATTCTAAGTTTTCCTTTATGGGACCAACCATTTCATGTACATGTGGACACCTCGGAATGGCCATTGGTGTAGTATTGGCTCACTGGAGAGAATTTATAATAGATCATCCTATCTATTTTCCTAGTATAAAGTTGACTCTGTAGAAAAGAACTACACAACTACAAAGTGAAGCTTTGTCAATGATCTATGCACTTTATAAATTCATATAGTACCTACTAGTTACACCATTTATCTTTTATACGAGATCACATGGCCTTGAAGTATTTGGTAAACGATCCCATTTTACGGGGCACATATACAAATGGGTACTCTTATTTCAAGAATTGGACTTCAAAGTTTTGGTGAAACCAGGGAAAAGTAATTCGGACCAGAGCATTTATATAGAATATAGTTAGGAGAAGAAGCATAGGAAATTAAAGATACCATGCTCGATGCATAGTCATATAGGTTATAATGAGCACCATCAGAATTAGAGGACATTGGTGGCTTTTCATGAACAGGCATGGCACTAGAAATAATGATTTCCTTATAGAAGAAACAACTTGCTTGCTATATGCGCGATACCCTACATTTTAATTAGTGGTGACCTATACAAATTAGGTCGGGATGAAGTATTGTGTCATTACATACTAGAACATGAGCACGTGGATATTATGGAAGAATCTCATGGTGGTATTGCATGCAGTGTCCACTATGTATGTGACACCACTACATGTAATGTCACTGCTCACTTTGGATTATTATGGGAGACCCTATATAAAGATTGTAAGGACAATGAGATGAGATGCCATTAAGGCATATTCCTAGTACGTAACCATTTTATAAATGGGCTATAGATTGTTTGGGTCCTATTTCACCAAATTGCATGCAGAAATGGATCACGTTATATCATAAATTACATAGACTATCTAACAAGGTGGGCATAAACAACACCTACAAAGGACTATACACCAGCTACAACATCCAGGTTTCTATGGGAAAACATTATTTCAAGGTATGGATGTCCTTTTAGTTTGACCGAGTGATAGGGGCACACACTTTCTTAATCATACAATTGGAATTTTATTGGATGAATTCATGATTACACACCATAAGACTACACCCTATCATCCTTAGGCTAATGGTATTGTTGAGGCTTTTAACAAAATTTTGAGCCAGACATTGAAAAAAATATGTGATGTTGGAAGAAAGGATTGGGATGATACAATATCTCCAGTACTTTGGGCATATCAAGCAACATATAAAAGGTTGAACAAAGCCACACCGTTTAAGTTAGTGTTTGACATAGAAGTAGTTCTTCCTATATAATTCATGCTACCTTCTTTTTGCATTGCATGCACTAGAAGTCTAGCGATGAGCAAAAATTAGACGAATGGATTGAAAAGTTAATCAAGTTGGATGAGCGATGATCCATAGCACGTTGGATTCAAAAAAAAAAATGCGAGGCGAAAGCATGGCATGATAGGCACATTAGGGATAAAAAGCTTGAGATAGGATAGATGGTGATCCTTTATGATTCTAAATTTTTGTGCCATCTACGTAAAATCAAGGTACATTGGCTAGGGCTATATGTTATCACTCACATACTTGAAATAAGTGCTTGTCAATTAGAGGCACTTGATGGAATACGGATTACTGAGTTACTTCAACAAGAGTAGGTGAAGCCCTACTATAAATATGTCTTCTTGGTGTTTGTAATAAGATAGTGTTTTCATTTAGATTAGGTTTTGAATTCTACATTTCCTTAATGTGTTTCCTTCTTTGTTGCTATGTTTTGTCAATTTCATTGGTGTGTTTGTGTAATAAGTGCATTTACATGCCGGAAGCTAATTACTATTTGAAGAATTTTTATGCATAAAGGACTACACATACCCTTAGTGTGGGGTAGGTTATTGATATCCAGGTACAAGAATATTGAAAATAAGTCCACATGAAAGGAACAAACTGCTATGGGTGTTATTCAAAGTTGGAAAATTGAAAAAAAAGATTTCTTTTGGAAACAAGGACCATAGATAGATATGAATGAAGAAACAAGTATAACACAAGGTAAGTAGAGGCCATGGGAACTACCAAGGGAATGCATAGTGGCAAGGTACTTGGGCACATGGAGGCACACTAAAGAGAATTCTATAGCTGGGAGGTAGGAAGGTGCACTATAAGGTTATAGTTTTGGCGCGAAGATGTACCGCATGGAAAGAACAAAAATGTTTGATTAATGAGAGGATTATTGGTAGGTGGAGGAGAAATAAATGCACTAAATTTTTGAAATATATATAAGGATGGGATGTGAGTTCATTTTTACCATTATAATTAAGAGAATTTGAAAAGAGCTAAATGTGAATGAGTTGAGTAATCTTGTTGAGGTGTGACGAGTGTGGAACCAGACGTGGAGAGAAGTTTTGTGTGTAGGAGAAGCTTGTGTTCCCATAGGTGAAGGGTTTGAGTAAAGAAGACGCATTACAAATAAGCTAGGGAACATGATTTACACTAGGGCATGGAGATTTGAACTAGGGTTTCGACTTGCTCGATTATAGAGGGAAGAAAAGAGATTTTCAAATGACACTGAAGAAAGCACCCGCAATAGGAGTAAAAGGAAAGAAGAAGGTCAAAGTGGAAGAATAAATTGCCTCAAGAGTAATTTATCATAAATGTAGTATCCAGAGGGTGTGATTGTGGGACAAGAATGGGATTCCCACATCCATCAATGTAAAACAAGAGATTACAACCATCAAACATCAGATAATAATAAGGACCTTGATGTGTTATTAATCACAAAAGAAAACAAGTGCACAACATAAGATATGACAATGTACGATGACATTGGTGAGAAGTTACTGAAGCAGAATGGAGTCTACTAGTTGTATGAGCTGCCATACTTTGGGAAATATAAACCATTGTATCAATGGTTGATGAGTAGATTCCATGAGGACTTCTTCTACTTCACCGGATAGAGGGTTAGAATCACAGCTGCCTTGATTTCAACAATGACAAAACCAAGGGCCTTAAGAGTAGATATAGAGAGTGACTTAAGCGATAAGTCCACAATTATAGAGACAAGGAAGGAGTTGGGGTATACCAAAGGTCTGTGCGGCATGTACATTGACAAATTGAAGAAGTACCCAATAGTGCAGGAAGTTACACATCTTGTAACAAACCTAAATGACCAAGGAAGATGGTCATAGGTAAACAAAATGTGGCTACATGTTGCAAAGAATATGTCTCAAGGAGTGGTCTACAATATTGTGGATCACATAGCAAAGACAATAATTGAATAAGAATGGACAGTGTGAGAATAAGATTTGGCCTTTGTTTTATTGTCTTTGGTGTTTATGGAGATTGGAGTTCCCGATGGGCCAAAGGAGAACATTTGGGAGTACCCTACAGAACACAAGTCACATGAAAAAGATTTTCAAGTACTTGTGTGATGGATCAATGAGCGGACCATTCAAGTAGAGGGAAAATATGTGGTATGATAGACTCCACACAACGTTTGAAGAAGAGTGACACATACCCAAGGAGTTGCCTTCAATGGTGGGTAAGGAAGTTCAGTTTGTAGTCTACCAACATTTTTGCATCGTGTGATTTGTAATGAAATATGGGGCTTAGAGCCCATGGTATAAACTATCATATGCCTTCACAATAAGGTATTTACAGGTATCAGTTCACCTATTTTTCGTGCGCACCTCCTAACCTTCAATGCATACAAGGTATATTGGGACTACCACATTCTGAGAAAGAAATATGTATATCCAGGGTGGAATTCCTACATTGAGAGGATTATCTCAGATATTATAAGCATGAAACCTATAAGCTTGGTATTCGGGGACACTGGAGTAGTGCTTTTGTACCTGTAACTCAAACCCAAGCTAGAGAACACTAAGTATGTGTAGAATGAATTTGCGCTCCCATGACCACCAAAAGGTAAGCATACAATGGAAAATGTTCTAGTGCCTAAGCCCACAAAGACAATAAAAGTAGATGATGAAGAAGAGGAGCATGAGGATAGTGGTGGTTTGAAGCACAAAGGTAGAAGACATCCTCCAAATAAGGAAGAAGTTGAGCACACGACTACTCCACCTTAGCCACAAGAGGGAGATGATGAGGACTTGGATGCAGTCCAAGGAGAGTGTGGATTCAAAATAGTATTCAAGAGAAAAAGGACCCAAGGTGATACTCCAAAATAAGTGCGTAGATTACCTCGAATCTCTCTATAGAAGGAGAAAGCTAAAAGAGAAGAAGGAAGTTGAATCGAATGAGGAGGCGGAAGAGTATGAGGAAAGTGTTCCCAATTCCCATACATCCCCAAAGAACTTGGAAGAAAAAAGGACGAAGAAATTAAGGATGGAGAAGAGTGAGAAAAAGGGGTAGATAAGAAAACAACTGAAACTATTAAGGGTGAAGTAGAAAAAGCTCCAAATCTTGAATCCAAAGTTCCTAAGGGGCCAAGATCAAAGAGAACAATTGAAGAGTATGTTCCACCAGTCATGGGCTATGCGAGGACACAGGTAAAATTGTCCATGCCCATTTTCAAAGAACGGTGAAAAAAAGGAGTTGTATGGTGGGAGCTGATGGATGAAGATATGGTAACTGTGTGCACAAGGAAAAAACTATCATGGTTGATGCACATGCATATGGATGAACCATATTTTCACATGTGTGAAGAGTCAAGTGTACAAAGAAGGTTGAAGAAGACACATCGGCCGAAACATAACAGTAAAGCCTACTATTATGTCAGATGAACAAGTGAGCAATGCTTTGGTGAAGGTCTCAACAGAGGTGGCATGACGAAATATGGATAAGGATGCAACAATTAGGGCATTGAGGGAGGAGATCAAGACTAAGGATGTAGAAATAGTGTGCCTAAAGAAAGAAAAAGACTTGGCACAAAAGAAGAATGTTGTTTTCATCAGCATGGTAGAGGAATTTGGGGACAATATCATGAAAGAAAAGCCACACTTAGAGCCAAAGGTACCCAAGATGTTTCCTTCAACAATGCATTATGTAAGTACCTTGGTGGACTTAGTGCTTTAAGATGAACCTTTGCGTTTTCCAGTGACAAACTATCCAACACATGAAGAAAAGCGAGAAAAGGATTTAGTGATGATAAATATTGCATCATATGAGGGTTTACTTCAGATCTTGCATGAGGAACTAAAGAAATCAAATCAAGTGTTGAATATCCATGTATGCCCCATAAGCCGTTATAAGAATCAGGACAATTTTGGAAGACAATGAAGTCTTGAAGGCTATGAAAGATGAGACCTTGGGCCGCACCGAACAATTATCACTTGTCAAGCATAAGCATGAGGCCCTTACATCAGCTCAATAACCACAAAAGGAAAGGCTAGATGAGCTTGGGAAACTCATCGCACAAAAGATGGACTTATTAGAAGGAAGGATGACTATGTCATGCCCAACATTTTTGGTCTTGGAGAATGAGAAAGGAGAGATTGCAAAAGATGAGTTAGAGTCAATTGTAGTGGATATGATAGAAAAGGAAAAGGCCACACTCCATGATTGGTAGAATCTAGAGGTGGAAATAAAATAAGAATATCTAGAATTGATTCTTTAGCTTCAAACAGAGGATGTTGCAGGGTAAAGACATTCTTTTATTCATCAATTTTTTTTCTATTCTTCTATTCATATTTTTGATTCATTTTGGAGACAACCATTTCCAAGGCAGAAATGTAATCAATATGGGGTAATGTTGATTAGTTAAAGTATGGCACTTAGCAAAGAACATACAAAAGGTTCACACGGGAAGATAAAACACATTCAAAAGTGCGAAAAGATTGGAAAGCAATCACATCTTTGGGAATAGAGAACAATTTGGTACTTATCTGTTTTCACAATGAGAATATATTTTTGGAGATAACATGCCGAACACACAAAACAGTTAAAGATTTACATGACACGCAATGGCTATTTTTGGAGGATCAGCTATGAACCACTTTACATAGATGTGGGTTAAAGATAGAATTACAAACTGATATTTGACTAAGAGATATATATTATTAGCATTCTTAAATGTAAGCCTATTATTGTAAAGGCACGTGTCTAATAGTAGCATGCAGCCTATTTCGGGATTAGCTAAGTGGTGAAAGGAAAGTCCCCACGCTTATAAATATGTAGTGAACTGTGTAGCATAGTAATGTGTGAGAATTGAGTTATTATGAGGTTATGCTGCCAAATCTGATGCACACATAGACTATGGTATTATCTATTGTAATCATCTTCTATGTATTTATTATGTTTAACACAATGGAATGTGTTGGCTGAACCAGAGTTTCAAATGCTGAGTATAATTGGTTCGTGAATGCTTTATTTCATCATGGCTATCTCTTAAATATGTTATTCTCTAGATCTAGATCTGAATACATACTATAGACTGAAATATTAGACATAGATCTGAATGCTTTAATTATTAATCATGATAAAATCCTACAAAAACAACCCTAAATAGGGTCCTAGTACCATTGTGTGCTTGGTGAGTGCTCATTCTAGGCTGAGTGATGTGTAAGTGCACTGGATTTTACTTGGTGAATTCTAGGCTACATCACCTCACCATCTATTGAGCATCTATCACAACCTCCACCATTGTCTAAGGTACCTTCTAAACAATATCAACCCTCTTCTTCCCCACCATTACATTCTCATCTAGCTCCATAGTTGGCTCCCACTTCCACCACTCCACCCCCTTCATGAGAGCCTTTGTAATTCTCTCCTCATGTTCAAACACATGATGTAATTTTTATATTACTCAACAAGCAATTGATTTGGTTACCCTCCAACAAGAATCATCCTCCAAAATGCTTGCAATGTTAGCGTGACCAATAATGTTGTAATTATCATTTCATTTCTAGCCATAGGGACAATGATTTCATTTCCCTATGTGAAAAGATACAATAACTAGTAGACTACGATATCATCTCCTTTTCCGCTCATGACCACTCATTATCTCCTTCACCTCATCAAAATAGGCGTATGCAAATTACATCTTCTCCATCAAGGGCTCAAATTTCTCATCATGATCCACCACCGGATGTTTGTTATAATGCCTCTAGCATGATTGGAACCTATAATGACTTCTAATATAGAAGGTGCAAATGTTGAAAGGTGATTTTGTCTTAAGACAGTGTACTCTTATGACTTTGGAAATCATTTTACAAAGAGAAAATAACTCATACGTTAAACAAGTACATTCTTTCGTGCTTTTTCTTAATTTAAATGGAGCAATCCACATCCTTTATGTAGAATTAATTCACTTCTTTGAATTGGGAAAAAAAAATTGTTTTCATAAAATCTTCTTTTTGAACAACATTACCTTGGATCAATTCCATTGATCCAAGGTATGATTTTAATTCATGACTTTGTGGTCATAAGGAACAAGTCAAAAAGATTAGGTGATCTCTGGATTTTGAATGTGCTAAGGAAATAATGAAGTCTTTATACCATGCTATGTATTTGAATTTCAATGATAAAGTTGGTTATTCTTTTGTTATTAGAATGCATACTTTCTTTTATCAGAACCTATTATAACTATGTTTTAATGTTAGTGACTATAGCCTAAAGCTAAGTCTAACCTATGTCTCTACGATATTTTGTTAATTAGAATGTTATGACTTAAACTAAAGACCTACCTATGGACCTATGTTGATTTCAGAAAAGTAAACTATTGCTAGCCTAACTTAAGGTATGGCTAACCAAAGAGTGACCTTTGGAATGACATGGTAATTTGGTTGGTTAGTGGAATCATTTCTAGTTATTAAATGGGATTTAATGCAGTCTTATCTCTTTTTTATCCAATTTTGGTATGGGCATGAGGAAAAATAGAGAGGGCACCTCATCCAAGTTTTGTTGCATGCAAAAGAAATTGAATTAGTTATTGCTAAAAATAGAGATGGCGGTGGCATGGAAATTAGAGGGAACTAACAGTCATGTTGAGCATTTAATGTTTTTGAAATCGGCAAAAAAATGCCTAGGAAGGTGCATGAGGGGGTTTTGGTTGTTTTGATCTTTTGTTGTTTCAAGCTTAGGCTCTACATGATGTTGTTTCAGCTCTTTGAACCACTAGTTCAATTCTTGCATGACTATTATTATTGCTTTATATGAAACTATTTGAGTGGGCACTTTGGAAACTATAAAAGAGTTGGAAAGTGTTTAAGGTTATGTTGATGTCTCGTGGAAAGGAAGAAGCTATTGAAGCTCTATTTTTGGATCTTCTATGAATCGGTGAAGGAAAATTGCTATAAGGCATGATAAGATCTACCCATTAAGTTGTTTTTCTTTTACTTAAATGATTCATTAAAAGAACTATGCTCTTGGGAATAATCTGGTTTTTGCTTGGTTGATAAGATCACTCTGCTTGTGATTTTTGTGTTGTTTATTGTGAATTCTTCTTGAATCCATTTGATATATGGAAAGTGTGATTTGGGTTTTCGATTCTCTAGATGTATTAGTTGGGTTATGCATTAATCCTTTTTCTTGTGTTTAAGATCAAGTCGAATAATTGTATGCTACCTTGTTTGATCTGTTTAAATTGTGTAGGAGGCTTGGTTTGCTTTAAAATGTAGAAATTGTTTTAAAATAATCTTGTTTCCCTCTCTATAGGAAAATTGCAGATAATAAATTATTTTAAATATCTTGACTTTGAATGAATCTTTCATGATTCTTTAGAAAAGAGGACCTTTTTGTGATTGTGATTCTGGGTTTTGTCTTTAACCTTCCTATTACAGTCATATATCCCAAAGATTAATAAGGAAAGATAAAATGTTGGGTTTTGGATTGACAAGTGGTTATCATTTCATGGACTTGTATAAGTTATTTTGGCTATTAATAAAAGTATAAAAATGTATACTTCCACTTTTACTTAAAATTGTTCAATTTTTTTCTCACGATCCTCGATTATTGGAACCCATAAGGGAAAACTCCCTTGGGTATCAAGTTCTTGTATTCTGGTTTTATTGTCAACTTTAACCTCTTTATAGTTCTATTTGTATTGTATTGATGTATTCTACATTAGCTTTGCTTATTGGTTTGTGTGCCATTAAAACTGGTTTCAATTCTTTCAGTTATTAGGAAAATTTCCTTTGTGAAAATGGGCGAAGACTAATGTTGTTGGTTCAATGTATTATATAATTTTTTTCCCTTTATGGATCGAGTTTGAAGAATTTGTGTAGACTTACCGTTTTGTTAATTATCTTCCTTCACCTCTATGTACTGTTAGGAAATTTTTACTCATTGTCTTTACGGATATTGATACTATCTTTATCATCCCATTGAATAATGAAAGGTAATGGAATGTTGGTCTTTCATCATTTCTTTCCTTTCTCCTGGGTTGTGTTAATTCAATTCAATCCTTGATTAGTTCTCTATTTGGGAATTTTAGTATGGGACAGTAGAGACTGAGTGTCAATATATGTTCTTGGTTACCTTCTGCTCTTTTTTTAATAGTGCTTAAAACTATGATGAAGTAATCTCTCCCTCTTTCCTTTAACCTTCTTTCAACCTTGAACTTGGTGAAAGTGTTGTCTTTCTTTAGTCTGTTTGTTATGCAACTTCTGGACTATCTTGTAAGATTGATTGCAGGTTGTCGTTAGGGCAGTATAGCTAAAGTTGAAAATAATTGGATGGAATATTGTGTTTGGTTGGAAATATCTTGAATAGATCCTTGTATTGGTAGAAAATATTTAGATGGTTAATTGAGTTGGATATGAATGATAAACCTTACCTTCCTACTCTCTTGACTTAACTAAAGCAATGGTGTAACCTTTTGGAATCGAGTGTAGAATTATTTGTTTGCTAATATCATCTTACCCTTTGATGAGATATGTTCTAGTTTACCTGAATCTAACCTAAATTTGTTCCTAATTCTGATTTTGAGTGTTAGGATACTCAAATCAAAAACATTTCTTAAGTTATGATGTTTTGGATCATCCTAAACTTATTATTATGCTTTTAATTTTATTATTGGCATCTCTCACTTAGGATGAATCAAGACTAATGAAAAGTTGTGTTTGCAATTGATCAACTCTTTGAGATATGCCTAAATGATAGTTTAAGTAGATACCTTCTTGAGTTAAATATTTTTAAGCGAGAAGGGAAATATGTATAGTATGTAAGAAAGTAGTAGTGAAATTATGATGAACTGTTACTTATCTGAATTTTGTTTTAATTCTTTTGATATAAAGTTCTCTACCATAAAAGGTTGAAGTTGCTTTATAACTTATGACCTACCCTTACTTTTGACTTGTTGTATATATATATATATATATATATATATATATATATATATCTTTTATTGAGTATTGTAACTCCTTTTGGTTATGTCTTTTTGAATTGCTCAAGATTGTTTCATAACAACAGAGTTCTTTTTATGAAATAGTTAGCTAAAATCACATCATTTTAATGTTTAGTGCTTATCATGCTCAGTTCAATGAACTGACCCATGCTAGCAATTTTGCAGATGGACTTCGTAAGTGATGAAGGAGAAAGATCTTTAGGAAGTTACATTTGTTTATCAAGAGACTGGATCTTTTTATGATGAAATATGGTTCATTACTGAAATGTACTTGATGGAAAATAAATTTGTATTTGAAATTTATTTAATTATTGTTATTTGACTTTAGTAATGTACAAGTGTTTGGATTTGTAAATGTATTAATCCTCTTGATGAATAAAAGAGGTGTGATGTTTGTTTGCACTTGATGTAATTCTTTTTGGAATGAATTGAATGGAAATATTAAGTAATACTTTGTCTTTCAGACAGTAACATACCTTATGGTTTGGAATAGAATAAATATAGATCTGAAATAATGTTGTACTACCTTCTCTAAGTGAAGAGGCAACTTGTAAATTTGACATTCTTGCACTAATTATCAAACAATTCATTAGACTATAAAATAAACAAATGATTGTTGAGAATTACACCTTAATAATATTTAGAAAGTACAATGGGTTTATAATGGACTTTAACCCTCAATAAGGGTAAGGAAAGACAATTCCTTTGAAAATAATCTTAGTCTTAATCTAAAGACCTTTTTGATATGAATCCTGAATGTTATCTGTAGTTGGCAAGGGTGTGCTTTCTCATGTAGAATTCCTTAACTAGAATAGGAATGTAGGGAAGGAAAAATAAATGGGATTAGACTTCATTTCAATGAACTCTATTATAAAAATAATTTACTCAGAACTTATATAAGTTGGGGCTGATTTAAGTGAGAAATTAAATAACACTTCCTAGTGTTCAGGATCTATTACGTAAAAGCATGAATCGAAATGACAATGGTTTAAATCATGGCATATGAATTATATATAAAACAAATTTATCTACATAACTTCATTTATTGCAGTCTTAAATTTGAATTGTAATGATTAAGGAAGCTAGATACTCAGTAGGGTTACTGTAATTAATCTATAAAGAGGCAACTAATAAGATATAACTTTCTATCTAAGGTATGTTCATCCAGATGAAGAAAACTCGGATGGATGTTGACACATGATAACTACAAGTAAAGTAAATTCATAAATAATAGGGTGTTTACAAGGATACTATGTTGTAGTTGACATGTTTCAACACTCTTTCGAATTTATTCAACTAGACTAACATAAATTCTCACTTGATCATATTTACGCCTAGGTAGAGATAGGGCATGACATAGTGTCGAGGTCAAATCTCATTGAATTAGTATAAATAGACACACCCAATCAACATCAGTCACTGGAGTATGTCTAAGTACCCTTAGCCACCATAAGTAGTCCTCCACACTAGGCCATGTTACTAACCTTGGCTAGGGTTAAACCTTGAACAAGTGGACTAGCAAAAGTCAGTAAAGACCATTCTAGATAACATATCAAGTAAGGTGAAGGACATATTTCGTTTGATGAGTATGTCATCTAGGAATATAAACATGAACAATATGTTTAAAATATTTGGCCAAAGTATCACAAGCTATTGGTTGCATTATCCTATGTCACCCAGTTTAAGAAACAAGATTTTAGATGAATATCAATAACAAATATTCAAATAGGCCTCTTAAACAGATCACTTGATACCTCCAAAATGGTAACAGAGCAAAGTATATGTAGGATACACATTATAAGGTTAACATGAGAGATTGATATGATCTTGATTCATGAAATTAGATATCGGTGTTTCATTGAGTCTTTTACAGCTATATATGGTATTACTGTTATGAGATTGATTGGCTATGAATGTGTGTTATAAATTATGTTAATTTAAAATAGAGAATATTATGGAAAAAAATTCCCTTGTTTTAAAGTCTTAAAATGGGAATGTTACATCTTGGTATCGTGAGTGAAGGTTTCAACTCTTGGACATATTGTGTCCATAATATGATAAAAAAATTTCTTGTTAATAGAAAATGGTTAGAATGAGAGGAAATTATGCAAACAACCCACCACGAGGTGGAGTAGAAACATTTTCCCAAAAACTTGATGAGATCCTTTCTTCTCTGTTGGACACAAGAGATTGTATGGCTATATTAGAACATCAAGTAATGGGCAATGAGGAGGATGAAGAAGATGATGGTAACAAAAATAAACCACCTCCTAGGGATAACACCAATATAGGAAATTTGGGCATTGATAACAATAACGCTGCCAATGCTAATGTAAATGCACCTAATCATCCTGAGAACAAAAAGGAGAGATTGGCGCTGAACTCACTAATGATATAAAAAGGATAAGTCCACCCAAGTTTGATGGCACTACACTAGGAGATGGATTTGATAACTGGCTCAATGAAATGGAGAAGTAATTTGATATAGTGAACTTCTCAGAGGAAACAAAATTAATATGGGGAGATTATCATATTTCCCATGAGGCATCTTCTTGGTGGGACAACCGTAATGCTGAGTTAAAAATTAATGAAACAAACATCACTTAGGATCAATTTAAAATTTATTTTAGGCAACGATGGCTACCACAACTCTTCTATGATCATAAAATGATTGAATCTCAAAAATTAGCTCAAGGAAAGTTAATTGTAACGGAGTAATGGGAGAATTTTACTAATCTTCTCAAGTACGTACCTTAGTATCAAACTCGATGAGAAGTTCGGGATATAAAAATTCATTATAGGATTAAATCCCATTTTAGGTGGTGAAGTAGATGTTCACACCCAACCACTATGGAAGGGTTGTTGAAAAATCCATAAGGCAAAAGAAGAAATTGAAAGAAATCCTTTCCCATAAGGAATAAATAAAAAAGAAAATACCTAATTCTTCTTTGTCCTTGCACCCATAAAGGTACCATGGAAAAATTTTGGTGCAAAGAACAAATTTTCTGCTGATAATAATAATAAAATTACTGAAAATAAACTTGCTCTAATGTACGAAATAATTTTGTCAAGAACAATAATAGTAGATCGAAGTCCTACGGAGGAAATAATGATAACTTTAAGGAAGGAAATAAATTTGAGCCTAAGAAAGGATCTCGTAGGAGGTTGATACAACTATGGCAAGGATCACTACGCAAATCGGTGTCCTATAAGGAAGGATGATCGTAATCAGTGACATAAGATACATCATGCCGAAGAGCTAAAAACAAGATGAAAAGCAAGTTATGCCTATCGAAGTGTCAAGTAAGTTATTTAGTATACTGTTGTTATCCAAAATCCCCCCCAGGGTAATTTTGATAACATGCATCAGATTGTAAGTCCCGAGAAAGTATATGATTCAAAGCCCAAAATCATGTTTTCTGGGGTCCCCTCGGTTTCCTTCTAACTCTCCTGTCCAAGAAGGAATCCCAACAGGTTGATAAAATGGAAGAGATGCAAAAAATATGGTTGCAGGATTGTTCTAAGGCATTTTGGGTTTGCAGGCTTGGGGCTGAAAAAATGAAGAAAATTGGCTAAGTCCTGGTCCAGGTGGTCCTTGGGACAGTTGGGACGTAAAAGCATGAATCGGCCGAAAAGACCGCCGAGTGGTCCACACGTGAAAAGGGACATCCGGGCCATGGGGATGCAAAGGACGTGAAAAGGTGAAGCGGACCGAGAGCAAAGGCGGTCCATTTTGGGCGATTCGAGAAGAATTTATCCCGGGAAGTCCGGGGACGGTTGGAACAAAGGTATGTGGAGGATGCGAAACCGGATTCAGTTCAAGCAGAGAGGACTTTCGTTTGGGACATCCGGGACAAAGGGACACGTGGGACGCGGAAAGCCAAAAGAGCCGAAAGTGAATGGAAATGTGCCATGTGTCTTCGCCGCAAAGAGGGACAAGGAAGCCCGAATCGGGTGGTTTGGAGATTTTTGTCCCAGGTAGTTTGGGACAACCGAGCCAAAAGGACACGAAGGACGTGAAGACCCGGTAAAAGCCGCCAACGAATCGTAAGCACGGGACACGTGTCCTAAGACATGGGGGAGTTTGGAGCCGAGGAAGACTTAGGAAAATTTGCAAAAATCTTGGGCCAAAAATTAAAAGGCAAAGGTCGAGCCCATACCCCTGTTGACCAACCGAACAATGCCACGTGTCCCAAGTGGCGGGGGCGCGGAAAAAATGGAAAATTTTCCAAAGTTATAGAAAGTAAAAAAGTCAAGGAAAACCCACGAAAAGGCAAGGAGAGAGAATTACGCAGCCAATCAGCACCCGACACGTGTCATCCAAGTGGTAGAGCGCGTAAAAATTTAAATATTTTCCTGCCACTCTGTAATGGCGTTTTTTACCCTAAATCTTCAAATCACCATATCTTTCGATCCAGAGCTCGGATTTTCACGTTCTTTATATCAATGGAAATATGGTGAAATTCTCTACACGATTCTCGGGGTCAATTTTGAATTTTGGTTCAGTTTGGAGAGAGAAACTTGAGAAACACCTCTGGCACATAATAATAGACAGAAATGACGTTCAACAACCAGCTTTAATACAACAGACAGTTCACCGTTTCTGCTAGACAGTCTACCGTTTTGCCAGGATTCGTCATTTCTGCCATGATGAGATGAACTAAATGTGACCTAGAAGTGGTTGGGGTAGATCTGACTTTCCTCTCTCTTCCCTCTCTCATTCTTCCTATATATTGTAAGAGGGGCTTCTTTCTAAAGGTTGAACATTTCCTATTTTGCTCCTCCCTTCTTCTCTTTATCAGGAAAATTTGTGGAGTTCGAACCTCCCATTTTGAAACTGTAATGCAATCGTGCTTCTTGGCATTTTGTAGTGTATTGTATCGGCCTTTGGAACAAGTAATGCATGATCGTGTGGATGATTCTCAACTCTCTCTGTGTTCATTTGCATCCTCCTAGTCTTTCACTGCAAGTTTTGTTATTTGTGCATGATCTTGCATCACATTTGAATGGTCTATGTTTATTGGCAAGATAGGTGTTCATCATTCCTCGGTGCATCACCTCTGTTAGCGTAGGTTTATTTTTATGTATCTTCTTACCCTGTCTCCTCGGTAAGATTAGATTAGGTTTTGAGTAAAACCTCTACATTTTCATGTGCATCTGAACAGAGGAATAGGAACTAGCCTTCTCTGGAGATTCCTTTCTCATTTTGCAAGTCCCACACTTGGGGAAAGGACTCAATGTTATGCAATCACACTGGATGCTAGTATGATCAACCTAGAAATCTGATCAGCATCCAAGGGTGCTGTGATTTTGCATCAACACCTGCATTCTTTGCACTTTTTGATACTAGAGCTACATGCTTTATTTCTACCAAATTAGCTTCAAAACTAAAAAAAGCTAGAAAATGGATAAATCATGGGTTGTACATTATGGAAATAATGTTTTCCATACAGTTTGTAAGTTTCTTTTGGAGCAATCCTATATTTGCTCATTTTTTCAACAGAAGTTGATATTTATGTTGATCCTCTAGGGTCTTATGATGTAATTATAGGTGTTAATTGTCTTGGTGAACATAAAGCAAACGTTGATTGTTTTGAAAAATGTATTATTTTCCTTGATAATCTGTAGAAAACAAAAAAACATACAGGTGGTAAAACGTGATATTTCCATTAGAAAATAGTCATCCATGCAACTTAAAAAGGCCAAAAACAAAGGTTGCACCTTGTATGCAGTAAACATTTCTGAAACAACTGAAGGGGATAGTGATTTCTTAGAAAGATAACCATTGTTAAGAAATTTTAGTGATGTGTTTCCAGAAGAACTACCTATTATTCCACCCAAAAGGGAGTTTGATTTCATGATTAACATCAAGCTAGGAACTGAACCTATTTCCAAGGCACTGTATCGAATGACTAACATTGAATTGGTAGAGCTTAAGGCATGGTTTCAATATTTTTTTTCAAAAGGTTTGATAAGACCAAGTATCTCGCCTTAGGGTGCACCTATTTTTGTGAAAAGAAAGATGGAACACTTAGATTATGCATTTATTATAGGATGTTA
Source organism: Taxus wallichiana var. yunnanensis (assembly GCA_018340775.1). Taxonomy (NCBI): domain Eukaryota; kingdom Viridiplantae; phylum Streptophyta; class Pinopsida; order Cupressales; family Taxaceae; genus Taxus; species Taxus wallichiana. The sequence continues at coordinate 198,176,030 of CM031242.1, forward strand.
AACAAATAAACAATCAAAAAAAGATATCTACTTCCTATAATTTATGACCTGTTTGATCATATGCATGGTACATCAGTATATTCTAAGATAGATCTTTACTTTGGATATCATCAGTTAAGAATAAAGGATGAAGATATTCATAAAAAAACTTTTAGGACTAAGTATGGGCATTATGAATTTACAGTTTAACCTTCTGGTTTGACAAATGCACCTACAAATTTTATGAACTTAATGAATAATATCTTTCAAGAATACTTGGACAAATTTTTACTTGTATTCCTAGACGATATTATCATATATTCAGAAAAAATTGATAAGAATAATGAGCATTTGAAGATAGTTATGGAAATCTTAAGGAAAATAATATTGTATGGTAAGTTATCCAAATGTTCGTTCTATGAGACTGAAGTACACTATCTAGGGCATGTCATAAGTAAAGATGGAATAGTTGTAGACCCATCAAAAATTGTTGCAATAACTGAGTGGCCTGCACCTAATAATGTACATGAATTTAGAAGCTTCATGGGTCTTATTGGTTACTATAGAAAGTTTGTAAAAGACTTTTGAAGGTCGTTGCACCAATAACTTCGTTGTAAAAGAAAGATAAGAAATTTGTGTGGAGTGAAAAATGTGAATCTACATTTAAGACTCTAAAGAATCAACTTACATCTGCACCTATTTTGGTTGTACCTGATCCAAATGGAGACTTTATCAGTAATGTGAGATGCTTAGTGAAAGGGCTTGGAGGTATTTTGTTACAAAATGAGCATGTTATAGCATATGAAAGAAGAAAAATCAAGTTACATGAGCTGAATTATGCTCCCCATGACCTAGAGTTTGTTGCCATTGTTCATGCACTTCAAGTATGGATGCATTATCTTTTAGGGAGACCTTTTTAATTAAATACTGATCATCTTGGGCTGAAGTATATTTTCACTCAGCCAAATCTGAATGCAAGATAACGAAGGTGGTTAGAATTTCTATCTCAGTATGATTTTGACATAATTTACATAAAAGGAAAATAAAATAGAGTGGCAGATGCACTAAGTTGTAGGAAACATATTTCTGCACTTATAATGTTGAGAACTCAGTTTAAGGATGAAGTAAAAAGTATTATGGAATCTAATTCTTATTTTTAGCAAGTGAAAACAACACTTGTTACAGATCTAAATGATGTGAGATATAGAGGTTTTCACTTTGATGATGAAAGGAATCTTGAGATATGATAATAGAGTATATATACCTTTGGGAAATGAGTTAAGAAGGAAATTATTAACTAAATTTCATAATTCACCTTTTCAGGGTATCCGGAATTATGAAAATGCTTGTTGATATAAAATAATAATATTTTTGGAAAGGGATGAAAAAAGATGTAATTGATTTTGTGACACACTGCTTAGAGTGTCAGCATGTTAAGGATGAACATATGCATCCATTTGGTTTATTGTACCCTCATAGCATATCGCAAAGTATAAATGGAAAGTAATTAGCATGGATTTTTTTAAGGGCTGCCTATGTCAAGAAATAAGCATGATGTTATTTTAGTTGTTGTTGATAAACTAACAAAGGTAGCACATTTCATTGTTGGTAATCTTAAGGATGATTCACTTGTTTTAGCAAAAATATTTGTGCATGAAATTTTTAGATTGCATGGTGTACCTGAATTGATCATATCAGATCGAGACCCTAGAATGACATCTAGATTTTGGCAAACACTCAATGCAGCCTTAGGAACTAAACTAAATTTTAGTTCAACATACCATCTGGAAATGGATGGGTAGATTGAAAGATTTAATAAAGTTTTGGAAGATATGTTACGAATGTATTGCATGGATCAGTAGTACAAATGGGAAGAGTACCTTCCATTAGTTGAATTTTCTTATAATAACATGTATCATACCTCTCTGAAAATGGCACCTTTCGAAGCATTATATGAAAGGAAATGTAGAACTCAGTTAGTTGGGATAACATAGAGGATAGAGAGGTAATTAGACCTAAGATCCTTACTGAAATGGAATAGCAAGTTAAAATGATTTGTGAACATTTGAAGGAAGTAATAGACAGAAGAAAAGTTATGTAGAATTAAAAAGGGTTGACAAGAAATTTGAACTTGGTGAAAAGGTATTTTTGTGGGTTAAACCAAAAAGAGTTCTATAACCTTTGGCAAGGCTGCCAAGTTATCACCTCGTTATGTGGGACCCTTTGAAATTGTTGAAATAATCAAGCATGTAACTTTACCACATTTTTTTTATCACGAATGCATGATGTTTTCCATATTTATTTACTTAAGAAATACGTTTCAGATTTATCACATGTGTTAAATTGGAATTCCTTATAGGTCTAAGACCCAAGAATAATTATGGTTAAACCCATTCAAGTGTTAGAAACATGCCAACTGCACTTAAGAAATCATGAAATAAGTCAATGCAAGGTCCAATGGGACCAGTTTAATGAAGAAAGTGCAACATGGGAAAACCTCAAAGATATGAAAACTACTTTTCCACATTTATTTAAACAAATTTGATTCTCTTAATTGATAAAGCTTGAAGATTATATTATTAATATATTAATAAATCTTCCCGATTTTGGGTAGATACTAAACTCTTTAGTATTGAAACAACTATTTTATGCTGAATAATTTATGAAAGTTGGAATTTCTCAATTTGGTTTTGTTATGAACTTATGAATGAAAGGATGGATCATAATGTGGATTATATTCTTAATTGAAGATATTAGACTAAGTTAATCATCAGACGATGATGCTTTTTAGGAGGGAGGTATGTAATGCCTTTAGCATATTTGGAAATTTTAATGACTTCTACTATATAAGGTGAAAACATTGACATATGATTTTTTCTTAAGAAGGTGTACTTCTATGACTTTGGAAATCATGTTTGTAGTAGAAAATAACTCATATGTTGAATAGGTACATTCTTTCATTATTTTGCTTAATTTAAAATGGTGCAATCTATCTCCTTTATGAAGAATTAATTCACTTCTTTGAATTGGGAAATTTGTTTTCTGTTTTCATAGATTCTTCTTTCTAAAAAGCATTACCCTAGATCAATTCCATTGATCTAAGGTATGCTTTTAATTCATTACTTTTTGATCATAATGACCAAGTGAGATAGATCAGGTGATCTCGGATTCGACCGTCTTAAGGAAAGAATGACGTCTGTAGACCCTACTACATATTTGAATTTTGATGATAAGGTTGGTTCTTATTTTATAGTAGAATGCATACTTTCTTTTATCGAGAACCTATTATAAATATGTTTTAATGTTAGTGACTATAGCCTAAATCTAAGTCTAACCTATGTCTCTATGATATTTTGTTAATTAGAATTTTATGACTTAAACTAAATACCTACCTATCAACCTATGTTGATTTCCTAAACTATTGTTAGCCTAACTTAAGGTATGGCTAACCTAAGAGGGGCCTATGGAATGACATGGTAATTTGGTTGGTCGGTGGCATCGGTTTCTAGATATTAAATTGGAGTTAACGGAGTTTTATCTCTTTTCAGAGCCAATTTTGGCATGGGCATGAGGAAAAGTAGAGAGGTTTGAGTGGCACCTTAGCTAAGTGTAGCTGCATGCAAGAAAACATTAAATTAGTCATTGCTAAAAATAGAGATGGTGGCGGCGTTGAAATTGGAGGGAAATACTTGAGTCTGTTGGGCATTTAATGTTTTTAAAATCGGTAAAAATTCTTCCTATGATGGTGCATGAGGGGCTTTTGGTTATTTTAATCTTTTTGTTTCGATCTTGGGCTCAACATTATATTGTTTCAACTATTTGAACCACCAATTTGATTCTTTCATGACTTTTATTCTTTCTTTACATGAAACTATTTGAGTGGGCACTTTGGAAACTATAAAAGAATTAGAAAGTGTTGAAGGTTCTATTGACATCTTGTGGAAAGGAAGAAGCTATTAAAGCTCTATTTTGGGATCTTTCGTGAATTAGTGAAGACAAATAACTATCGGGAATGATAGGCTCTACCCATTAAGTTTTTTTATTTTACTTAAATGATTCATTAAAAGAACTATGCTCTTGGGAATAATTTGGTTTTTGCATGGTTGATAAGATCAATCTACTTGTGATTTTTGTGTTATTTATTATGAATGCTTATGGACTCCATTTGATAGATGGAAATTGTGATTTGGGTTTTCAATTCTCTTGATGTATTATTTTGGTTATGTATTAATCCTTTTTCTTGTGTTTAAGATCAAGTCAAAGAACTGTATGCGACCTTGTTTGATCTGTTTAAATTATGTAGGAGGCTTGGTTTTCTTTAAATTGTAGAACTTGTTTTAAAATAATCTTGTTTCCCTCTCTGTAGGAAAATGTAAATAATAAAGTGTTTTATAAATTTTGACTTTGAATGAATCTTTCATGATTCTTTAAGAAAGAGGACCTTCTATGATTGTGATTTTGGGTTTTGTCTTTAACCTCCATGTTGCAGTCATATATCCTAGAGATTAATAAGGAAATATAAATTGTTGGGTTTTGGCTTGAAATTGGTTATCATTTCATGGAATTTTATAAGTTATTTCAGTTTTTAATAAAATTATGAAAATGTATACTTTGATTTTACTTAAATTGTTTGATTGTTTTCATGAAGCCTAATTATTGGAACCCATAAGGGAAAACTCCCTTGGGTATTGGGTTATTGTATTTTGGTTTCATTTTCAACTTTAACCTCTTAATAGTTCTATTGGAATTTTATTGTTGTATTGTGTTAGCCTGTTTATTGGTTCATGGGCCATTAAAATTGGTTTCAATTCTTTCAATTATCAAGAAATTTTTCATTTGTGAAAATGGAACGAAGACTCATGTTGTTGGTTCAACATATTATATAATTATTTTCCCTTTATGGATCTGAGTTAGAAGGACTATGTAGACTTACCCTTCTATTAATTCTCTTCCTTTCACCTCTGTGTCTATTGGGAAATGTTTACTTGTTGTCTTTGCAGATATTGATGCTATCTTTACCATCCCCTTGAATGATGAAAGGTAATGGAATGTTGGTTGTTCATCATTTCTTTCCTTTCTCCTGGGTTGTGTTCATTCAATTCAATCCCTGATTAGTTCTCTGTTAGGGGATTTATGTATGGGACAATAGAGACTGATCTTGTCAATATATGTTCTTTGTTACCTTATGCTCTATTTTTAATAGTGCTTAAAAGCGTGATGAAGTAATCTCTCCTCTTTCCTTTAAACTTCTTCAAACTTGAACTTGGTTGAAATTGTTTTCTTTCTTTAGTCTATTCATTATGAAACTTCTAGACTATCTTGTAAGATTGATTATAGGTTGTCATTAGGGAAATATAACTGGAGTTGAAAATAATTGGATGGAATATTGTGTTTGGTTGGAAATATCTTGAATAGTGCCTTGTTTTGGTAGAAAATATTTACATGGTTAATTGAGTTGGATCTGAATGATAAACCTTACTGTCCTACTCTATTGACTTAACTAAAGAAATGGTGTAACTTTTTGGGATTGAGTGTAGACTTATTTGCTTGCTAATATGATCTTACCCTTTGATGAGGTCTGTTTTAGTTTGCCTGACTCTAACCTAAATTGGTTCCTAATTCTGAGTTTGAGTATTAGGATACTCAAATCAAAAACACATTTTAAGTTATGATGTTTTGGATCATCCTAAACTTATTATTATGCTTTTAATTTGATTATTGGCATCTCTGACTTAGGATGAATCTAGGATAATGAAATATTGGATGGAAAGTTGTGTTTGCAAATGATCTACTGTTGAGATATGCCTAAAAGATAGTTTAGGTAGATACCTTCTTCTGTTAAATAGGTTTAACTGAGAAGGGAAACATGTAAAGTATGTAAGAAAGTAGTATTTAAATTCTAATGAAATGTTACTTATTTGAATTCTGTTTTAATGATTTTGATATAAATTCAATAGCATAAAAGGTTGAAGTTGTTATAACTTATAACCTAACCTTACTTTTGACTTGTTGTTATATATATATATATATATATATATATATATATATATATCTTTATTGTGTATTGTAACTCCTTTTATGTATGTCTTTCTAAATTGCTCAAGAATGTTTCATAACATTAGAGTTCTTTTTATGAAATAGTTAGCTAAAAGCACATCATTTTAATGTTTAGTGCTTATCATGCTCAATTAAATGAAGAACTAACTTGTGCTAGCAAGAGATGGAATTTGTAAGTGATGAGAGAGAAAGATCTTTAGGAAGTTACATTTGATTCTCAAGAGACTGGATCTTTTTATGATGAAAAAATGGTTCATTATATAAATGTACTTCATGGAAAAGAAAATTTTATTTGAATTTTTTTATTATTAAGGAAAATAGTTTTGAAGGGACTATACCCTATATATAAAGGGCTCAAAAGCCGATATCATAAGTGAGAGAAACATCCCCGAGTAGAAGCGAAACACAACCAATCTAAAAGGGCTCATCAGCCAAATAAAACAAAAATTAGAAGGAAGGATCCAGACGAAACACAACCAATCTAAGATGTACAATGATCCAAAAAGTAGCAGAAGAGATCAAAAAGCAAAAAAAATATATCCATCATATAATATCTCCGCCAAAAAATAGCTCCCAGAACCACAGTTATTATAAGAACTTCGCAGCAAAGACAAACAACATCACAAAGACTCCTTTATTTGATAGCCCTATCAATCTTGGTTTTGATAGCTTGCAGTGACATGAAGAAGGCAATGGTTGTGGCCTGAGAAGAGTCTTTCAGATCCACCTGAGCAATTTCTATATCCCTTTTCTCTTTGGGGCCCCAAATGTCTTCATTAATCCCACTTAAACTGCAAACACTATGAACATGTTGTTCAATGAAATTATAAATACTTTTAAGAGCAGATAGTATGCAGTCATTGTGACTTTTTGCATTTCCCATTCTACCATCCAAAGACTATAACTTCTTGAATACTTCAGCAATAACCCCCTCCTCATCATCACTTTGTAGTATTCCTTTTCCCTTAGCTTTTTCCATATTTTTGATAACCCCTTTGAGTTCTTGTATTTCCTTTTCCATCCTATCCACTCTGACCATCAAATCCTCCTCCTTAGGTTCCTCCATCGGTTGGCTGATATGCAGGAGGTTCTCAGCAAGCTCTAGGTCTTTGTGACTTCTGAGAACCCGTTGAGAAGTAGGGATTTTAGTTTTTATGCCCTTTCTTTTCTTGCTAGAAGCAACAGTTTCAATCTTCCTTTCCAGCAGGGGGGAATGAAGGCAGTGTGAGCAGGGGGAGGTATGGAGGAAGAGGGTGGAGTAGGATTCATGCGGGGACAGTTTGAACAGTGGTGATGGATCAGCAGGATTAGCCCTTGATGCAGAGGGACAGCCCTAGAATGGCTCTGAACTTCCCTAACTGATTTCTCTAGCGAGTTTATCAAGTAGTGAGGGAAGCTGATGGTTATATTTCTATGAAAGTGGTTAAGAAATATCAAATGTTTTTGAGGTATAGTAACAAACCTTCCTTCAAGAGTTACATACCTAACAACCATCCTGGCTAGCTCAGCAAAAGGCTCAGGAATCGAAGCCACCTTGATGCCGGCAGTCACAAACTCAAGATTCTCCCCATCATCCAGGAATTTCTTAGTCTCCACCTCCCTGTCTACCTTCTTATTGAAGAATTTGGTGCCATCAAGACTGAGTCCCGTGATCTGGGTGATGAGCTCCTCCGTGATCTCAACCTCCATGTTGTTGTATTTGACAACCCGATTCTTCCATCCCTGGGTGAATCTAATAGAAATATCTTGATCAAAACCTTGAATCCTTTCTATCAAATTTGACAATCCCCAATTTGAAGGTAGTTCCAAAGCATAGCATCCTCTTTCCACGTTGGATTATGGGTGGGTTCTATTTTTCATGGAGGACCCCCCATTTTTTCCAGTGTTTCTCTTCTCAACGGTAAAGAAGTTAGCACTATGCGGGGCTGAACTTTGTTTTTGTGAATCTTTCCCTTCCGTGAAAGAAGATGTAATTATTAGACCATACTTGTAATTAGTGTCCCACTCCTTGGCTTTCTTTCTATGCCAAGAAATGATGACAGTCCAGTTCACACAAATCCCATCAATCATACAAATCTTATATGATGTCATCATTCTGTACTTGAGGATCCACACATTAGCATCCACATTACAACCGTTAGTGATGATTTTCTCGGCCATGTAGATCATTGATTATGTCTTTATTGACTTGAGTGGGCAGAACGTCCCCCCTTAGCCAAGTTTGAAAAGTATTAGTAACACCAAGGTTTTCCAAACCATCTGCGACCCTATTTCCTTCCCGATAGGTGTGGGTGATTTTAACATTTTCAAAACTCTTGCATATATCAATAGCTTCACCAATGAAATCTCTAATTGACCAGCTGGGGTGTTGCTTTTTGTTTAAGAGATTGATGATATTCAGAGAATCACCCTCAATTATAATATTCAGAATATTACAATCTCTGGCAAGCCTTATTCCCCATAGAGCCACCAGAGCTTCAGAGTAATGGTTAGTTTGCCTACCCATTTTCCCAGAAAAAGTAGCAACAAAACAGCCTCTTTGATCTCTGATGACTCCTCCACCTCCAGAGTCTCCGGATTTCCTTTTGAGGCCCCATCAAAATTTAACTTATGCCAATCATTGGGAGGCTTAATCCATCGGATGGTGGTTCTATCTATACCATTTTTATTCTTTTTGAAGGCAAAGTGTCAATATTCCAATCAGTCATAATGTATTCTTCTTTCTCAGGGTAAAGTCTATTTTTAGGAGGTTTAAATCTAGCAATATTATCCTACACAACAATGATAATTTCCTTGTAGACTTTGTTACATGCCTTTCTAGTGTTTCTGAAAATGCCATCATTACGAGCCTTCCAAACTCGCCACATAGTGTGAGGTAAAACAAGTTGCCACAATCTCTTCACCACACAATGCTTATACAGAGAGTCCCATTGTTCCCAGGCCTGAAGATAGGTAAGAGGAAAAATCCATCTCTGATTAAATTTTGCAAAAACAAGATGCCAAATTTTGGAAGCATACTCACAATGAAGAAATAAATGTTTTATGTCTTCTACCTCTTTCGACACACACATGCAACATCTATTCGGCATGATGAATCCCTTCTTGATGAGGTTGTCATTAGTCAGGATCTTCCTTTAATGATGAGCCACCAGAAGAAGTTCACTCTAGGGGTTAACTCAGACATCCACAACTTGTGCCACTTAATTTCACTTTCAATAGAGACAAAGAAAGAATTATATCCTGATTTAACAGAGTATTCCCCATCAAAAGAATCTTTCCAGATGAGTTCATCCTTAAGATTTTGGTTACTAATATGGATTAGAGAAAGTTGATTCTGTAAAGATGAAACATCAGCCTGTACATTATCATTCTCCACTTTTAGTTGTTTCCATTTTCTTTTGTTTTCATCCACCTCAATGTATCCTTGTATTTTGTGTCCATACTTTGTAATTAAGTTGTCTTTAATGTGACCATAAGAAGAAATCCAGTTAGAATCAATCCATTTATCAGTCCAGAAGTTAATGTTTTGCCCATCCCCAAGCTTCCAGCTACACCCCCTAAGAAATGATGATGTCTCTTTGTGAAGAAGGTTGTTCCAAAAATAGAACCATTCGGAAGAGACTGATCATAAATAAAGGAAATCTTGCTTTGGTTTGAAAGGTATTTGATCTTAACCAACTCTGTCCAAGGCTTGTGCTCTTTTATAAGTCTCCAACCTAACTTTGCAATAAGGGCAACACTCATATGTTTGATATCTTTGATGCCTAACCCCCCAAGCCTCTTTGGTTTACATACCTGCTCCCAAGCCACTAGATGATACCTGAACCTGTCCTCAGTACCATGCCATAAAAAGTGCTTTTGAATCTTTTCAATACTATTTTCATCACTGCTGCTGGTATGCTGAACATTGACATGATGTAAATAGGTAGGTTTTGGAGCATGCTTTTTATCAATAAGCACTTGCCTGCACTTGAAAGTATAGCTCCTTTCCAGCCAGCCAATTTTTTTTGAAATCTCTTAATAAGATCATTCCAGACCTCATTAGAAATCTTGCCAGTACTTAAAGGTAAACCTAAGTAAGTAGCGGGAAGAGAATTAATAGTGCATCCTAGAATATTAGCAATCTTTCTTTTCCTTTCCATAGGAGTATTGAAGAAATATATAGAGCTTTTGTCAAAATTAACTTTTTCCCCGAGGCTTCCTCATAGAACCTAAGGACAATTTTGATAGCCTTTGCCTCAATTATTGAGGCCATCAGAAGAAGCAGAGTGTCATCAATAAACTGTTGGTGGGAGGAGATCTGATTGCCAGAAGTTGGAGGAAAGCCTTTTATCATGCCAATGCAAATAGCTTTGGAAATAGATCTGCTTAAACTATCAGCCATTATAATGAATAATAGAGGGGAAATTGGGTCCCCTTGCCGGATTCCTCTATTGCTGGCAAAAAAACCCACCGGTTCCCCATTAACAACCACTGAGAATCTAGAAGTAGAAATACAAGAGTGAATGATTTTCCTAAATTTAATTTGAAAACCAAACTTGGATAAGACCTCATCCATGAATCTCCAGGAGACTCTGTCGAATGCTTTATGCATGTCTAGCTTGATAGCCATCCCAACCTTTTTACTTTTATCCATAGAATGTATAGTTTCATGAACCATGATAATTCCATCTTGAATAATTCTTCCCTGAATGAATCCGCTCTGCGTTGTTGTGAAATGATCTCCATAAGAATAGGTTGCATTCTAGTGGTAAGAATCTTTGTGAAGATCCGATATATTACATTAACTAAACTGATTGGCCTGAAATCTTTGAAGTCCTTTGCATCTAACTTCTTCGGGGCAAGCACAATGTGTGTATTATTTAATTCTTTAATAAGATTTCCAGTTCTATAAAACTCATTAACAACTTTCAATAGATCTTCAGAGCATATTTCCCAACATATTTGGTAGAAGTTAGCCAAAAACCATCGGGACCTAGAGCCTTATCCCCCTCTAAAGCAAAAACAACCTTTTTCAATTCCTCGATGGTGACAGTTTTGGAAAGACTATTAAATCTCTCAGCAGGTATTAGATTATTAGGAATGGAGTCTAAGAGAAAGGAGGCTACTTGTTCATTGTAGGAATTATTATTAGTGAGTAGATTCTTGTAAAATTTGAGGGCTTCTTCTTTGATGTCCTTAGAATCCTTAGTAATGTTTCCATTGTCTTTAGAAACCTCATAAATTCTGTTACAAGCTCTATGCTTGAGGGCTGTCAAATGAAAAAAATTGTATTCATGTCTCCTGATTTAAGCCAAAGGGCTCTAGACTTCATTCTCCAAAAGGATTCTTCATGGCCGTTTATATTATGCAGATCTGAGAGAATTTTTTTTTCCCACTGATGATCCTCTAGAGACATACCTTTCACGGAAACATTGAGTTCAAGATCTTCCAAATGCTACTTAAGTTCTTTCTTCTTTTCAAAAATATTTCCAAAAACCTCTTTATTCCATATTCTAACCTTTTGCTTAACATTTTTCAACTTCTGTAGAAGCCTATATTGGGCCATCCCTGTGCCTTCCCAATACCACCACTCTTTAATTTTGTCCAGAATATCTTCATGCTTGAACCACATTTTCTCAAATTTGAAATTCACCATGAAAAGATTTTGCCCAATTGAAGAAATTTAGGACAATAGGATTATGATCAAAACCCGTTCTGGGGAGAGAAGAAAGATGAAAATTCTGATCCAAGATCCAATTAGTAGAAATAAGAGATCTGTCTAGTTTAACCTGGATTAAGTTCTCCCCAAATCTTTTGTTAGACTAGGTAAATTGATTGCCATGAAGCTCTATGTCCATAAGATTAAGAGTCGAAATGAAGCCAGAAAAATATTCCATACTAAGAGAAAATTTAGAGCTTCCCCCAAAATTTTCTCCAGATTTAAAGGAGTATTGAAGTCTCCCATAATCAACCAGTTCATGTTCTCAACATTATTTCTAAACAAGGTTAACTCCTTCCATAAATTTCTTGTACCAGTAACATTATTGGGTGCATAAATATTAGAAAGAATCCAGGTATGATTATTCTCAAGACTTTTAAAGATTATAGCTAAATGGTTCTGGGAGGAGGAGAGTACCTTACCATTAACAATCTTGGTATCCTAGAAGATCGCTAAGCCTCTAGAAGCACCTTGAGAATCAACAAACAACAAAGGCAGCGTTCTCCCAGAAATATCTTTTGCAATCTTCAATAGCTTTACTTTTCATTTTAGTTTCCTGAATAAGAAGGATGCTAGGTCTGTTTGATATTTTAATTTCCTTGAGCATTCTTTTCTTAGGCCCCCATTGAGGCCTCTCGAAATTCCTAGAAATAACTTTCATTAAAAAAATTTTGGAGATGTAGTTGCTAGATGGTTCAAAATTCTTTGTGTACCATCTGTAATTTCTTTTTCAGTCTCTTTTTCTCTTGCTTCTCTCTTTGATAGTCTACCTTTTCTATATGGGACTCCAATATTTGCAGTTCTTCTAGCAGTGGCCCTTGTGATTCTTGAGGTGGAAGCTTCCCAGCTTCCAATCTGCTTCTTTTTATCACTATAAAGTGATTCAAAAATTTCTTCCAAACTTTTTAGTCCTCTTTTCTTACTTCTCACTATGATGAATCCATCATTATCACAAGTTTGGTATACTTTTCTTGCTAGTAGGGGTAATTTCCCCTTCCTCTTTACCTGTGACAATATCAGTCTGTTTAACCATTTTAGAAGCGAGCTCCTCCATATCAGTAAACTCTTTATCTTGGTTTAGATCTCGTGCAATGGATTCCAGAGCCTCTTTGACTTTTCCTTGTCTCATTTTGAGTTTCTCCAGAGAGTTGTTTCTATTTAACTGCTCTTGATGAGTAGTAGTTTTTTCCATCTCTTCTTCCTTAGAAGTAAGAGAAATGATAACTTTTTCATTTTCTTCATCAACCTCCATACTCAACTTTACCGGATTTGGTGTCATAGTGTTCATTGCTGAATCCACTGACATATCCCTTTTTCTTTCTTCCTTTTTTCGATTCCAGATCTATTTCCTATTGAGCCTCATCTAGCTTTTTCGATTGGTGAAATTTAGGTCTCCATAGTTTTCTATAAACCTGGTGGCCTCTTTTCCTTAAATCCTTTTTTCCATTATTTTAGCCTGGAATGCATCTGCAAGCGTCTACCTCTAGTAATTAGATCTATTAGAGGCTCTTTATCAGCCTTCTCCATTTGTTTCTATCCTTGAGCCTCAGATAGATCTGATGGTATTTCCACTTTTACATTATTTTTTAGGCATTTGCTGGAAAAGTGACCTAATTTATGACATTTTCTACATCTTAGTTGGAAAGCTTCATATTCTATTTGTTGTTTCCATGCTCCAAATTTGGACTGCAGAATGATGTGATCAGGTAGCTCTTGATCCATTTCAGTAGAGACACAGAACCTAGCAAATGCCAGTCTTGACCTATTTCTCGTGGGTCCATCCAGCCCAACTAGTGAACCAATTGATTTGGATATATGAAGGAGGATTTCATCATCCCATAAATGAAGGGGTAGCCCTGGGAGTCTACACCAGATGGGTATGGCATGAATGTTCTCAGCATATGGATTGAACCTAGGATACCATTTTTTTAGAAACAGTCCCATATTGCCCAGACACCAGGGACCTCCCAATAAGACAGAGTCAACATCAGTTTGGAGATTAAAACGGGCCAGAAAAAATCCCTTTTCCATGGTGGTGATGATCAAATCCCCTTTTGGTTTCCATCTGTGAATGGCCCATTTTCTAATAATGTCCACATTGGGTCTTGATCCTAGAAATTTTTTGACTAGGGCTAGATTGGTTTTCTCTAGTGCTCTATGCAGACATCCGTCAGGCACTTGTATGTGGGTCACCCCTCAACATATTTTTACTTTTAAAAATCAGATCACATGTAGGATGAGGACCCACATTTTTGTCAGGAGGTATCTTTACAGAGGAGCTCTAGATTACAACATCGCCGGTGTGCTGAAAGATTCCAAAACTACCACCTTTAGCCGATTTTTACAAACATGTCTCAAGTATAAGTCTCCATGATGAAAGAAATTCAGCAGCCAAAGCACGCTGAAACCACACTCTCAAAGCCCTCAGTCCTCCATGATTTTCAAACACGCAGTCCTTGATTTTCAAACACTCGGTCCTCCTATATAATTTATTTGCAATTTATTTAATTATTATTTTTTACTTTAGTAATGTCCGAAGTGTTTGGGCTTGTAAATGTATGAATCATCTTGATGAATAAAATATTTGTGATGTTTGTTTGCACTTGATGTAATTCTTGTTGGAATGAATTGAATGGAAATATTAAGTAATACTTTGTCTTTCATACAATAACATACCTTATGGTTTGGAATAAAATAAATATAGATCTGAAAAAATGTTATAATACCTTCTCTAAGTAAAGAGGCAACTTGTAAAGTTGATATTCTTACACTAATTATCAAACAATTCTTTAGACTAAAAATAAACAAATCATTGTTGAGAATTACACCTTAATAATATTCGGAAAGTACAATGGGTTTATAATGGAATTTAACCCTCAATAAGGGTAAGGAAGGATAATTCCTTTGAAAAGAATATTATTCTTAATCTAAAGACCTTTTTGATATGAATCCTGAATGTTATATTTAGTTGGCAAGGGTGTGATTTCTCATGTAGAATTCCTTAACTAGAATAGGAATGTAGGGAAGGAAAAATAAATGGGATTAGACTTCATTTCAATGAGGTCTATTATAAAAAGAACTTGCTCAGAACTTATATAAGCTAGGGCTGATTTAAGTGAGAAATTAAATAACACTTCCTAGTGTGTTGGATCTGTTATGTAAAAGCATGAATCAAAATGACAATGGTTTAAATCATGGCATATGAATTAGATAGAAAGTAGATTTATCTGCATAACTTCATTTATTGCAGTCTTAAATATGAATCTTAATGATTAAGGAACCTAGTTACTCAGTAGGGTTGCTGTAATTAATCTATAAAGAGGAAACTAATAAGATATAACTTTCTATCTAAGGTATGTTCATCCTAATGAAGAAAAATTAGATGGATGTTGACACATGCCACTGTAGTAAAGGACCTTCATAAATACTAGGGTCTTGAGAAGGATACTATGTTGCGGTTGACATGTTTCAAAACCCTTTTGAATTTATTCAACTAGAATTTAGTATAAATTATGACTTGATCACAATTATACCCTAGGTAGAGATAGGGCCATGACCTAGTGTTGGGGTCAAATATCGTTGACTTAGGATAAATAGACATGCCCAATCGACATAAGTCAATTGAGTATGTCTAAGTACCCTTAGCCACCGTAAGTAGTCCTCCACACTAGGCCATGTTACTAACCTTGGCTAGGGTTAAAAATTGAACAAGTATACTTTGGAAAAGTTAGTAAAGACCATTCTAGATAACATATCAAGTAAGGCGAAGGATGTATTCTATTTGAAAAGTATGTCATATAGGAATATAAACATGAGAAATATGTTTAAAATCTTTGGCCAAAGTATCATAAGATGTTGGTTGAGTTATCTGTGTCACTTAGTTTAAGAAGTGGGATTTTAGATCAATATCATTAACAAATATTCAGATAGGCCTCTTAAACAGATCACTTGATACCTCCAAAAGGGTAATAGAACCAAGTATATGTAGTATACACATTATAAGGTTAACATGAGAGATTGGTATGATACCAAGTCATGAAATGAGAGATTGGTGTTTCACCAAGTCATTTACAGCTGCATATGGTATTCTGTTATGAGATTGATTGGCTATGAATGTGTGTTCTAAATTATGTTAATTTAGAACAGAGAACATTATGCAAAAAAATCCCTTGTTTCTAAAGTCTTAAAATTGGAATATTACATTGGTTTGATGCGACATCCATCATTTCCACCATAACATTCATTGCATCCATTACATTCACATTATCCACCGCTTCATGCTACTACATCTCACGGTTTTCCACTAGTTCCTACATAACACGTCGTCACTACACATGACATATCATTTGTTTCATATACGCATGCTCCATCCATTCCACATGTATCCACCACCACCCATTATCTTGGTCTTTGGTAGGTGACTTTTATCACCTTACTCATTGATGAAGCACTTATGTTCTTACGTTTATTACACGACTATTGAGGGTTTAGCTCTAAGAACATTTCATCACATGCTCTATCATTCATTTAGTGCATGCCAATCATTTCCGATGATGCACTCTTGCTTATGTGGCTCATACTTGACTATTGAGGGGTCTTCTTCCATGATTATTTTCATTCACCCACTAGGGGGCATCGTTACTCCCCCTTTTATTTTCATCATCTTCTCATATTACAATTACATTACATTATCACATATTCCTTACGATAAATATATCTATTTCCACATTTATTCTATTTATCATCATTACATTGCCTACGCGATACACATTTGCTTCATCCCATTACTCACATTACATTAGTTATCTGCATCATCCATTACCATGCATATTTAACCTATCATTACTAACATCATCATACAAATTTATATTCATCACATGCAATATAATACACATACTATTACAATAACCATTGAACCATACCATATCCATTACATCACAATGGTAAAACATATCAACATTGATCTAATATATATCAAAAATAGGTGTCCATGCATACATCATCCATATAATCATCATCACAAAAAAATGTTTCATAATTGGGGATAATGCCCCCACATCATATATAATCATCACTATCAAAGATCATCATCACTATCACTCTCGTGTACCATAAGAGCCTTAGAATTGGATACCTCACCACCAACGCAAGGCCACATTTTGCGGACCTAAAACTTCTCCACCTGCCTACATAACATAGAAATCTCCATATTCTACTCGAGCACCAAATTGCAAATCTACATATCCTGTGAACACATCCCGGGCCAAGGGACTACTACCTATTGCCTCTCACGCACATTGAGCCTCCTCACATGCCTCTTCCCTCTTGCCAAGTATCATTATACAAGTCATCTTTGTTGTGCCCACTAGCTCAAATAGATGGGCATGCTCACCTGCAATATTGTCCACACACTCTAGTATCCCTCCACATAATACATCGCCTAACATATTTTGCATCAATGTTTTGATTGATGTGTTTACTAGCAATAACCAATAGGCATGTCTTGGATACATAACATACAACCCCATGTTATTCAAACACGTAAAAAAACCATACAAAATTCATTAGTAACACTATAAGTATACACAAATACTTGCGTTCACTGAGATGCCTTTATAGGGTTAGGGACACCTCCCTCACCCACTCCTCCTGGTGGAAACTCCATAACACCTCGAATATTGGATGTAAAAATAGCCACCGATGTGTTTCCCACCATACTCAATACTCCTTAGTGAACCCTGTGTCATCTATATCCATAGGTGTTATTACTAGATCTATCTCATCTAGACCTAACGGTGTCAATTACTTTAACATGGGACTGGCCTCACACCTGCCCTCCTAGGGGCCTTGATAGCTCTCAACCATATGTATGGCTCTAGGAGAACATCCTACACCACACCAAATTGCCGTGATATTCTCTCCACGAAGAAACTCCGCCACACCCGGAAAGAGGTCCTCTAGCCATATGGTCTTCCAAATACATCACAACTTTGTAACATCCTTAGGAAATCCCCATAATCACAATATGGCCTCCATATAACCACCACCATCTCCATCCTATCTATCGGGCTTTGAAACTATTTCCATCTTCCTACTATGGATATCCACCCAGTGTCGACCAAATATCTTAGGTTGATCCCACTCTCCTCGTGTCCCCTACAAATTTACTCAATACTGCCTATATGCTCATATGCCCATACATGTAGTAGTGTGGTGGCCCCTATAGCCCCACCATGCTCATCCTACATAAACCGATATAAGTCCCCATATAAATGGGCCAACACACAACATGCCCATGCATATCTCATCCCATCCTCCTCTATCCACTACCATATGTCATGCATCTTATACAATATGTCAAACCTCCTCCCTCTATAGCTACACATGATGTAATCACTACTGCGATGAAATTATATAACCACAGAACTCTAGACTGCAATATCACATCCAAACTTATATGGGCCTTAGTAGGTACCTAGGCCCATGTAAAATATCATTTAGTTGAGTGCATCTGATGCTCCATATCCACTACTTCCATCACTCGTAACCTCTCCCCAATAACTAGCAATTGCAATATGTGATAGACATCATCCAACATCACCATCATCTCCCTTGTCGGTAGCCAAAATGTTCACGTATTGGAACACCACCTCTCACATAATATAATCAACATGGGAATATTATGGGCACATCCCCCATCCGTGCTATATGACATAGGCCAGCATAGTCGATCACATCCCACTCATCATTTGACAAACCCAATACCATTAATGTACTCAAGTGTTGACCACCATGGAACTCCCTCTAATGGATATCCCTCTCGTATAACACCGAACAACAACATCAATGTTAGAATACCTTACACAATAAAATGAAAATCTTCAAACATATTTGAAACATATCCCCTAGAATTCTCCCTAAATAAAAAAATGGACCAGGGCCCCCAGATGCAGGACTAGGGAACCTAAGAGCATGACACTAATGCCCAGTTCTAGGCACTCTAGTCCTAGGGGTCACTAGCGCCCTCACCGCTCTTGTCTGGGTCCTAAACATCGAGAAAATAAAAAACCCTAAATTTTCAAAATTCAACTAAAATGCCTAGTACACCCTACATTTTTGCAAAAATAATACACTTACCAACTCCACAGTAGTATGCGATGCCACAACGGTCACCACTCTCTCAAACTAGCTAGGATGTAATGGTCTCACTTGAGGCATCTCTACTCACTTCGTATACACTCTCACACTTGCGTAAAAGACAAATGAAGTGATAAGTTACCTTTTCACTTTACTATTTATAATCACATTTCAAATGCCACCTTTACTATGGGCTATATTTTGTGCTTATCACCATGACTAATACACACTACACTGTTTCACTCATATCTTGAGCATTTTTACTCTAAGTTACACCCTGTTTGTGGAATTACTCTTAGAATTCCACCTACCACCATATAGCACATTTTTCACATGGATTATATCCCTTTACTTTTATTTCCCATCCACTACACACACATTTTAACCTCTTGTCGTTACTTTCAGCTTAGAGTTCATTCTTTTTCATCACTCCCTCTTTTGTTGAAAGGGGGCATATTATTGGGGGTCCCCTTATAATCCCCCTTATGTCACCATGCATTACAATATCATGAATCCAACACATTGTAATTTATACCATGAAATTTCACCATCAATCCCCCCTAATGACCTAATATGGGGGCAACAATCATTTAACACTTCCCAAACACGATATAACCTATAAAATCCCCCTAATGAACTAAATTTGGGGCAACAAGTGACTAAAAATATTTTTACGTGGCATCTCATCATTTTTTTAGTAACTTTCCCCTAATGAGCTAACGAATGGGTGATTAGTGAAAAACCCCTCTATGAGTAACCAATCAACCAATCAAAATCGACACGTCTAAATCAAATGATATCATTCAAATATACAAGTAGTCTCCCATATGACCTAGCTTTTGAGTTACATTCACAACTTATTTCCCAAATGACAAAATTGGGATTTTATTCTATATTCCACGTTTGCTTCCAGATGACCTAACTTAGAATCCATCTCATTTTCTATCGCGTTCACTTCCAGATGACCCAAATTGGAATATTTCACATTGTATCAATACCTTTGGAGTGGGGGAAAGAGTGTCTTTCCCCTATCACTCCTATATGGGTCAATTGTTTAATCAAAATATTTTTGATCCAAAAATAAAAACATGTTGATATGAGTCCATTTGCAACAGATAGATCTTGAGGATGTAGTTAAAGTTTAGATAATAACACACTTTTCTCCCTACACTCTTCCTCTGGTGGAAGGATGCCCAAATCCTCCAATTATTCCATTCATATATAAGCATTCGGGTTGGGAACTGATCACTCCCTACCCACCTATTTGTTATCAAACCACGTTCGAAATCATCATATATCCTAATCATCATTCTCATTTACCACACTTCATCGTGACACTTACACTTTTCGTTACATTGTATGGATCAACTCACTAATCCATGGTTTGGAAATATTTTATAGTTCTATCACCACAGTTCTACTACACATCTACACATTCTTCTATAGTATGGACTTCTCTAGTTTTTTTTTCTCAAGTACGCATATCTATCTACTTTATGTTATTGATATTTCTACTCACCAAATTTTTTTGGGTAAAATGTAGTCACAAAATCATGCACTTATCATTACATTTATACCACTTTGAGTATGTTATTTTATATATAGATCTTGCATAGTAAAATTATTCACTAGTGACCCACATTTGGTCTTGTTATCATTCATTCGAGTGTCACGGTTATTTTTCCATTTCATTCATCCCTTGTCATTAAACATTTGGGCATCTTTTATGGTGTTTTAGGTGTTGTAATTTTCTCAGTTGTCATCTCTAGGTCTATGTTGGGGTGCCTCGGGGTGCCTTTGGTCATTGATTTTAGGTTTCCATGTTGTCGTAATTTTTGGTCTACTTTTTTATTTGAGGTTAGTGTGAATTTTTACCATGTGCATTCCCCTAGGTTGCGGTTTGTAGTTTCAGGTCACTAATGTTGAAATTTGAATAAGAGATCCCTATATAAACATATCATACTCACTATATTTAGGGTGAACATCTTACTATCAAAGGCAGAAATATACTAAGACAAGGACTGCTTTTGGGCATCCTCTACATCTCGCATCACACAAGCATAGGGGGAAATGGTTGTATTATTTCTATTCCATCCACCATTTGCATTTTACATCTAGGTATTGCCCCCTACAACTACATCATTGATGGAATTCTAGGCAAAAATTACACAAACACGCACATAGAACTACATGGGGTTTGAAATGTAGTGCAACACTCAGTCGTAAGACCACTAGTTTTGAAGCTAAGGTCAATCAGACCTATTCATATGCATTTTTATTTTTAGCAATTGATGCTTTGAATAGGGTTTTGCAGGTATATCTTCATGAAACATTTACAATGACATAGGTGACATTACTGAAACAGCTAATGTGATAGGAATGAAGGTATTGCAAAGATATTTTGACACTACCAAATCTCAAGTTCGAGATTTGCTACAATCTACAAGACCCAAATTACAAACTAGGGAACCCTAGGGCACCCTAGTATCCTCTTAGGCACCTCAATACAGACAAATATTCAACTTCTTCCCTTCCCAAGGACACTTAGTCACAACCTTCCCAGTCTTAATACCTGCATTGTTACATTCCAACACACAAAGTGAGGTAAGTGATTTAAAGGCTAGTACCATATACCTCTTAGTTCCATTATTTTGAAATTCAAATATTAAAACAAAATATTTAGGTCTTGCATTTCAATACAACATTTAGTTTCTATTTAGATTAACTTATAAAATAGATACAAAGATACAAATTTCTATTTTTATTTAATCACTCATGGAGGTGTAGACACCTAAAATCGGTATGTCTACCATGGTCTTCCCACGTGCCTATATTTCACAATGGTCCTATCTACACCCCCTTTATTTAATTCATCTCCTTCATTTAATTAAATGCCCACTTATTACCCCATTACCTTTAATTTTTATAATAAACATTAATTAATTAATCTTCATTAATTAATTAATTAATCAATGACCATCATCCATTATTCCCTAATGCACTTTCCTTTTAGGATGCTTTTATCAAAAATCTACATCCCTATGATTTTTATAGCTTTAATCTTGCCTATATTTATCCCCTAACTACCCATGACACATGTTGGGCCTCTAAGGAATATTTTCACATATGGATCGAAATTTGTTGTTGCACACAAACCAAACATAAAGAATCACACAAAATTTTCTTCGGGGAAAGGTACATGTTTTTAATCCTAGGAGGAACAAACTCAGGACTTAACCACATTTTGGATCATGGTTAAAGTCACGATAGAGAAACACATGGAGATACAACTAGAGTTGGTTATGGATAAGATTAGAACATGGAGACTTGCAACTCAAGGTAGGAATATTCTAGGGTATAATTACGATTAATATAATAGAATTGGGAGGTAAAAAGTAGAGTTTGTTATGTATTAGCTAGCAAGTGCATGCTAAGGATAATCGAGTATGATAAGACATGATGACATTTGGCGGGAGGTTCACTCGATTGGTGATTAGTCTATAAGGGAATATTCCTTCGAGTCCCATGATATACATTGATTGGCATGGAAATAGAAAAAAAGAAGTAAGCTATTATGGTTGTGTAGTTGTGTTGTTAACGGTTTGTTGGAATGGAGAGAGACGAAGGAAATGAATGATCAATGGGCATGTATGAGAGAACACTGAGAGAATTAGGGAAATATATTTGGTATTATTGTTTGATCATGTGTAATGAAGCCATTATAAGAAGTAATGAAATTATCTCGAATATACCTGGTCCATGTATGGATCTCTTGATGTATCTTGGCTACTATAAACATTTGTGAAGCAATAGATAATGGATTATTCTGAGTATATCTATGTTTAAGGGTCCAAACCCTTGTATGATTTACACTGTTAATGGTTTAGATCCAATTCTCTCATGTTATTATGATGTTTAATTTCATGTTACAGTGCATTTATGTATGGTTCTAGCTCTATTACTTTTTTTCTTGTAATGGATGCATATATTATGCTTTTGCAACATTCCTCTATTAATGATTAAGCGTTCTTAAAAATCTCACATAAAAGTGGGGTTTGAAACCTTTGTTCACCTTGGGCGAGATACCATTCTAGGATGGGTGATATACCAACATGCTTGGGGTTTGAAGATAAGGAGTTAGATGAAAACAATGATGACATTTTGGTTCCGTTGTTGGGACCTCTTTTGAATTTGTTGTGAGAATGGTGTGTACTGATATAACACTTGACCTTGGAGAGCATCGAGACTTGACTTAAAAGCATGGAGGATGAGTTTTCTCAATGATTTAATACTTGACCTAATTTTGATACATGTAAATGGGTAGAGGAGCACTTGTATCATGAGCTCTATGAGACATTATTTTGTTGTTTCCTAGTAGAATTGTATGAATGGTTGTCAATATATGTGTCAAGGAGGATATGGTATTATAGACCTCATGTTTGGACCCAAGAAGAATATAAGAGGTTGCATGATGCTGATTTGATCTGGACTTCTGGTGTTGATCATTAGCGGAGTGGAGTGTTGATTCGATATATTTTAGAATGCGTGATATCTATGTATTCTTTCCCAGAGATTGTTGAGTTTGAGTTATTGCTAGAGCTAAGAGGATCGTTCTTACATGATATGCCATTATCTATTAATATCCTGATCATCACTTTGAGTATGGAGGCATTTCCTATGGCTGGATAACTTCCCACTAGGCACGGGGCGTGAAAGCTGGGGTGGTGAAAGATGGTGGACCTTGTGGCATAAGTGGAGAGAAGAGAGATGACTCAAGTATAATGAAGTGTGAGAGAGGGAGTTGGTAAGACAATGTGAAGTTGTTGGAGTGATGGAATTATGGAGGTAAATGTTGCGGGAAGGATTTTAGGTTCTCACGGTGAGTGTGATACCCGAGAAGTATGTGCTACCCCATATTGGGAAGTGCATGAGAGAAATGCCCTCAGCTTCTAGTGAGATCTTATCATATAAATAAAGGAGATTCATAGGTGCACATCTTAGCCCACCCAGTGACCAAACCTTGGTGCTTAGTTTTCCAATTCCTAAGATAAGTTTTGTTAACCATTGGTGTTGGTATTGGTAGTCAAGAAATGCAGTAGATATAAATTTTTATTTAGTTATTCTATGGTAGCATAGACATTTCCTATGTTTGGAGGCATCCTATCTGGCACATCATTTGGGCAAGGTGTGGGTACACAAAGTTTCAATATCTCATCTGGAAGTGGTTCTACATCACATATTATCGCCCTCAATTTAGCGTGACGGTGGGTATTTAGAGTGAAATTTTTAAAGCCCCTTACTTGTAATAGGAAGAGGACATGGTGGATCTAGAGGAATAGGAGCTAGTGGATCTAGTGGATCTAGTGGTGGAGGTAACACAAGAGGGAATCAAGGTCTTAGATCTAGTGGAAAAGGACCACAACACCATCAGTAGGTGTTTTATGAGATGTCTCTTCACTTGCCTGATTATAAGGGTGTTGAAGATGCCACAGAGCATGTACACAAGTGAAAATTACTATGGCGCACTAAGGGTATCACTGCCCCAGAGTGGAAAGAAATCTAGTTTGTAACTACATTGCAAGGGCACACACATAGTTGGTACCTGAAAGTATGACCCCCATCAGATGGTGGTGGATTATATTACATTACATGATGAATTCTTAATGGAATTCCACATTCTTGAGTTTGAGAAAAAGAGCATCAACATGTTGAAGGAGATTCAATAAGGTATGGAAGAGAGTGTGTGGAAGTATGATATGTGCATTAAAACTCTTTTGTCAAATTTTTCTTATGATATCCATCCCTCACAACATGCTCAATGGTTCATTGGAGGATTGATCATGCCTTTTAGATGAGCACTTTCCCATAAGACTTTCATGGATCTGCATGAGGCCTTAGAGGATGATTTTCACATTGAAGGCCATCGAAAGCATTGACACTAGAGTAAGCCCATTTTTAGAAGCACATATCACTTGCATGGTGAAGTAGTTAGAGAAATTGTATACAAACATAGCTCATGAGACTCGCAGTGTACTATGGTGCACAAATTGTGAGATAGAAGGAATCACAAAGGATAGTTTCCCATGAAATATGGTACATGCTATGTTAGTGGATTGTGAAATATATCACAAAGATCATGATCCAAGTATATGCCCATTGTTACAGCATGTGCTCTGCAAGAATGTGTCTTCTTATTATAAGATTTTCTCATCTACAATGCATGATACAAAGGACTATCAATTGATAGACCAAATCTATAATGCCATTGATATTTGTGTACATCAGGACATCATTGCGAAAAATTATAAGAATGAAGGTCATCATTTTGAATGGTACAGAGATAGATGTGGACGAGTAAGACATTTTTTAAGAGGATTCAGAGGCTTTAGTTGTCAAGGTGGTAGGAGTGAAAATCGCCATGGAACATGTTATGATTATTAATCTTGAACACTATAAGTGTGAGTGTCTAGATTTTTGTAATGATCATGATGTAGGAATAAATATAAGTATGATTAGTGCCCTGAGTTATATGAGCACATGAGCCAGAATCGGAGGAAGGATAAGGGCGCAGGGATGGTGAGTTTGAAGTGATCTAATTTTCAGTGGATGCCTAGGGTAGCACATGACTTGGAGTTAGAACCTGTCTTCGTAACCATGTGGGTGGAAGCCACATGTGTCGGAGATACCAAAGTAAAGGCCTCTCATTACAAGAGAAGAGGTATTACATGGGAAATATCTTGATCTAACTCATTAAAAGGAGGTTTACCAAGAGACCATGGAGGTGATTAGAAACCTGCAAGGGGAGATTCAGTGTTTGAAGGAACAATCATGGAAGTTGGAATAGGTAAAGAATGTTGAAGTCCTTTACAAGGACATGGATGAGGTTAGGGAAGTATCTAAGATGTTGTGCCAGGAGAATATTATCCCTCTATTAGGAGAGTGGCTAAGAGGAAAATTACCATGTGTTGGAGGTGAGCATGGGAGGTAGATCTTGAATGTTAATCTACCCCCTCACAACATTGATTATGATAAGAAAATCACATTAAATGCAATTGTGGATGGATGGCTCTTGAGAAACATTCTAATTGACATGGATGCTTGAGGTCAATGTTCTCACTTTAGATGCATGGAATCAGATGGGAAGACCCCCATTATAGCCATCTTCAAATGTGTTGTACATGGAAAATAGGACGAAGGCTATGCCCATCGAGGTATTAAAGGATGCATCCATAACCATCCAAGGGGAAAAGTTTACTGGATATTTTGAAGTCTTAGCACTTTCAGAGGCAAATAACTTTCCATCACTAGTTGGAACCCCTGGTGCTACAAGAATAATGTTGACTTGCACTTTAACAAAGGGTACATAAGCTTTGATAACAAATAGGAGTGTGTCATTATTCCACTAATGGATGGGAATTATGTGCCCTATATAGAGCCTTTGGGATAAGATCACCTGGATAGAATATATGTGCACACCATTAAAGACCCCGATGTTGTCCATCCATTAGGAGGAGTCATTCAATGCGAAGATGCTTAGTCCATGAGTGATACAACTAGCATTGCATGTGACAATTAGGTGCATGAGACTTATGAGTTGGTTAAAATACAATTGAAGTGCACTTGTGACTCACATCACCAAGGTGTGTTCAGTTAGGCACCTAGGAAGAAAGAAATTACCCAAATTACACTAGAGAAGGTAACCCTGACATCTTTTTATGCATAATGGAGGCACAATGGAAAGTAGAGAGAAAGGAGCAACATGATAACTTATACCTTGCATGGGCAATACAATAGTGAATTGGTGGGAAACCCATCGAGACAATCTTCTAGAATGATGTGAAGTGAGAATCATGTTCCCAGTGAGGTTTCTTTAGAGAAATTCATACTATAATACATGACTATCATGGGAAGGAGTCTACCTCATTCCATGTCTAGGAGTGTGAGAGAGCCTAGATGGTAGGCCTGGAAGCCTTGCCTCCTTCATTATGGGTGCATAAGTTATATTCACCTTGCAAGGCTATGCACACACATGGTATATCCATATAGAATTATGTCATCGAGATAGGTAATTGATAAGATTTAATGGAAGATATTATCCAAACTTATGAGTATCACTCTTTGAATCCATCGATGAATGAGGTGTTGCAGGTAGTCAAACACCTTACCATGGGAGATAGTGCCATGGATGAGGACTAAATCCTAGATTTATTAGGATAACTTGAGTTGGGGTGCACTTTGTAGAAGAAGATCCAAAATAAGGAGAGATGGAGGAGATACTGACTTGGCGTGCTGCATTTGGAGAAAGAGAAAGGTAAGTTGGTATACTTGATAGATGGACGAGGAAGTGGAAAACTTGGATGTCAACCATACGGAGGGTATGCATGAATTATTAGATGAAGTGAATGAGAAATCATGCACCTACCATGAGACCTTGAAAAATAATAAGGTTAACATTGGTACATAGCAGAGCTAGAGGAAGTTGTCATTGGAGATTACTGGTCGACCAAGAAGTGTCAAAAATAGTTGAGTTGCTACGTGACTTCTAAGATTTGTTCCCACATAGGTACCATGAGCTTAAAGGAGTTCACCACTCTTTAGGGTAAATACAAATTAAGTTAAAATAAGGTGTGTGCCTAGTTCGAAAGAGACCTTATAGAATGAACCTAAATTTACGTAAAGGTTAAGGAGGAAATTGATAAGATGATAGAATCCAATATCATTGAGGAAATTGAAGAATCTGAGTGGGTGATCCCAATGGTAATTAATATCAAGAAGGATGGGAGGATAAGGATTTTTGTTGATTATAGAGATTTAAATGCTTCATGTGTAATAGATCCTTTTCAACCCCATTTACTGAGGAGATCTTGGAAGGTGTCATAGGGTGAGATATCTATTCTTTCACAGATGGATTCTCTAGATATCATCAAGTGAGGATTGCAAAGGAAGACCACTTTCATGATGGAGTGGATAATATTTTCCTATACCGCTATGCCCTTTTGGCTTAAGAATGCACCTGTTAATTTTTCGTACATTGTGGTACATTAATTTCAAGAATTCATCCACAAATTTCTACAAGTATACCTGGATGAATGGATGGTGTACGGGTTAGTAAGGGATCATTGTGACATTTTGAGGTTGATTTCGAGAGATTAAGGTAGTTGAGTATCTCCTAAGCATTTAAAAATGTGTTTTTTCTACTCCATTTGACACATTATTAGGTCACATTATATGCAGGGAAGGCTTATTGGTAGACCCTAAAAAAGTTGTCATTATTTTAGGGTTGGAGGAGCCTACTAGTTAAAGCAGCGTGGTAGGCAAATTCATTGGTCATACAGATACTATAGAAAATTTATTAAAGGTTGTGCCAATATTCCCACCCCATTGGAGGGTTTGATGAAACATAAAATTAAATTTCATTGGGGTGAGGTGCAACAGGTGGATTTTGACACCTTGAAGGAGAAACTCACTATTGCACCCATTTTTGCGTTTCCCTCTTAGGACAAGCCATTTCATGTATATGTTGATGCATCGAGGTTTTGCCATAGGATTAGTTTTAGCACATCCTGGAGAGGGATTTTGACCATCCCTTATGTTTTCAAGTAGAAAGTTAACTCCAATGGAGAAAAATTATACTACTACAAAGCACAAAGTTTTGTTAATGATTTACGTGGTGCAAAAATTTAGGTAGTATTTTTAGAA
This sequence comes from Taxus wallichiana var. yunnanensis, assembly GCA_018340775.1. Lineage (NCBI taxonomy): Eukaryota > Viridiplantae > Streptophyta > Pinopsida > Cupressales > Taxaceae > Taxus > Taxus wallichiana. Next base: position 198,204,603 of record CM031242.1, read on the forward strand.
ACACCTTTTATTTTCTACATGGACCATATGGAAGTTAAATATTTGGTGAACAATACCATTTTGTAAGGTCACATATGCCACTAGATCTTATTATTTCAAGAATTTAACTTTTCAGTCATGAAATTAGGAAAGAGAAATTTGGGACCTGACCATCTATCATAGATTAACTTGAGAGAGGAAGAGGATGCGTAGAGCATTGAGGACACAATTTCAAATGCATAGTTATTTAGATTCCAATGCGTTTCCTCGACTTAGAGAATATTATTTTTTCTATGAATAGGTGTGGTGCAAGAAGGAATGAATAATTTGGAAAAGACACAGTTAGTTATATGTGCACAACCTATATGTTGATTAACGGAGACACTGTACAAGCTAGGCAGGAGGAGGTTTTACACCGGTGTGTGTTGGAACATGATCATACTAAAATCATGGAAGAAGCTTATGGTGGCATTATAGGAGGTCACTATGCAAGGAATGCAACCACGTGCAAGATCCTATTTGCAATCCTTGGTGGGGGACAATTTATAAATATTAAATAGAGTATTGAAGAACTATGACCATTTCCAATGCCTTAGTAAGCCAAGACAGAGAGATGAAATGCCATGAAGACCTATTTCGAGTATAGAGCTATTTGATAGATGGGTAATTGACTTTGTGGGCCCTATTTCCCCAACCAAGCAAAGGGAGTTCGTGCTATATTATAACTTGCATAGATTATCATACTCGGTGGGTAAAGGAGGTACCTGCAAAGGATTGCATGGTGGTAACAACATCTAGGTTCTTATGGGAGAATATAATCAACATGTATGGATGCCCATTGAGTCTAACAAGGGATAGGGGTACTCACTTTTTAAATGAAACTATTAAAATATTATTGGCAGAGTTTATGGTGGCCCATCATAGAAATACACCCTATCACCCTTAGGATAATGGGACTGTTGATTCCTTTAACAAAATTTTGAGCCACACCTTAACTAAGATTTGTTATGTTGGAAGGAGGGACTGGGATGACAATGTCTCTATAGTTTTATGGACATATCGCATGACTTATAAATGTTTGAACAAGTTCACTCCTTTTTAATTGGTGTTTGGCGCATAAGTTTTTCTACTATGGAATTCATGAAACCACTCATGTATATCACGCGTGCAAGAGGATTGGTGATGAACATGCATTATATGAGCACATTGATAAACTTATGTAGTTGGATGAGAGTCTCACCATATCCTAATGGAGTTAAACGATGGAGAAATCATGACAAAAGGCATGACATGATCATCATATTAAAAAAAAAGTTTGAGGTTGGGAAGATGGTTCTATTATATGATTCTAAGTTTCTACGCCACACTAGGAAATTCAAGGTACATTGGTTGGCACCATATGTTATATCATATATAATTGATTCAGGATCTTTCTAGTTACAAGCGTTGGATGGAACATGGTTTCTTGGTTATTTAAATGGAAATAGGCTAAATCCCTACTATAAATAAGTCTTCTGGGTGTTTTTCAATAAGGAAATGTTTAGTTAGTTTAGGATTTCCCTTAATGCATTTTATTTTATATGTGTTTCCTTTCATTGTCACTTTTATTTGTATTTTCTATTGGTGTTGTGTTGTGCATTGGTGCACCTATAGCTAATTACATTGTAAGTGTTTCCATGCACAGAGGACCGAACATGCCTTTAGTGTGGGGTGGGTTGGCATATATGGTTGGATATGGTTGGAATTTTTTTAAGGAGATTGGATTTATGAAAAACTCATTCTAGGATGATTGGCACAAAAGGTAGAAGAATTATTTGTGTGGTGTATAACATGTTTGGATTCATGATGTTAAAATGTGTGTTGAGAAAAGTTGTTTAAATACCACGTAAAGAGAAGTAATGACCACTCAATGCAACATGAGGTAGGTGGTGGCAAAGGAGATTACTTGGTGGATGGAATAGAGGTTGTGTACTTCGGTACAATAGGGCATGCAAAGGAGGTCTATGTCCAAGAGAAGTAATAATATCACACTAGAAGGTTACTGATGACAGAGTGTGAGGGGAAGTCTTGGAAGTTTACTTAAGAAAACAAAGTGCTTTATTAAAAAGTGAAGTTAAGACACGTGTTGAAGGGATATTAAGGTGTTGAAAAGTATAAATAGGGGGTGAGGGTAGTCATTCTAACTACCTTTCCCTTGTAAATTTTAATCTTTGTGCTCCCGAGTGATTAAAGAATAATAATGGTTTTAATTAATAAAAAAAAATTACGAACCAGGGACGTTTTACAAACTATGATAATATCTTGCGGTGTAGCAAGGGGAAAGGAAGATAGTAAGCTAATAGGGGATTACATAGAAGTGAATCTTTGGAAGTCGATAAGATCAAGAAGGCAAGGAGAATGTGAAAACACCTATGGTACAAAGTAAGGAAACATAAATGATACCTAAGAAAGCTCAAACAAAGAGGTTGGTGGTGGAGAAGGAGGAACCCATTGAGGTATACTCGTAAATACAATACCCCAGTGTGATTAAAACATAAAATTGGAGTTTGAAGGTTTACTAGTGTAAGATCAATGAATATAACCATTGAACAAGTGATAAAGAGAAAATGATGTAGGAGGATTTGGTTTTCGACATTCCAAGAGTAGATGATCTCGTAAACCCTAGGGTTGATGACTCGGTGTAAAAGGAGTTGCAGAAAATTGGAGTTTTGCAGCTATGGGAGCTTCCATTCTTTGTAAAACCCACCCCATTATTTAGGTGGTTAATGTCATGGGTACATGAGGAATTTTTCTACTTTTAGGGAGAACAATGTGAATTACAGCCACTTAATTAGAATAGTAACGGGCTTGTGAAACACTTTTGAGGACATGACACTTGATTTGTGTGCCACTACAAAAATTAAGGAATTAACAAAGCAATTGAACTATGAGAAGGTAGGATAGGATCTGGTTATTACCAATCTTACCGAACCCGGCATTGAGGTCATGACTGAATCATTAACTCTAAGTTGGGAACATCAAAATGATGGATGGATATAAATAAGAGATTCTTTGACATTGCATACAAGGTGTCCAAGCGAGCACACTACAATTTCACTCATTTTATTACAAGCAATATCATTAAGGAGGTGCAAGTGTAGAATGAGGTTGGAGAAAAGATCACATGGGGATCCATACTCTTGTTGATTTTATTCTAGGAAATTGGTGTCCTAGATGGGCTAGATGGAAATATATGGGTTTACTCACCCACACACTCATCCCCTGTGGTATAGTTTACAATTTACTTGTTATGGATCCATCTCAAAAATCTACAAAGCATAGATGAACAAGTGGTGTTATAATTTATGCAAGGCCTTGAGAATGAATGACGGATTCCCCATGAGTTTCCACAAGTTGTTGGAAACTAGGTAAAGTTTGTAGTTACACAACACTTCTGCTTGGAAAAGTTCATGATGGCCAAAGGAGAGATGGGGCCGTAGTAAAATCTCCCATTCACATTCACTACTAGATACCTAAAGTGTGCCATCAACCAGTTGAAGGGCGAGTAAAGATGACCTGTGACATTGATAAAGTGGATGTTGATGTCCACACCCTTTGCATGATGTATAAATATGACACGACTGTGTATGTTGAGATTTTGGAGCTAGATTTTCTAGATTTGCATCCACAAGTAAATGTTGCCATCAAGGGATTCTTCCATCAAGTATGTCTGCACCTTGGCCCCAAGACACAAGGGGGATTGAAGTGGATAATTACAGACTCCCCCTTTCTAAGGCCATGGGAGGTGATAATCCTAAATGAAAGTAGTCCAGGGGAGGAATGAGAGGAAGAAGAAGACGAGAATGAAGGAGGAATGGAAACTTCTCGGAAAAGGAAGTATTACACCACCTTAATAGTAGTAAGGCCGTAGGTATATTGTATCAAGTTAGCATTGAGGATTCACATCCAGGGCCGAGGAAGTAAAGAAGCAAGAGGAGAAAGATCCAAAATAGAAGAAGTAGAAAGTACATTATGTGTTAAGTTCCATGACAATCTTGGAAGAGCGTAGGAGGACCACACTACTTTCAAGAAGGAGCCCGAGGAAGAGCTTGAGGACCGGGATAAAAGGTATGAAGCAGAGTCCAAGGAAGTGGATGAGGCACATGGGAATGAAAAATATCATTCTATGAAAGGGCTGAGAATAGAGTCCAGTGCATGGAGATTCACCCATCCAACCCACCATCCTTGAAAATAAGAATAAAGAATACTCCTTTGTGATCAAGGAGGATAAAGGGTTTTATCTAGGGAAAAGAACAATGTACAAAGTGCAAGGTGGTAAGAAATAAGTAGATGGATATGTCCCCACACATGGACTTCATAGATGATCCCATAAAGGTGTTACATGTTATATTTCAAAGCATCGTCCCTAGAGAGAAGATTCATGCATGGGATACATTGGATCAAGAAGGGGCATGACAAGGAAAAAAAATATGATCAGCTGGAGTTTGCGTTGTCATGAAGAGGATCCCTTAATTTGAGATCAATGATCATGCACTCAAGACCATTAATCGAGGAAGGAGTGAGAGACATATAAGGTGGTGGATCCAAGCCACCTCACTAAGTACGATCAGGAAAGTAATGCACTACATAAAATGTCAGTTGAAGTAATAAGACAAGGTTTGGATGCACGATCCACTATTCAGAACTTTGGTCATGGAAAAGAAAGAAAAATAAAAGGAGATAGAGAAGCTACACCACATAATGAAGGGTGACTGGCATGGACCAAGGAGGCATATGATCGAGCTAGTGCCTTGGTTCAAAAGATCTTTGGAAAATTCCTAGTACTAGTGAGCCAAGCTCAAATAAACTATAATGATGATATGGTGTACCTTGAAGATTTGGTGGGGATGTTTCTAACCAACATCAAGGATGGTACGAGGAGTGTGACTATAGAGAGCCTGCTAAGTAAAAGGAAGAGAAAAAGATCATTGTTGAAGACCAGATCACTGAGTTGGAGGATTTATTTACTCAACTCAAGGAATCAAATATATTTTGGAAATGGGTTCAATAGTTATAGGAAATGTGAGCCTATTATTGATGTGCATGTAATAGAGGAATAGGATGCTCTCAAGTCCTTACGGGAGAAGGTACAAATGAATAAGCTTGAGCGTGCCTAGTTGATAATCAACACCACAACTCATAAAGATAAGATAAAAACAAAGATAGAAATTGGATTTTAGGATTGGAGAACCCCATGATTCCATCATTAAATGGATGGTAGAGTTCAAGGGTATTTGTGCAGAGCTAGTTGTAGCCATAAACAAGCTCAAGGGGAAGGTGGAGGAAGTCACCTCGGACAATTACCCAGTATTATAGGAGAAGCACCAGGGAAATCCTTAATATAATTGGAGGCATGGGGGGAATCTAAAGGATGAGATAGATGTGAAGTTCCCTGAAATCCTTAAGTTAGTCACTTAGGGGTTGAACCATGCAACACTTTTTTCTTAGCCATTTTTGTTTGTTGGAGTTTTTGTTGAAAGAGTGCAAAGGATTTCCATGGGCACAAATCGAGCTAGTTTGGCTTAATGTTGGGCCCCTAAGGAATATTTGCACCTATGGCATGGAATTTTTCGTTACACATTAGCTAAGTGTAAAGGCTCATGCAGAATTTTATTTAGAAAAGGCACAAGATTTTTCTCCCGGGTAGAACAAGGTCAGGACTTAACCACATTTTAGATGGCGAGTTAAAGTCACATGATAGAGGAAGACTTAGAGATACAACCAAAGTTGGTTATGGATAATATTAGAACATGGAGACTTGTAGATCAAGCAAGGTATATTCTAGGGTATAATTATGGTTATCATAATAAAATTAGGAGCTAAAAGTAGAGTTTATTATGGATTAGCTGGCGAGTGCATGCTTTGAGGATACTCACGTATGGCAAGACATTATGCAATTTGGAATACGATTCAATCTAAGTGATGATTAGGCCATAAGATAATATTCCTTTGAGTCCCATAATATATATTAATTGGCATGGAAATAGAATAAAAGTAGTAAGTTAGTATGGTTGTGTGGTTGTGTTGTAGAGATTTGGATGGAATGGATATAAATGATGGAAGTAAATGATCAATGGGAATGTATGGGAGACCACTAAGAAAAATAGGAAAATATATGTGGTATCACTGTTAGACCCTCTCTAATGAAGCCATTGTAGTAAGTACTAAAATTGTATGAATGTACTGGTCCAAGTATGGATCTCTTGATGTATCTTAGCTCTGTAAACATTTTGAAGCAATAAATGATGGAAAATTTTGTGTATCTATGTTTAAGGGTCCAAATCCTTGTATTTTTACACTGTTAATGGTTTAGATCCAATTGTATCATGTTATTATTATATTTACTTTCACGTTGGTGCATTTGTGTATGATTCTAGATCTATTAATTTTTTTCTTGTAATAGATGCATATATTATTGTTTCTACAACATTCCTCCATTAATGATGAAGCGTTCTTACAAATCTCACATAAAAGAGGGGCTCAACACCTTTGTGTTTCTTGAGCTAGTTCCCAGTCTAGGATGGGTGATGGTGTGATTGGGGTTTGAAGATAAGTAGTTAGAGGGAAAAAATGAATACAACACATCCCTAGGAAACCTCATCCTGCCTAGAAGCTTTAAAGTGCTTTTCTCATCCTTAAAACCCCAAAATCTTGACTAAAACACAAAATCAACCCCATTGGGGAAAATTTCCCCACAGTCGGCAAAAAACTAGCCTAATCGTCATTAACCCTATAAGACTAAGCTCTTACCTTTCCAAAAAGAGACACACATGCTAAAAAAAAACATGATTCGATTTCCTTCTTGTGAATCCATATTTGAACCAAAACATCACTGTAACTGTGTCAACCTTGTTATAGTCCTTAGAATCGTTTTTATCAACTGCTTGACTTTGGGAGGTTTAGATTGCTTTCTTGTGTTATATTATGTTATTTCTATCACTATTTTGTTAGAACTAATGTTTTATAGGACCAGATCATCTTCAACAGCACTCAAAGCTCCATTATCAGCCTTCCATTCTAGTTTCCTTACTTGTACATTACTTTTTCAGTCCATCTACTCTCATCCTTGTTCTACCCTACTACTGTTATCATCACCCCACCCTAGTCACCGTCGACCAAGGTTTTTCTTTTCAACCCTTCCATCGGTCACTCTTTTTCTACTATTTTCCCTACCTTTCTATCCCAAACATTCTTCTGCAAGTCATCCCCTAGCATCCACATACTTCCATTACATATAGTTTGCATCCAGTTCCTAGCATATCTACATATTTACTTTTATGTCCTGATATTCACATACCTGTGTTTCCATCAACCTACTTTTGCGTAGTATGGGTCACTTTCGACCTAGTTAGGTACCATTTTATTTATATTTATTTATATCAGATCAACGTTTAAGTTCATCTTAGTTACTTTTAGATTCAGTAGTATTTCTATCTATGCATGTTATCTGCTTATCTATCCTTTACTTCACTTTTTCTTATCAAATAGGGGTTGACATCCACGAAAGGAAGGTAACACTTCTTGGAGATTTCTTTATTGGGAAACCCCCACATAAAATATCTAATCAATCTTCTTTTGAGACATTCTTATTTACATGCTTATCAAGTTGTAGTGAGGATCAATCACTTTGTCCTTGTTCATCTTTACCACGCATTTGAGGTACCATAAACCCTATATTTTCTTAGTTTTTAAGCTTTCTTCAGTAGCTAACGTCGTTAATTTGAAATAAATGAGAAAACTACAACAACATTTCTGGCATGCCCAGTGGGACTACCCTTTAGGTGATCCCTTTCATTTATTTCTATTTTTTTGTTTCTTTTGTCTTCTACTAACACTACAACACAAGGCTTCACTTTTTCTTGCTCATGTTGGGTTTGGATTCTTGGATCACTCTTCACTTAAAAGTTTAGATAAAAGAAAATCAATCTACATGTATTCCTTAGATTTCCCTATTTTTCTCCTTTTTGTATTGTATTTCCCTTTCTTGTGTGTGTCCTCATCAAAATATCACATTTGGATTTATCTTAAAAGGAACCTTTCTTTTCTACATCCTGCTTGATCACATATCTTAAATAGGGGTTAATCGGTTGCATCTCACATTCTATCACACACAACCTAAAATTCACACATCAATCAACACATCTAAACATATTCTTACCTGGTGGACTAATTGGGATTTCATCACCCACATGAAGCCTCACGAGACTTCCCTAGCTAGAGTAAATTGAAACCAAGCATAGATTGCATTCTCCTAAATACTTTATTATCCATCCCCCTTTATTTTTCACACTTTCTAGATCAAAAACATAAAAAATTTGTTTGACTTGTTTGATCTAAAAATGGAACAAAAATTTACCTCAAATGGTTCTCAACAAAAATATACCATGACCAAACCCTCAGCTACTTCTAGGCCCTCTTCTAGCCCCATCCATGAATTCCTACTCTATAGATCCACCATATCTCAATCACATCGACAAGTAGATCATATTTCACCCCCATCACCTTGTACCATCCCCACTTCATCGACATCACCATACCTATCCAACCTATTGACATTCTCACTCCTCATGTATCAGATCTCTCCATCCAATCTCAGCCATCCTATCATGTTCCTACTCCCCAACATCCTACATCCCCCAACTTATGCAATCTTCATCACTTGACATCTTTAGACAACCCTTTCCTAACCCACCACCAATAAATCCATTTTGACTAGCCACATCAAACAAATTTATCCCATTTTCAATCAACACCATACACCCAAAAACTCCCCCATATCTATGTCACCTACCCCCATCCTAGATATTGTGCCTACGGCTCCTTCAAAATTTATCCCCACATCAACCATATCCACAATTTCCCTACCAACCACCTTAACTTCTACCGCTTCTCTCACATCTACATCCAGTCCTACCCTTACCACATCCTCATTGGCCTTGATTGTGCCCGCTTCTTCATCCACACCTATCTTACCTCAACTTACCATAACTAGCCCATTATCCACATCTATCCCAAACACACCCATCACTACACTTATATCTACCACATCAACAAATCCACCCATGTATACCTTGACATCATTATCACATATTTATTTACCCATGCCCACATTACCCCACTCTTCCACACCTAATTCCCCAACATCTACCATTCCCACATCTACATCTACTCTCACATCAATCACACCTTCTCAATCCACAAACACATCCACAATGCCTCTTAAAACACCAAAGACAAACACAAAGGGCATTCATACTTCTTCCACAAAACCCCTCATTCCTACATCACCTCCCTCTCACATAGACCTCATCAACCACATCATCTAAACACCCCTTTCTATTTCTATCTCCACACCTACACCCATATTTGATTCCACACCCACATCTACCTCATCCACTTTATTAGATTAAACCACCTTACCTACATCTATTCCAACTTTACCCATCATACCATCCTTAGAATCAATACTAGTTCCTCTTTCCGTGATTCTACCCACACCCACCACATCAACCATTATGACCACATCTCCATCATCTCCCTCTTCTTCCACATCACTTTCATCATTCAAATAATATTGGAGAGCACTTCAACTTGCAACAACTATAGGTGACCCTCCCCTCTCATCCACACAATCATACATTTCTACATCAAACCAATCCTCACCTTCCTTAGACCAAATCATGAAAAAATTACTTCCTCCATCAACCATAACATAACCTTTAGATCCCCTGGTTGAAATTATCATCATTCTTAGAAAGCATGCCCTCAGCAATCCAAGTCTAGGAACCTTGGCACCCTTCCACAACGATCCCTTGTGCACCCCACATAAAGATAGACATTCCTCCAAAAATACCAAACCTACCTCATCTATTTTGGGGCCCCATCCATCTGTCCTAGGACCACCTCCTTCATCATGATCAATCAACCAATCCAAATAGGAATAGTCTGAATCCCTTCTAGAACCATCCCCCTAATAAAAAAATTTCCATCTATTAACTAGTTTAAGCCAAAACCATCCAACCCTTCTTCTTATAAGACATCAATCGCCATCAAAGTTGAAGCAAAAATAATAAGACCTTAAAACAATGCACCCTCATCTGTGACATCCACATCATTTCACAAGACCTCTCCTAATGCATCCATCGAGTCCTATGTAGAATTCCTTCGACATTTACTCCAAATTATTTCTATCACGCTTCACCTATCAAGGAATTTGACCCTAACAATCTGAATTCATCATGGTTTGATCCCCACCACATTTGTGCCTATCATTGCACCCCAGGTCATAACATTGAACATTGTAGGGCCCTTCATATTGTCATCCACAATCTTATTGAGAGAGACGAACTCTTCAAGGACAGTCCTTCTCCATCTACCATCTCACCTATGACCAATTTGACTCCCATTTCTACCTCCCCATCCATAGGAGTCACTAGGTCCTCTCCTTCATCCATATCCCCCATTCTTGTCATTAATCCCCATACCATTCCTCCTAGAGGGGGCCTCCCTTATTCATCGATACTATTTTCCTTATTACACCACCCCTATGATCCCTAACCATCTATCACTAGTATCCCTTCTAGAGACTCCATTTCATCTCTTCTGACATCCACTAGCTCATCCACATCTCTCTCATTGGGGGAACATCCCCCCTTCTCGTTGATCCTTTCACATCTTCTTCCTCATCCATGCATCCTATCCCCATGGCTCTCTTGACACTAGGGAACTTAACTCTTGGATCAATCGGTTTCTATATTTTTCCTTTATATACACGACATTTTCTTCTCTTATCTAGCTTATTTCATCTAATCTTGTCGACCAATATATCCATAACTCTTTCGGCTTATCATACCAGCATTCGCACTTCCACGGAAGCTATTAACTTTTCTCTCATGTCTAAATTTGAAGCCATCCTTCCTCTTGAAGTTCCGATTCCATCCTTCCATGTGTCTCTTCGTGACTTCATCTCTAATGAATATTATCGTCGGGAGCATTTAACATTGACTAAAATTGTTAGATGGATTTCACCTCCTTGATATTGAACACCATCATGTTTATCAAGAGCACATCAAATGTGCTTACAATAAGTACCTCAAAGAGTGCAACTTTAATTTCAAAAACCTCATCCTTAAATAAAATCATAATGTTACTACTCTATAAAGGAGCCAATGTGGAAAGTTTTCCCCTAATTGGATTATACCATACATTATCACATATAAGTATGGGTTGAGAGCCTATCGTTTTTCCTCCCTTAATGGTAAACCAAAAGTGGAACCTCTTAACGCTTTGCACTTGTGACCATTATATTGTTAGCACATTACTAGTGAGATCTTAGTCATATATTTAGATCATCCTTCCATCATTAGCCTATTCCATCTATCATTGTAATGATTTAGAATTATGTGGTATACCATCACTTTCCTTGGACATGACCTTAAATATGGGCACCACGACTCTACCCATAGCATTTTCCTTATGGATAGGTTCTCCCTTCTTGGTGAGAATTTTGTGATCATTACATCCATCACCCCCTTATTTACCTATTGAAACCATGCAAAGGGCTTACGGGTGTCTCTTGTACATTCAATGTCCCCTCCTAAGTGGTCTACTTAGATACTCCCATGTTAAAATAAAATATTTTGGATGCTGTTATAAAAATCAAAGCTATAAAAAAAATACTAATCCCTTGAAGGATAGTTGTTCAAAAAAAAAAGAGAAAAGAAATCAAAGAAAATCAAATAAATAGACCGATCCCTCAAAGGACAACTATCATGTATATCATTCTTGCCATCTATATCATATATGTATAAAGTAGACCATACCCTCAAAGGATGGCTACTCTTTTGTATTATGGCATTGAAGGCTTCCTGCATTGATCAGCCTTCTATTTTATTAGCATCCTAAGAAAGATTCCCATATTGATCAAATTTCTTCTAGAAAACTTCCCGCATTGATTAGTTTGTTCTTTCCCCTTCCTAGAGTTGGGGCATATATTTAGGGAACACCACTCATGGAGAACCCTCTTCCCACGTACAAGTTACATCAAAAATCCCTTTTTCATGTCAAAATTAGGTTTATGAGTTCATTCCATCCTTGTTTCTCTCATGATATTTGGTATAACTAACTATTGTTGGTTATATGATAACATCATGTTTTGGTCGCATGTGCTTTACCTCACCTAGATCCACCCATTGTTTACCTTCAATGCGATTGGGGGAATATTTTCCAAGTGTAGTCCTTGATATGATGTAGTATTTTTCACACCCATGGGTTGCCATTGTTAAGTTGTGTTTTATTATAAACCTTATCTCTTTATTTATGAGCACATCCTTCTTTATCTACAACACTTATCGCAACCACATCTTTCACATCTACTTACTTATTCTTACCTATTATCTTTTTAATCATCACTCATCACATCTATTTTCAAATTACCCTTTTTCTTAACATCACATACTATCCATACATATACATTCATTTTCATCAATACAAAACATATTTTACATCCAATATCATCATCTATCATCTATTGTACATTACAAACCAACCATCTAATCATACATTTCTTTCAACATCATCATCACATCATGAATCCAACTCATCACATCACATAATATTCACATAATTGAGTATAAATTAAGTCAAAATAATATATATGTATCATAAAAATGAAGTGTATCAATACATCATCAACCCCTAAGGGTTCTCTCTAAAAACAGAGATATCAGTAAAACCAGTGAAGTTCATGTCGAGATAGTTTCAAATCTATGCCTTGTAAGGTAAATCCCTCTGTCTACCTATCACCCTTGTCACTTCCACCCTATCCTTCTCCTTGATGTGTTTGATCCACACTCATTGTGCTCCTATGGCCCAACTCTAGCTATCATTGACCTTTGTAGATGCTCCCAATATCGTAGGGTATTTGGTAGCTTTGGTTCACGATCCCCTCATAATACTTAGCCTTTGTAGCTAAGGATATTTATCTATATATTTAAATAATACTAGGAGGTTCCATCTCTCCTCATCCATGCAATGCTTCCTATCCACCACCCACAACCTCGAAGCTTTGTATAGTAACAAGATCTCCAAAACGGGCCCTATAAGCCTCCCTCTATCTTTGGTACTGGTCCTTGTCTTATATAATTGCATCTCATTGTTACATCACATTGTCTCTCTCAACTATCATTTGGTCTATCTCCACATGTAATTATGCCACCTCTTTGGTATCTCCTTCATCCCCATCTCCACCACCTCCGGAGCTACCCCTACCTTAACCTCTATCTCCTCCTCCTCATCTCCTCTCTCACCATCAACTTGAGCTTCACAAGATGTAGTCATCCAATCACCAAATCCCACTCCAACTCCTACTTAATCATTATCATCCCAAGGTGTTGTTACCTCCTTTAACTGATATTTCATGATAGAAATTGGAAGCTCCCTATCTAGCTCCTCCCTCCTATACAAAATAGGATCCCTAACCACTTTACGGATGACTCCAAAAAATTTCACACTTGGTCAAACTACATAGCCTCGACCATCTTTGGACATCTCCCCTGCACCTACCTCATCTTCCTCATATTGTCCAACTCTACATTTACCCCACGGCCATGTGGGAAAATCTCGATGCGGCCACCATCTATTACGATATATATCCAATTATGTAATCTAATCCACATACCAGTCCACTCCTCTATCCCCTATCTTTGAATTCATGATCGAAACTCAATCTCAAAAATCCTAATGCTAGATCTATATGGTATGGAGTGACCCATGGAATCCCTGGTGGTCGAGTCACTACAATGTGCTCGTAAGTCCAATAGTGAAGTAAGAAGCCTACATCCAATCTTGATATCCTTCCTAACCTATACATCGATAACTTGTGGTATACCTAAGCTAACAAGGAAGTCCTGAAAGAAAATACTATTTGGTGCTCCATTATATCTACAAACATAATAGCCGAGTGCCTAAGGAAACTTGGCTCCTACCAAGTTAGGAAGTTCATAACAAGATATAACCAACATAACCACGAATATCAAACACCCGTGAGGTACATTTGCCTCTTACCTCAACTCATATGAGAATGACCCTGAATAAAATCTAATATGAGGCGCATCGGCTCAAAATATTTGTGTCAATACTACTAGCCTAATTTCACTGTAATAAGGACTATCTTCTCCCCTAAATAGGAAATCAAAGGATGTGATACACATCCTCTAGGGTGATAGTCATCTCCCTTGTCCTAAACCAAAATGTACCCGTTTGTTTATCCCACCTCTCTACCAATGCGATCATCAAGCCAACATCTCGTGGGATCCTCTAATAATTCCTAAAACCCCTAACCCCACTACAGACAAATTATCCCACTTGACATCTATCACATCCCCTATGATCTACTCATATAGAGTTGACACTTGGTCTCTCAAGTAAAGTGTCTCCCTGGCCTGTAATCACCAATAAAACATAAATACATCAAAGACCTAATCCAAATCCATTCAAAATTCATTAAATATTCATCTAAAATCCAGTTTAATCATAAAAAATCCAATCTAACCCTAGTAAATTCTAACCCTAGTTGGTTTGAATTGTATAGTGATCGATCGACATGCTTAAGGGCCTAGTCAATATCAAACTATCTATGTCGCCGCTAACCACCCCTGGTGTCATCCATTTTTAATAAAAAATGCATAAAAAATTAATTCAACATTAAATTAAACTAAAATCAAGTTTGGGATTTGTTACTCACCATCCTCCACAGCCTCTAGCATTTCCTCTCTGCTCTTGTGGCCTCCATTTCACAATTTCCTCTTAAATCACTATGATCTCTCTCATCAATTACATACGTGAAAATGAGCATTTTTGGATGACTTTGGGTCTTATATAGCCATCGATACCTAGTCGTCGTTGACCCCTCGAGTCATCATCGATCGACCTTAGTCTCCATCAACTTGCCTTAGTAGCCCTTTTTTTGGCTTTCACTTTCCTTTTGTGACCTCTCCTAGAATATTCTCTCAAAGTCCACTTTTGTGGCCATCTATATTCTCCCTTTAGGGAATTTTATTTCAATATTTTGAATCATCCCCTTATCATCTCAAAGTCCACATTTGTGGCCATATTTATTTTTCCTCTGGGAATTTAATTCAACATTCACTCTATCCATTTATACCCTCAAAGTCCACCTTTATGGCCATATTTACTCCCTCTTTGGCATTTTATTTTGCAATTCTATCCAATTTGTGCACGAAGTCCACCTCTATGGCCATACTAACTCCCTCTCGAGCATATTATTTCACCACCCATTTTTCACTTTTCCTATGGGCCATTATTTGTGTCCTATCTTTGGGTCACCATTATTTACACCCTCCTCCCTTAGGTATGCATACCATTTTCACTTGATTTCTCATGTACAAAGGATTTCACATAGTTTTTTCATCTAGTTATGCATGTTTTATGTTTTCCTATTGTTGTCGTCCTCAAAATTCCCCTCTTTTGAAGTCAAGTTTTGAAAATTTTGAGTTGGTACCTGGAATAATCCGTGCTTTTGCTTGAAAATCTTTTCCTTCATTTGGATGTCATTGTCAATCCTTCTCTTTGGCTATGGATCATGTCGAGCCTAGTATTGTTTGTAGTTTTTCATTCCATGGAGAATAATTTGAAATTTGGGCGTAAAGGTGGGGTTTTCCTTTCTTTTTATTTTTCCACAGTCGTGAATGATGGGTGTATCTTCCCGTCAATTTTTTCCCAAACATCCATGGGTAGTACGTGGAAATCTCTGATTGGATGTGGCGTGGCCATGTTTCAAGTGGTAGTAGAAGCCTCCACATGTTCAAATAGAAAACCTCCAATGGAAGGGCCTAAGGGATAGTCCTTAAATAAGTGTAGGCTTTCCATGTGTCCCAAGTCTAAAATGAAGACAGAACAAGCCTAAATTAGCTAAGTATGGAAGGTTCAGTGGATGGCACCACATGTCTCAATGGCACAACTTCAAAGGTCAAAGCCAAGGGTGGTTCCCTAAAATTACATCATCCCTCCACATGTCCTAGGTCCAAAAATGAGGATAGAGTCAGCCATTTAATTGAATAAGTTTAAGAGGATTAACGGAATTTTCTATGTCTCTAAACGGAACAACTTCGGAAGTGCAACCAAGGGGTCGGTCTCCAAACAAGTGCCGGCCTTGCCACGTGGTCGAGTTAAAGAAGGGGTAGAGTTAGCGGTTGAAGAGTCCAAGACTAGTGGAAGGAGCCATGTGTTAGCTCAATGCTCTTTTAGGGGTGAGAATCCAAAGCGAGAAATCAAATGAGCACCATCCCTCCACATGTCTAGGGTAAAAACAACCAAGTGGGCATCATGCCCAAATCAGCTAAGTATAAAAGAATCAGTGGAATTCTTCATGTGTCTCTTTGGTGTAACATCAAAGCTAAATCCAGAGGAAGGTACAAAATTTACCCTGAGCCTCCATGTGTCCGAGGTGGTCGGACATATGGCCCCGCAAAGAAAAAGGGACTTAGGAAAAACACAAAAATGTTGGCCCGCAAAGGGACATATGGTCATGTTTCAAGAAAAGGTGGAAAGGTGGGCCCTTTTTGTGTTTTAATGCTTTGAAAAGTCAAAGTGGAAAGTGGGCCATTGGAGTGATTTGGGAATTTTAGCTCTGTTTCCATAAGGAACTCAAAGTTATAAAGTGACCCGCATCCTTGCCCATGCCAATGGATAAATTCAAATGTTGAGCCTGCATCAAAAGTCAAAGCAGAGAGGAGGGTCACGTTGAAATTTGAGTTTTTGAGCCTGTGTTAAAAAGAGGTAAAATTATAAAAGTGACCTGCGGTTCTGTCACCACTAGAGTATATCCACGTGTCAAGCCCGTATCAAAAGCAAGTGGGTGGTCAAAAATGTTCCGAAGTGCCATTTCTCCGAAAGGCACAAAATGCAAAAGGCGTCCTCAGGCTCAATTCATTTTAAATCTCTCCCATGTGGATGGCTTGAATTCAAAGTTTGAAGGGGAAGGATGAAATTTTGTGATTCAATGCATCTAGTTTTTCCACCATGCATGGAAATGACCGAGGCGTTGGAGAGACTCAGACATCGGTTTCTTAAATCAGTTTTCATCATTTTTGTAACCGAATGTAATCATTCTTGGAAGCTATTTATTGGATTCTCCATGCCATTGTTAGGGTTAGATCCTGATACTCTGTAAAGGTAATAGATTTGAAGTAATCAATATAGAAGTTTTCCTTTTTCTTCCTTTGCTATTTCTTCTTTCCTTTTCTAAAATTTAGGAATCATCTATATTTTATGATAAGAAACTTTATGTCTGTGGAGTTATATTGGTTATAAAAGTGAATGATTCTACTATGCATCTCACTTGGTTCAATACGTATAAGGTTATACTCTGCTATCTATATTTCCTAAAGGTGTTGTTATGTTCTTCCTCTCTCATCTCCTTATTTTTCCATTCTTTCATATTGACGATGTTTTGGCATAAAACGTTTCAAAGTATCAGTAATCCACACTTTGAAAGTTGTACATTTGTATATAACTTTGGCTGGTTTCTTTCAATAAGGGAACCTCTCTTATTAAAGAGGAGGGAATTGTTGTCCCTTGAATGTGGTTTGTTAAAGTTCCATTTAAAAACCCAATAGTTTTTGGTGACTCTATTGGGGATTTCATTTCAAATGGATCCCTTTCTAAAAGAACAACTTCAAGATCATTGTTGGTCTAGCAACTCTACATGGTATACACGTGGGAAGAAATATCTCGGGGTTGAGGATTCCCATTTTCAACTTCTGGAGCAACAAAACTTCTCTCTTCCAGCAAGAAGGAATAGAGGAACTCATTCTACAAGCACACCTCCTACTAAAGATAGAAATTCCAAGGATAGCGTTCCTTAGGAGCATCTTAGTCCTAATCTTTATGCTTTGATACTTGTTGGTGTTTCAGTTCCCCTTCAGTCAATTTTTCCAAAGATGGCAGTTCCTTTTCCTTGGGGACAATAGGTTGGGCCTCTTTCTCTTCCTCAGCCATTGCATGAGTTACCTAGGGGTAGCAGGAAATTTTTCCCAAGTTCAGGGTGATGGGAAGGTTCATCTAGATGAACACATTGTAGCCTTCATTGTTGCATGTGGGATTCTTGGGGTTGAACATGAAGATGTCTCTGTCAGGATTTTTGTGGAGACATTACAGGAAAATGTTGTTGATTGGTTCTACCATCTTCCTGTTGGGTCAATCACTAATTAGAATACCATGACAACTCAGTTTGAGCAATGTTTCAAACTTGCTGAAGATGTGCATGCTCTGTTAGCACAAATTTCTCATATCAAGAAGGAACCATTTGAGCCCATGAGGGATTTTGTGGCTAAATTCAACAAGCTAATTCATAAAATTCCATAGAACACTTGTCCAGTGGATCAAATCCAAAAAAATCTTCCTCAATGCCACGATTACCTAAAGTAAGCTATGGACTAAGGAGAGTTAACCTTTCAACTCTAGATTCGATCAACAGATTAATTTGTTAGTGTTGAGGATGACTTAATCATGTCTGGTAAACTAAAAAGAGAATCCTCTAAATCTAAAGCTTCTTCTTCTTCCTCTTCCCTGGAGCCAATTCTAAGCAGTTAGTATAGAAGCTTGCAAATGATCTCATTGCTATCAAGAAACAATTGGCTCAGCATACTCCTTACCAAGATGTTCCAAGGAAGAATTTTCAGCCCAAGAACCATTTTCCTTCTTCTCATACCAAATTGGCTATTGAAGGCCCACCCATCAAGGTTTGATCAATGTAACTTGTGAAGTTGAAGAACCTAATGATGAGGAGTGTAATGAAATCTATGAAGAACTAGAAGAAGAGGTTGATGAAGAACTGGAAGAGCTTGGTGGGTCTCAAGTTCATTTCCTCACCACTAAAGGTATGGATGATGAAGATGAATATGATGAAAGAGTGGAAGATATGAATAGTGAGTCATATGTTGTTATGACTCGGGAGAAAAAAATAGAAAAGAAAAATTGGTGCAACTGCTAAGATGTCTAAGGAGTTTCCTATAACTATTTCAGTGGTTGCAAGAAGAGGAGATCCTACTCCCACTGCCTCCACATAAAAGGTGAGTAATTCCAATTCCCCTTCTTCTACTTCTATTTCCAAAAATCCTTGTCCTTCAAATCCTAAAACTGATATATCAAAAGTCCCTCATGTTCCTAGCAATGATTCCCCATCTACCTCTGGGTCTTTTAATATCATTGATCACCTCAAAAGGACCAAAATCCAAATTTCAGAGGAAATTTTTTACCAAACCCATCCAATTTTTTTTTGCTAAAATGGTAAACTTTATCAATTCCAAATCCAAAGCCTCATCCATTACTTCTAAAGGTATTTTTCCCACTCCTTATTCCTCACCTCAATCAATCCTTGTGGTTGCAGTCACTTCCCCTAATGAGAAAATTGAACCATTATATGTGACGCTTCTCATAGCTGGCCATAAAATCAGTAATTGTGTTATAGACTCAGGAGCATCAGACAATGTAATTCCTACAAAAGTAGCTCATTCTTTGGGCCTGAATATAACACGTTCCTTTGGTTCTTGTTATTCCATGGAGATCAGGAAAGTATCTTTGGTTGGAAGAATTAAAGATGCACAAGTATCTTTTTCTAATGTTCTAGAGAAAAGGATCTTAGCCACCATTTTGGTAGCTGATATTACTCCCTCATATGGGATGTTGCTGAGTAGAAATTTTTTTAAGGAGGTAGGAGGTGAAATTCAAATGGATTGGTCACATGCTTTGATCCCGATCAATGGAAAAAGAAGAAGTTTTTGCCTAAGAAACAAATTGAATACATTGTGCAAAAGACTAATGATCCAAAAGCACATATACTCTATGAAGATATAGGGCATGATAACTACATGATCATGTCACAAGATGAGGAAAAGCTTCTTAAGGGAGTGATTCATGACCCCAATGGCATTTGGACTCTGGAGTTTGATGGAATTTGCTCTTTAGCTAGTTCTGGAGTTGGAGTGGTGTTGACATCTCTAGAAGGGAACATTCATCCTTTCTTGTTTAAGATTTGTTTTAAAAATACAAACAATACAGTTGAATATGAGGCACTCATACTTGGATTGAACATGGCAAAAGAAATGGGAGTGAAGAATATTTTTGCTCATGGTGATGCAGAGCTGATTGTGAAACAAGTCAGGGATCTTTTTCAAGTCAAGAATAGGATATTGAAACATTATAGAAATCTTTTTTGGGATTCCATTGAGTTTCTTGATGCTTTCTCCATTAAAGTTGTGCCAAGAGAAAGGAACACTAGAGCTGATTCTCTAGTTGTCTCAAGATCTTTTGATTCCTCATCCAGATTTCTCTCAGGAGAAATTTACCATTGAAATGATTCATAGGCCTAGCATACCAGATAATGTAAATAACTGGTAGGTTTTCAATGATGATCAACATTTTCTCTCTTTCTTGGAGCTTAAGGATAATTTTGACCAGTTGTATTTTGAAGGAAGTGAGACCTTTCCTAGAGAGTGTGTATCCTCTAATGAAGGAGATATCAAGGAAGATATGGATCAAGATGGCTGCATCAAATTGAAAGGTAACAAGATCCCTAAAGGGCTGGTGAGTTTGGAAGACTTGTTTGATAAGCATGATAGGTACATTAAGTCTAAAACTTCCCAAGGAGCTCGGCAATCTGCTAAATGTGAAAAGGTTAATATTGGGAGTCTTGATGAACCCAAGATGGTGAACATTGGAAAATTTTGCACTCAAGAGGAGAAGAAGAAGGTAGTAAATCTGCTAAAAAGGTATGCTAATGTTCTTTCCTATTCATATGATGATCTCAAGGCTTTTCAACCAAAGGAAATGCAACACTTTATCCCTCTGAAACTTGGGATCAAACCATTCAAGAAGAAATAAAGGAAATACAATCCCAAGGTTGTTGACACTATTTTTCAAGAGATCCAAAAGTTACTAAAGGCAAAGATCATCTTCCCTATACATCATTCAACATGGATTGCCAACATTGTTCTGTTAGGAAGAAGAATGGTGAGATTCACATCTGTGTGGATTTTAGGAATTTGAATACAACCTCTCTAAAGTAAAAATATCCTCTCCCCATGATGGATCACATTTTGCAAGTTGTCACGGGCTCTGAGATGTTTTCTATACTTGATGGATTATCTGGATACAATCAAGTAGAAGTCAATAACCCAAATCAACACAAAAATTCTTTCACTACTCCTTTTGGCACCTTTTCTTACAAGAGATTGCCTTTTGGTCTTATGTTGTGCCACCTTTCAGAGGGAAATGGACTTGGATTTTGGCAGTTTGAAGAGAAAGTGTGTGGTTTTGTACCTTGATGATTTGACTATTTTCTCCAAAACAAGGGCATATCACTTTTAGCATCTTAAAGCAGTCCTCCAAAAATGTAGAGAACATGGAGTTTCTCTCAATCCAAAGAAGTTTGTATTTTGTGTCACTGAAGGAAAGTTGTTGGGGCATATTCTCTCCAAAAAGGGAATCAAGATAGATACATAAAGAGTTTAAGCAATCCAACAGATTCCTCTTCCCATAAGTAAAATGGGTGTTCAATATTTCTTTGGTAAGATAAAATTCTTGAGGATATTCATTCCTGATTTTGTAGAACTGACTATGAGCATTTCTCACATGATGAAAGGAAAGAAAAACTTTGGTTGGAATTCTAAGGGTAAAGAAGCATTTGAAGGTATCAAGAAAGCCATTGCTAAAACCCCATCTTAGCATGTCTTGATTTCAGCAAGGATTTTATCATCTATTGTTGTCTACTGAGAGAATACCTTGGCTACTCTACTAAATTAGAAGGATTCTAAGGATCATGAAATTCTAATTGCCTTCATGAGCTATGTTCTGAAAGCTCATGAATTGAAATATACTATGATGGAGAAACATGCTTTTGCAGTGGTCAAAAGTGTCAAGTAGTTTCATTTTTAATATTCTTAATTCTCACTCACTGTTGTGCTTGTTCCTAATACAACCATCGGGGTCATTCTTACATAGCAGGAGTTTGGAACTAAAAGAGACAATTGGGTAGAAAAATTCAAGAATATGACCTAGATATCAAGCCAACTAAGCTAGTATGAGGTAAAGGTTTGTGTCGACTTATTCTTTGAAGGATCGATGCAAAATTGTCCAAAGAAGCGGTTGATGTTCCTATTGTCCTCTTCCTTAGTTTAACAGATGAATGGTATGTTGATATTACACATTTTCTTACTTATGGAGAGTTTCCATATCACTTGAGTGAAAATGAGAAGAGGAATATTAAGCTAATTTTTGCACAACATGTATTACGGGAGAATGCTTTGTTCAAGCGAGGCATAGATGGAAGATTCTTGAAGTGTGTGGACAAAGAGCAACATAAGTTGTTCTCAACTTTTCATAATCAGGCTTGTGGAGGCCATTTCTCTTCTGCTGTCACTACCCATAAAATTATTTGTACTAGGTACTATAGGCCTACATTGTTCAGAGATGCATCCAAATGGGTAGGCAAGTGTGAATCCTATCAGAATTTTGTTGGGAGACCTAAGTTGGCTGCTTTGCCACTAAATCAGTAGTGATTGATGAGCCTTTTCAATAGTGGGGTTTGGATTTCATTGGAACTCTTAACCCACCTTCTAGTGTTGGGAATAATCATGTGCTAACTACTACAGAATACTTCATAAAGTGGGTAGAGGCCATTCCAGTCAAAAGCACTACTTACAAGTGATGTGTAATTTCATCAAAGAGAACATATTGATAATTTTTGGGTACCAAACAAGGTTGTGACTAATAATGCTTAGAATTTTTCTTATTTCTGAGATGATGGATTTCTACTATGGTTATGGAATTTCCCTTGCTCATTCTTCATACTACTACCCCCAAGGGAATGGACAAGCAGAATCAACAAATAAGAATCTAGTAACCATCATTTGGAAGCTTGTCAATGACTCTCAAAGGAATTGGCACAAGAAAATTTATGATGCTCTCTGGGAAGATAGAATTACACCCAAAAGAGAAATTAGAATGTCTCCATTTCAAGTCGTGTATGGTGGTTAAGCTTATTTTCCGATGCGATGTGGAATTACTAGCCTTGCACTTAATGAAGGCTATTGAAGATTCAAGTTTTACTAGTTCCTTGGAAAAGAGGATCATGTATCTCCAAAAGATGGATGAAGACAAGTTGCAGGTTTTTGATAGAATATCAGCTCATCAACTAAGGGTGAAGGATTTGTTTGACAAGAAATATAGACCCAGATATTTTCAAGTGGAAGATATTGTTCTGTTATGGGGAAAAAGGCATGAACCTTGAGGAATCCATGGTAATTTTGATTCCCTTTGGCTTGGTCCTTTTAAAATCAGGCACTTTGCTGGAGAAAATTCATTCTATTTGGATTATATGGATGGTTCTCCTCTCCCACTTCCTTATAGTGGGTAGTATCTGAAGTTTTTCAAGTCCTAGGTGACTAGGTGGTCCTTCTAGTATATTGTGTACAATGTTGTTGGTTTTGGGTCATTCCTTTGTGTTTTGTTTCTATTTTTCCTTTTTGGTTTGTTTCCCTTTTCATGTGTTTTGTCTTCTGTATTGGTTTTTCCTTTGAATCTATTTTCCCAATGGATAAGGCACTAGTCTGCTCCCCTTGAGTTTTTCTATGGTCCTTGATCTTGCCTCATTCCTTTGTTAAGTCATCCCCAGAAAGAGCCAGCTGTTGTCACCCTCAAAATTCCCCTCTTTTAAAGTCAAGTTTTGAAAATTTTGAGTTAGTACCTTGGAATAATCCGTGCTTTTGCTTGAAAATATTTTCCTTCATTTGGATGTCATTTTCAATCCTTCTCTTTGGCTGTGGATCACATTGAGCCTGGTATTATTTGTAGTTTTCCATTCCATGGAGAATAATTTGAAATTTGGGTGTAAAGGTGGGGTTTTCCCTTTCTTTTTATTTTTCCATAGTCATGAATGATGGGCGTATCTTCCCTGTCAATTTTTTCCCCAACATCCACGGGTAGTACGTGGACATCTCTAATTGGATGTAGTATGGCCATGTTTCAAGTGGTAGTGGAAGCCTCCACGTGTCTAAATGGTACAACTCCAAGGGTAAGGCCCAAGGGATAGTCCTCAAATAAGCGCAGGCTTTCCACATGTCCCAGGCCTGAAATGAAGATAGAACAAGCCCAAATCAGCTAAGTATGGAAGGTTCAACAGAGACGCGCGCCACATGTCTCAATGACACAACTTCAAGGGTCAAAGCCAAGGGTAGTTCTCCAAACTCGTGCCAACCTTCCACGTTTCCTAGGTCCAAAAATGGGATAGAGTTGGCCATTTAATCGACTAAGTATAAAAGGGTTGGTGGAAGCTTCCACATGTCTAAAGCGGCACAACTTCAAAAGTGTGACCAAGGGGACGATCTCAAAACAAGCGCCATCTTGTGACATGGTCAAAGTCAAAGAAGGGGTAGAGTTAGTCATTGAAGATTCGGGACTAGTAGAAGGATCCACGTGTCGGCTCAACGCTCTTTCAAGGGGGCGAATCCAAAGTGGAAACTTAAATGAGCACCAACCCTCCACGTGTCAGGATCCAACAAAAACCAAGTGGGCATCGGGCACTGAATCAGCTAAGTATAAAAGAACTGTGGAATTATCCATGTGTCTCTTGATTTGCAACTTCAAAGGTAAATCCAGAGGAAGGTCCTAAATGTGTTACGAGCCTCCACGTGTCTAGGGTCATACATATGGACTTAGTCAAATACACAAAAATACTGAACTGGTCACGCAAAGGGACATGTGGTCATGTTTCAAGAAAAGGTGGAAAGGTGGCTGTTTTAATGCTTTGAAAAGTCAAAGCGGAAAGTAGGTCATCGAGTGATTTGGGAATTTGGGATTTGTTTCCATAAAGAGCTCAAAGTTATAAAGTGACCACAACCCCACCCATGCCAAGGGATAAAGTCAAATGTTGAGCCCACATCAAAAGTCAAAGTGGGGAGGCAGGTCGGTGGAGCAATTTGAGTTTTTGAGCCCACATTGAAAAGAGGTAAAATTATAAAAGTGACCCACGGCTCCATTGCCACTCAAGTAAAGCCACGTGTCAAGCCCATATCAAAAGCGGGTGGGTGGGCCAAAATGTTCCAAAGTTCCATTTCTCTAAAAGGCATAAAATGCAAAAGGCGTCCTCAAGCCCACTTCATTTTAAATCTCTCCCATGTGGACGGCTCAAATTCAAAGTTTGCAAGGTAGGATGAACGGCTGTAATTCAATGCATCTGGTTTTCCACCAGGCATGGAAATGACCGAGGTATTGGAGAGACTCAGACATCGAGTTTCTTGAATTAGTTTTCCTCATTTTTGTAACCAAATTTAACCATTCTTGGAAGCTATTTATTGGCTTATCCGCGCCATTGTTAGGGTTGGATCCTTATACACTATAAAGCTAATAGATTTGAAGTAATCAATACAATTTTTTTCCCCTTTCTTCCTCTACTATTTCTTCTTTCCTTTTCTGAAATTTGGGAATCATCCATCTTTTATGATAAGAAACTTTGTGTTCTTGTTTATATGATTTTGGAACTTTATGTCTATGGAATTATATTGGTTATGAAAGTGAATGATTCTACTTTGCATCTCCCTGGTTCAATACGTATAAGGTTATACTCTGCTATCTATATTTCCTGAAGGTATTGTTATGTTATTCCTCTCTCATCTCCTTAGTTTTTCATTCTTTCGTATTGATGATCTTTGGGCATAAAATGTTTCAAAGTATTAGGAATCCACACTTTGAAAGTTATACATTTGTATATAAGTTTGGTTGGTTACTTTCAATAAGGGAACCTCTCTCATTAAAGAGGAGAGACTTGTTGTCCCTTGACTGTGGTTTGTTAAAGTTTCATTTAAAAACCCAACACCTATGACCCATTGGTCATCCCATATCACATCTATTTGAGAGGTTTCTATTGGATTCTCTCCATTTCGCAGTGATTTTCACCCACTCACCGACTGTAGAGAATTATGTTTGTCTTCATTGAGATATCCTTATGTCCCCTACCCATGTGATATTGAAGTCACCACCATAGTTTTTATTGTTATTGTGATCCTTTTTTTTTTTGGGGAATATTACCTTGCCTTATCCTTTTACCCATTTTTCTTCACCCACCCACCCTTCATCATCTACCTTTTTCAAATACGTCATCAATTCCCCTTGGCATTATCAATCCCCATTTAAGGGGAGCTCATCATCAACCTTTCATCAATCCTCATCATACTCTTTGTCTCTTCTCATTTTTATCTCATGGCTTGCTAACACAAACCACTCGATAAAAAGGGGAAAATGTAGACACCTAAAATCGGTATCTCTACCCTTGGCTGCCCGTGTGTGTATATTTCACCATGGTCCTAACTAGACCCGCTTTATTTAATTCATCTCCCTTAATTTAATTAAATGCCCACATATTACCTCGTTACCTTTAATCTTTAATAGTAAACATTAATTAATTAATGAATTAATCAATGAACATTATCCATTATTCCTTAATGGACTTTCCTTTTAGGATACTTTTATCCCAAATCTACATCCCTATGATTTTTCTAACTTTTATCCTACCTATCTTTATCCCCTAACTACCCATGATACATCCCTAAGAAACCTCCTCCCACCTACAAGATTTAAAGTGCTTTTCCCATCCTTAAAAAAAAAAAATCGACTAAAATGCAAAATCAACCTTGTTGGGAAATTTTCCCCATAGTCGGTGATGACCCAACCTAATAACCATCAACCCTATAATACTAAGCTCTTCCCTTTCCAAAAAGAGACACGAAACACATAGGTGTAAAAACACTTGATTTTTTGCATTCTCGTGAATCCATCTTCGAACTAGAACATCACTACAAGCTGTACCAACCTTCTTATAGTCCTTGGAAGATTATTTTTATCAACCACTTGAATTTGGGAGGTTTAAATTACTTTCTTGTGTTATTTAATGTAATTTCTATCACTATATTATTAGAACTGACATTTTTAGGACCAGGTCATCTTGGTAGCACTCGAGCTCCATTATTAGCCTTCTCTTCTAGATTCCTTACTTGTAGGTTGTTATTTCTATCCATCTACCCTCATCCTTGTTATAAAATTCTACGATTATCATCGCCACACCACAGTTGTTGTTGACTAGGGTTCTATTTGTCAACCCTTCCATCTTGGTCACTATTTTCTTCTATTTTCCCTACCTTTCTATCCTAGAAATTATTCTGCAGTCATCCCCTAGCATCCACGGGATTACGTTATATCTATTTTACATCCATATCCTTGTAGATCTTCATATTTATTTTATTGTTTAGTTCTTTACATACCTAGGTTGTAAATCAACCTTCCTCTACATAGTCCTGTCTCGTATTAATTCATATCATATCAATTTTCAATTTCATCTTAGTTACTTTTAGATTCAATAGTATTTTTGTCTCGGCGTGCTATCTACTTATCTATCCTTTACTTAAATTTTTCTTATCAAATGGGGGTTGACATCTACAAAATGAAGGTAATATTTCTTGGAACCATATTTTTAGGAAACCCCGCATAAACTATCTAATCAATCTTATTTTCAGACATTCTTATTTACAGGATTATCAAGTTATAGTGAGGATCAATCACTTTATGCTCTTTCATCCTTACCATGCATTTGAGGTACCATAAACCCTCCGTTTTTTGAGTTGTTTAGTTCTCTTTAGTAGCTAACATCATTAATTTTAAATAAAAGAGAAAACTATAACAACGAGAAGGAGGAAGAGAGAATGTAATAGAGAAAACTTAGTCATTGTGTAATAAAGAAGAAATATATATTTTTATATATGTTGAGTGTGTGTGTTCTTAATCTTATCTCGGGAGAATTAATCTAAGTTTTCATTTTAGTCTATAGACTCCTTTATTTTAATACATGTTGGATAGTTTATGTGGCTACAAGCTTGATATATATATTGTTCTCGAGTATGTAGTACATGTGTAGACTATGTGTGAGTAAGTTGTTATAAGACTTTGATTCCTATTATATAATATGCTTGTTTGAGGAGTTCTGTGGATTCATGCAATAGGAGGATTATTATAATATTTATGATAAGTTGTTGAATGCTCATCTACGTACTATAGTTGTGTGTTCTTAGTAGATAACTTGAAGACATTACAAGGTGTATGTATGCATTGAAACTAGTTGTAGAGGATGTAATACCCTCGAGGATGAAGGTTAGATAGAGTAAGAGATAAGGAAAAACTAGAGTGGGATTATAAAATTTGAATGCAAACTATGTGCACTTATAACAAGATGGTAGAAGGCGAGAAAAGGGAGGTTCACATATATCTCCAAGAGCTATTAGTAAACCTAATCCTTGCATCACCTTTAGATAGTCCTTATGTTATGATATTAATTCTTGAATTGAATAATAAGAAAAGTTATTTTTGTCCATTTTTACACCCTTGCAAAAATTGAACAACTTGGGATAACTCAAATTAGACAATTCATGTATTTTTAACGAACTTGGAGAAAATAGTTGAAGAAATCTGAAAAAATCCTGAAAATTAGCAAAGGGATGAACAAGTAGCTCGGTGAGTTGGTGAGTAGCCCGGGGGTTGAGATTGAAAAGTTTGTTAAGTAAAATACCTCCCAAAATCCGTTAAAAAAATCAAAGAAGTTATATCCCCAAACCCCGCAAACCAAGGAGGAGGAAACAAGATCTTTGTAGGAGGCCAATGACTAAGCTGTTTAAAAAAATGAAGTAAAGCACCTCCCAAAATCCAATCCACTACCTTCTTTTGAGATAGTTGATGTTTCTATACTATTTAAAGTAATCGAGAAAAGCGAGTTATAATGACCGACATGGCACAAAGAAGTAAAAGAGAGAGTTACTTGGGAATATGATGGGTCAAAACTATGAATTAATGCTAGTTCTTGAACCTGAGCTAAGCACCTCCAAAATTCCATGAAGAATGAGAAACAGGAGTGATGAGAGGAAATGATGTTACTTAATTTCTGAAAATAAAATAAGAGAAGCTTATTCATAAACACGAGTAAAGTGATTCCCGAAACCTGCGCAAAGGGTGAAGTTGAGGAGTTATGTGGGAGTATGAGGTGTCACTACTTTTAAGTAGTGCTTGTTTAAAATTTTGAAGTAAATAAACTCACAAAAAACTCAAAAAGGGTGAAGTAGAAGTAAAATATGGAGTTATGACATGGAATAAGCTGTAAAGTAATGAGGGTTCATTTCTCCAAGCAAAGAAATGTTGTCCCCAAACCCTAAGTAAAAGTGATGGAAAGTGTAATGCGGGGATCTAAATAGCATTTTCTGCAAAGTAGTTTGGGTTTGTAAACCTTCATTGGCATATATTTCTCCCAAAAATCTCAATTTAATAAAATTTATATCAATGGAATCATTTTTTCACGCTCTACATCATGGAAACTAGAAATCAGATTTTGGAAGGAGAGAATGGGTAAAGATGAGGAAATCATTAGGATATCACATTTCCTTTAGCTCCAAGAAAAAACCCATCCAAGTGTTAATCATTCAATGCCAGAAATCACTTTTGAGCACGGAAGTGTTGGGACTACTACGAAAACAAGCTCAAGATTTATGTCTCTATCTATTTCTCTCTCTCTGGGATGATAAATGTAAGTGATAATGAACATTTTTGGGGGATGTTTATGTAACAAAACTCTTTCAAAAAAATTCTAGAGTAGTTTTGAGTTACATGCCTCACGATTTGAATATTTTTGGAAGAATATCCTTTCCATCTCTTACAATTGTATTGAATTATGCATCCATTTAATCAATAAATCCATGTTTTATGGTTATTCCCCTCCCTAGTTGTGTTTTATTTCATTTTCCTTTCCTTTCATTACATATTTTAGGTTTTTGCATTCTATATTCTTCTTGCAGGTTAGGTTTGTTGTGCTCCATAGAAATGACATTGACAAATGTAGTTAGGGACTATGTCACTTGTGTCTAACCTCTCTCTTTCCCATTATTCACCTCATTTTCACTCATCTGGATATTTTCCCATCTTTTTCTTGGTGCATCACCTCTATAGCTTAGAATTTCCATTTTTATGCAATCTTTCTCTCTCTTAGTCCCTTGGAAACTTAGGATAGAAGTAGATAGAAAAATTTTCCTTCTAGGAGTAGTTTAGCATTATGTTTTGGAAGAGAAATTCGGCCTTCTCTCGGAGGTTTATATCGATTAGCAGTCCCACAACTGAGAGACAATCCCATGTTTCCTCAGAATTCTTGGTCATTCATGATCATATCCATGGTGCAATTTTGAGCTCCAACAGTTTTGGCATGCCTAGTGGGACAATCACAAAATAATATTTTTAGTTTTATCGGATTTGATGTGTATCTTAGTAAAATTCTAGTTTTGAAGGATCTGCGACAACACAAAGGAAAGATTAAATAAAAAGGCTCAAATCCCTAAAAACCAAATGATTTTTCAAGTAACTTGGGTATGCAACCCCTACTAAATTCAAAGTAGAAGCTAAGGAAAATCCCAAGAAAAGCAACGTAGAGTCATCCCAAAAACCCATAAAGAAAGAAGGTGAGTAATGCGAGAAATGCATTGGAGAATAACTACAAAGTAATGCTCTGTAAAAACCTGATGTTAAGAAGTTGTACTCTAAAAACCCGCAAAGAAGGAAGAGTATCCTGGTATTTTGACTAGTTCCAAATGTAGAGTAAGTGGGACTCAAAGACACGACTAGAGAAACCTCGAAACCTCTAGGTCAAGAAATAGGGTTTTGGAACTGTAAAGAAGAAAGGAAGGAAATTTGAAGTAATACAAACCTAATTACCTTAAACACATCTACCGACTCCAAGCATCAAAATATATTGGTTTTAGCAATGAAAGTGTCTCAGTTTCATGAGAAGAATCTAGACAAGGTCTAGAACAACAGAAGAAAGAATTTTTGAATACCTTCATTATCACCAAGGAGGGGAAGAAGAGGGAGAGTAGTTCAAATATCACCATCTCCACCAAATATAAATCTTTCAACACCACCTCCGATAGGCCCTTATTGTAATCTACCAAAGCATTCTCGGACCTATCATAATGGAACAACAAAATCAAGGGTTTGTTAATTTCACTAGCTACATCCTCTTTCTCTTAATTCTCATAATCCTATTCCAGT
Organism: Taxus wallichiana var. yunnanensis; assembly: GCA_018340775.1. Lineage (NCBI taxonomy): Eukaryota > Viridiplantae > Streptophyta > Pinopsida > Cupressales > Taxaceae > Taxus > Taxus wallichiana. The sequence goes on from CM031242.1 coordinate 198,235,767, forward strand.
ATCTGCACAAAAAAGTATTCCTTTCTTTACTGGAGATAATCACACTACTCCATTTGACCATATTCAAGACATTGTCAATATTTGTCATATCCATGAAATTTCTGACATGGATGTAGTTGTGAAGCTTCTAGCTTCCTCATTCAAAAGAAAGGCTTTATAATGGTTCGGATTCTAAGAGCAGGATCAATCACAAATTGGAATCAGCTGGGGATAGCACTTTGTAGCCAATTTGGAGAGAAAGAGAATAACCTATATTTTTTAGAACAGTTGATAAAGATAAAGAGGACTCCCAATGAGCTCATGCTAGACTTCAACTTCATATTCAAGAGGACATGGGATAAAATTCCATTCCTATTAAGTCCAATGGAAAAAAGTTCTTTTCTTTTCTACTTAAGAGCTTAAAATTCTAAAATTGATGTTAAGGTTCAATCTATGGGGGTAAAACATTGCATGGGACCTATGAATTAGCTATAAGGGCATAAAATTGTTTAATACAAGACGGTAAACTAGCTCCTAGGCCACCCATGCCCTTATATCCTGAATTACCTCAATGTGTTCAACCTTCTATTTCTCTTATTCTGAGAAAAATTACCATCCCACATCCTCTACATATCATTCTCATGAAAAAAAGGAGGATGAAGATATGAAAGCCTTAATCCTAAATTTGACCAAAACATTCATATCCTTAGAAAAACAAAGCAAGCCCAATCCTATAGGAATTATTCTAACGAGAGGAAATATTCAAATCAATTATTTAACAAAGGATATCATCCATATAGAAATCAACAATCTAATCAAAGATATGGAAAAAATCAGCAGAATAATAGATGGCAGGGCCAAAGTGCACCTCTTCCATTGGCAAAAATTCACTCCTAGATCAAGCCAAGCATTGGTTATAGTACGAGAATAATATGGTTCAGAATTACATGGTGTTTTCTATGTAATAAATTGTGTAATAAACTTTATTGTGAAAGTTCATTACATATTCAATCATACATGGTTCAAACTTATTCTAATTAGAAAGATACACTTTTGGAAGCACCCAATCCTAATATGTGGAAGGAGTCCAATCGATGTCAATCTCATGTTATTTAGAGTGATGATTTTTGTGCAATCAATCAAGTAGTGGGTAGTTCTATCAAACCTCAAATCACAATTTTTGATAATAAAAGGTATAAGAAAAGGATGATGGAATCACATAGTTCATCTTCCTCTAGTCAAGGAAATGCAACAAACAAGGAGAAGGAGGTTAATGCAGAAACAAAAAATTACCTCAAGTTCTTGATAGGCCTGTTTTAGACAAGGATTTTTCTCCCTAACTAAATCCACCTACCCCAATATTGCAGCAACAAAATGGGGAGAATAGTGTACTAGAGATGCAGAAATCCATGGGCATTCCCTTCAAAATTGTTAAACAAATGAAGAAAACAAATTTTAATGTTACAATGTGGGATATGTCGAATATTCCGTCACAAAGAGATCTCCTATGTGAATCCCTCAAAAAAATTCTCCAAGATGATCCAATGGTGGATAAGTATCACATTGTTATTAATATGTGTCAAAAAAGGAAGATCAAGTAAGTAAAATTGTTAAGATCCCACCCTTTTACATGTCATTAATTGTGGGAAAACACTTGGTACATAATTGTATGATTGATTCGGGAGCTAGTACCTCTGTAATTCCTAATAAAATTGTTGATATCTTGGGTCTCAAATATAATCTTGTTTCTAAGGGAGTTTTGCAACTTGATGGGTCAACCATTGGTGTATTGGGAGTAATTAAAGATATTAAGTTAACCCTTCATGCATACTTGAGTCTCTCACTATAACTCATGACATAATTGACTTACCTCCCATGTGTACCACTTATTTATATAGATATTTTACTATTAAGGTGGGTGGTTATTTTTCTTCAAATTGGACCCATATGCTTTTAAGAACTATGTATGGAACAAGATTTACCATACATGTCGAGATCATATTTTCTTACCATAATGAGTCATATAGCCCCACCCCTATCCAATAAAAATTTTCGATTCAAGAAGAACATGAACAAGGTTTAGTTTTAAAAGAGAAACTTATTCCTCCTCCCATGCCTAATCTATTTCTAGATGAATGGGCTGAGAGACATCACAAATTTGATCCTTATGCCAAATAACTTGAAGCCTTTGAAACTAGTGTTAGTACTTATTACATTCTTGAAGAAAGATCCACTCTACCTAAACCATTAAAGAAAGAGAAAGAATATGCTTTTGAACTATGGAATATGTTCTTTGATGGTTTTAGAAGTAAAAATGGATTTGGGGCTGGTGTGGTGCTAATTTATCCAATAAATGAGAAAGTATTTTTTCACATAGATTGCAGTTTTTATGTTCTAATAATGTAGTTGAATACGATGCATTGGTACATGGTATTCTAATTGTTGAAAAGAGAAAGATCAAAGCATTGCTGAGTTTTAGGGATACTAAAATTTTCATTCATCAAGTTAGAGGGAAGTGTGCCACTAAGAAAAACTTATTTAATGCATACAAATACAGATTCGGTATCTTCTAGATAGTTTCGATGCTCTTAATCTGTAAGTAGTGCCTAGGAAATTGAACAAGGAATCAAATTAAATGGAAGCTCTTGGTTTTAATTCTCAATTTTTGAAAATCTTGTGAAAAGAAATGTGCAACATATAAATATGGTGGTTAGGCCTTTCATTCTAGATAATGAGACCAATTTGAAATTATTTGACAATGATGAACAAATTATCTAATTTATGCAAAATGAAGCTAAATTTTCTTAAAGAATGCAACTTGAATTGCAAAATATCTATGGTGATCAGATTATTGAGATGAAGAAAAAAAATTACCAAAAGGATTAGTCACTTTGGAGAAAATTTTCAGTCCTAATGATGAGTTCAAAAGAAAATAAAATAACATAGTAGTAGAAGGAAATAATATTTTCAACCAGATCCACAATTACACAAGGAAAGGAACTTCTTCTTGGAAAGATATGTGATGAGGATGAGAAGCATGGTTTTATCTCCTTATGCCAAAAATTCAAAGTGATATATTTTCATGGGACTATGAAGATCTAAAGGGTTTTAATATAGATGTTGTCCAACATTCTATTTGTATTTATCCTTACACAAAGCAAATTAGGTAAAATCAAAGGTCGATTAATCCTAGGATAGATCTCCTCACGAGGAAATAATTATCCAAACTCATTGAGATAAAAATCATTTTTCCTATCAAATACTCTACTTGGGTGGAAAATATTGTTCCAGTAAGAAATAAAAATGGAGAAATCAGACTTTGTGTTGATTTCAAGGACTTGAATAAGGCCTCCTTAAAGGATCACTATCCTATACCTTCAATGGATAAAATTATACATACAGTAGTAGGGGTTGAAAGGTTCTCTATGCTTGATGGCTACTCGAGTTTTAATCAGATTAAGGTTAAATAAGAGGATCAATATAAGACTACATTTACAACCAAATGGGGGACATATGTATATCATAAAATTCCCTTTGGTTTATCAAAATCAAATCCAGGTGCCACGTTCCAAAGAGTAATGGAAATTTCTTTTAAAGGGTATATCAATGGATTCTTCCTTGTCTATCTTGATGACATTACCATTTTCTCAAAATATAGTAAATATCATATTAGTCATCTTGAGCGATTATTTGAAAGATGTTAGGAATTTGGGGTGTCTCTTAATCCTAATAAATGTAATTTTGCAGTCCCTAGAGGTAATCTAGTAAGGCATATTATTTCAAATGAGGGCATAACCATTAATACAAAATGAATTTTAGCTATCTTGTCTCTCTCATTTCCAGTCCACAAGAATGCCTTGAACTCATTCCTTGGAAAAATCAATTTTTTTAGGAGATTCATTCCTGATTTCACAAGTTTGGTGAGGCCTATTAATCTCATACTCAAGAAGGATTATATTTTCAAATGGATAGTAGAGGGGAAGGATATATTTTCCTATATAAAATGAGATATTACTCAAGCTCCTACACTTATTAACCCTAGCTATTCCATGGATTTCATCTTATATGTATACAGAGTGAATCTATCATTTTTTTTGGATCAACAAAATGATCAAGGAATGGAGCATTTAGTGGAATTTTTCAGTCAAACACTAAAGGATTATGAACTCAACTATGGTCAAATTGAAAAATATGTATATGATATAATGAGATCTCTAAATAAGTTGAAGAGTATGATTCTTACCAATCACATCAAATTTTTACTCTCACACTCTAGTGTGAGAGACTTCATTTTGGAGTAGAAATTAGCGAAAAAAGTATTGGTTGGGTGACTAAAATAATGGAGTATGATGTGACTATTAATGCTACAAAGTTGGTAAGGGGTAGAGAAATTTGTGAGGAGTTGGCTTTAGCTTCTCAAGATCACCAAGAGACTTCCTTCATGAATGAAGAGCTTCGAAATAATGCTAAATTATAGGAGGATGAAGGAGATGTATTCAATGATCATAGCTAGATTAATGATATGACTAGGTTCTTATCTACTTGGTGTATACACTCTTAGCCTAAATAAGTAAAAAATAAGGCACCTAAGGTTAAATCCATTCCCTATGCACTAATTGATGGTATTTTGTTCAAGAGAAACATTGATGGAGTTCTACTCAGGTGCATTGAAGGTGAGTAGTGTGACAAGGTTTTGTATGAGTTTCATGATGGTTTCTCAAGTGGACATTTTTCTGTTATAGCCATGCCAATGAAAATTTTAAAAGAAGGTTACTTTTTACCTACATTATTTTTTGATGCTTCTAAATGGGTTAGAAGATGCAAAGGATGTTCCTTTTTTACTGATAAGAAAAGGTTGGCTCCTCTTCCACTTCACCCAATCCCAACAAATCAGCCATTCACCCAATGGAGTTTGGATTTCATTGGCTTGATTATTCCTCCATTGAGTACTGGTCACAAGTGGGTCTTAACAACAACATATTACTTTACCAAGTGGATAGAAGTTGTGCCATTGAAGGAAGCCATTGAATCAATTATACTAGACTTCCTTGAAGAAATTGTAACAAGGTTTGGAATCCCTCAAACAATCATTTCTGATAATGCAAAATCCTTCTTGGGATCCAAAATTTCTGATTGGGCTCTTGGACTTGGGATTTATCTTAAGACTTATTCCAATTACTACCCCTAAGGTAATGGATTGGTAGAGTCTACTAACAAGAATCTGATCAGGATCATGAAGAGAAAAATGGACATTAATCAAAGGAAGTGGCACAAAAAAGTCAGAAATGCTCTTTGGGCTGACATGATAATAGTGAAGAAGGAAATTGGCTCTTCCCTTACAAGCTTGTATATGGAAAAGAAGCCAGACTTCCTTTGTCACTTGAGTTTCCTTCACTTGAATTGGCTCAAAATTGGAATTTGAAGGTGAAAACCAAAGAGAGATCTAGATGGAAGAATTGGTGGAGCTTGAGGAGTTAAGAAACTCTTCCATGATCAGGTTGGAAAAACATCAAAAATCAACCAAGAAGTGGTTTGATAGGAAGGATAGAGACTAGACATTCAAGGTTGCAGATCTAGTCTTGAAATAGGATGTAGAAAAAGATAAACCAAGAAGAAAATATAATTTTATTACAATCTAGAGTGGGCCACATATCATTACTACTTGTAAAGAAGCCAACTCTTTCTATTTGTTTGACCTTGATGGAGATGCAATACAAATCCCATTCAATGGGATTTATCTTAAACATTCCCATTAATTTGTCATTTCTTCTTGTACATATTAGTTTAATTGTCAATTCCTCTAAGTGCTTTCAGCACTTTTTTTGTTAGTAGAGTAGGTTTCCTTTCCCTAAGTGATTTGCACAAGTTTAGTTTCTTGTAGGTGTTCTTGTTGCACAATTTCAGCATGGTTCTAATAGAAGGTGTTGTGGGAAGAGGGTGATATTTTATATTCAACAAGTTTCCACTCACATAAAACTTTGATTTGGGAAATTCTTACTATGTAAATGGGAAAATTAAGAAAGAACATATTAGCTCCATGTTTAACAATGCTGCAAATGGTCACAATGGTTTGTTATTCAATTTTTAGATCAGTTTCATTGTTACCATGATGAATCCATGCCCAATGCATGCTTTAAGGCCCGTGATCAGCTCATCTAGTAGGCATATGTTCCTTGTGAGTCACCAAAAATGTTGTCCATTTTGCACCCTTAAAAAAATTGAGCAACTTGGGATAACTCGACTTGGACAATTCATGGAGTTTTAAATAACTTGGAGAAATAGTTGAAGAAATAATAAAAAATCTTGAAAATTGGCAAAGGGATGAACACGTAGATCAACTAATTGGTGAGTATCCCGGGGGTTAAGCTCGGTAAATATGGGAAGTAAAACACCTCCCAAAATATGATAATAAATAGAAAAGCAACTTCATCCACAAACCCCATGCAAACCAAGGAGGAGGAAATGAGATATTTGTGGGAAATTGATGACTAATTGATTTAAAACATGAAGTAAATAACTTCCCAATATCCGATCCACTGGATTCTTTGTGGAGATTCTATGTTTCTCTACTACTTAAAGCAACTCGAGAAAAGTAGTTTTGATAACCAATAGGGCTTAAAGAGAAAAAAGGGAGAGCTACTTGGGAATACAATGTGCCACAACTATGAAGAAATACCAATTTATGAACAATAAATAAGGACATCTAAAACTCCATGAAGAAGGAGAAAGAGGAGTGAGTGGGGAAATGATGTTACTCAATTGCTGAAAATAAAATAAGCAAAGATTACTCACAAACTTGTGTAATGTTGTTCTTGGAACCCACAAAGGGTGAATTTTAGGAATTTTGTGGGAGTACGAGGTGTTGCTACTTTTAAGTAGTGCTCATTTAAAATTATGAATAAAAACAACTCACAAAACACACAAAGCAAAGCGTGAAGTAGAAATGCAATGCGAAGTTACAACATGGCATAACTTTGAAGTAATGGGGTTTGTTTCTCGAGAAAAGCAATGCAATCCCAAAACCTCAAGCCAAAATGATGGAAAGTCTAATGTGGAGATATGACTAGCACTTGTTGTGAAGTATTTTGGGGTCATAAATGCACATTGGCATAACTTTCTCCCACGGAATCTAAATTTAATAAAATTTATATTAATGGAATCATTTTTTCATGCTCTGTATCATGGAACCTAGAAATCATATTTTGGAAGGAAATAATGGGAAAAATTATTAAATCATGAGGATATCATATTTCCTTGATCTTCAAGAAAAAATCCATCCATGTTTCAATCATCCGATGCCACCAATCATTTTTGAGATTCTAGAAGGGTTAGGACCACTTAAAACGAGCTTGGTATTTCTCTCTCTCTCTCTCTTCTCTCTAGGATTATAAATGTAAGTTCTAAGGCCTATTTTTTGTGGGGGTAATGTTCATGTAATAAAAATCTATCAAAATTATTCCATAGTATTGATTTATAGGCCTTTGATCCGTATATTGTGAAAGAAGATCCTTGCCTTCTCTTGCAATTGTAATGAATTATGCATCCATTTAATCAATAAATCCATGTTTTGTGGATATTCTCTACCCTAGTTATGTTTTATTACATTTTACTTGCCTTTAATTACATATTCCACATTTTTTTAATTATATATTCTTCTTCCAAGATCAGGTCTTTTGTGCTCCATGGAAATGATGTTAAAAATGCAATTAGGGACTGTGTCACTTGTGTTTGACCTTTCTCTTTCCCATTCTTCATCTCATTTTCACTCATCTAGATATTTTCCGATCCTTTTCTTGGTGCATCACCTATGTATATTAGGATTTCCATTTTCATGTAATCTCTCTCTCTCTGGTCCCTTGGAAACTTAGGATAGAAGTAGATAGTAGAGTCTTCCTTTTAGGGGTAGTTTAACATTAGGTTTTGGAAGAGAAAGTCATCCTTCTCTAGAGGTATATCTCAGTTAGTAGTCCCATAATTGAGAGACAGTCCCATATTTCCTCATAATTATTGGTCATTTATGATCATATCCAAGGTGCAATTTTAGCTTCAACAATTATATTAGAGTAACCCTTCTCGGGCTCATAGTGATGGTTATAGGGTGCTGAGCAGGGCTTAAACATTGAGGCACTAAATCATCACAGTGCACTCTGAAAAATTCAAGATATAATTCCAAGTCCCTCTATATATAGATTAGGAAATAATTTTTGGAAACTCATGGTTCAAATTCCTTGTTTTTGTGACAGTCTAGAAAGGAGTGCTCGAAACACGGTTAAGGGCTAGAAGAAGTGTGTGATTAACAAAGGAACTATCCTTTTTCCTTGAAGTGAGTTAATGAAAATTCTATAAAATTTTAAAGAGATTAACGGGTGCTCAAAATTCCCTTATTGTGTATTGAAACATTCTAAAGATCAAGATAATCTTGACAATTGCTTTAGGAAGGCCTAGTAGGGGTTAGAAGCTGATTTTCAAAGAGTGAAGTCTAAAGAGTTCTATGAAGAGTTGGACTATGATTTTTCCAAGCATATTATAGGTGTTGAGAGGGAACTATTTGAGGTAATAAATCTTGGTGAGTATCCTTAGAAATCTAGTTGCACTAGTGAATCAGATAACCATGTTCTTAAGGATGAGAATGGGTAGTTTAGAGAGTTGAAAGTAAGGAGACCCATATGAGGTTGTGTGGCATTTATATAGTTGTTTTAACATTGTATAGAGGTGATTTAACAGAGAATATGAGTGGTATAATACCTTTATTTTCATGGAAGGAAAATTTCTTGCAAGGATATAGAGCTAATAGAGAAGAATAGGGACAATTTTGACTAATAAAGATAGGAGCTTATATCTCATAGGTTTTGAATGTATTTCATTTTTGTTTCTAACATTGGACCAAGTGTATGAATGAGAGGAATGACTCGTAGTTTAAGAATCCAAAATACCAAGAAGTTCATCCTAAAGCCAAGAGTTAGTCAAGCTAAGGGTTGACCAAATTTGTGAGATAGGACAAAGTGATAGTTTCTTCCCTTTTGAGTCTTTTGAAGATATTATTAATAGTAGAATGAGGTGTATCTATAGATTGAATATGGGAAAATTCTTGGTAAGGAAATTGTGAGAGATATTTGACATATTAGACAATTATTTAGCAACTTATAATATTTTTAACCATTATAGGCTTATAGATGCCCCCTATGTAGAGACAAAGTGATAAGTTATTGTATGGAATCTCTTATTAGTCAAATATATGCTTGATATTTTATTTCTCTTTGCATAATTTGGTATCAAAGTGTGGAATTTTGTTGTTGTTGGGTTGTAGAAATTGAATATATGCTTTTGTAGCTAACGTTGTTTTGCAAGTTGTGTGGTGAAGAAAGTAACAGGTGAAAGGAAGTGAGAGAAGTTAAGAGGATATAGAGAAGAAACCAACAGCACTGGTAAGGCCAAGGTGAGATGTGGAAGAGAAGAGTTGAAACAAATTTTTCAATGAGAAGATGGATCAAGAGGAAGCAATAGTGGAGTTGTGGAAACTGATTAGCTATAAGAGGAAACAAGAAGAGTCAGAGAAGAAGAAGAGAGAAGAAGTAAAAAGATATAAACATGAATAAGGGGTGGAATCAGAGATGAAGAAGCTAAATGTATATATAGAGCAGCTGAAAGAGATAATAAAGAGGAAACCAAGGTATGTGTTTGAGTTTGTAATGAAAACAAAAATTAAATGGCTTGTGATACAAATTGTAAAGAGAAATCAAAAGTTGTAGTTGGAGAGGATGATTAAGAGTGAAGAAAATAATCTTAGAAAAGAAGAAAAGAAAGAAGATAAGGTTGACAAGAAGAATAATGAAGGTGAAATATAGTAGTAAGAGGATGAACTCATGAGAAACAAGAATGTTTTAGAGAAAAATAGGAAAAAAAAAAGTAAAGGTGAATGCAAGGTAAGTAAAATTGATGAAATGTTTCTTGGTATTGAGGATGATGTGAGTGAATTCCTTGAAATTGTACAAAATGATGTTGATTGTGTATTTTAAGGTGATGAGTATGACAGAAAACATATTTTTGTGAATGATATAGATGTTATTTTGTAATATTTTTTAGATGAAATGGATGGAAAGGTGAAATTTTCAAGTAAAACTAAGACAAAGGTGAATTCTTGGGCATGTGATGATGAAGATGATTATAGAGAGAAATAAAAAGCATGGTTAAGGAAAATTGAGATGGCGAAGAGTGAGCATGAACAAGTGAATGAGCAAGAACATGAATATTTTGATAAGACAAATGATGAATACAAGTTGGGCATGGAGTATACAACAATGGAAGAAATCATGGAACATAGAGAAACGTGTATTTGTGTTGTTCTAATATTTTTGTGTGTAGGTGTGAAGCAAGACAATTTAAAGATGATGAGAGTGAAGGTGAAAATCAATGAGAAAAGGATAAGTGTCAAATTAAATGGAAGACCAAAAATTATTACATGGAACCCTAGTGGCTATGAAGAATTCAAAGAAATTGAAAGCAAGAAAGGGAGATAATAGACAAGATATGAGGATTAAGACATCAACAAGAGAATAAGGAGTGTTCATGATTTTTCTCCATATTGGGAGTATGATGTAAGAGCATCCATGAGGAGACCTTTATTTACAAAAATCAAGCTTCTTGGTGTCAATGTGTGTTGTGCGGGATCTCTATATGTCTTAAGGGGTCATACAAGTCAATCCAAGAAAGTAGTGAAGGTGGGAAATTTATATTTTTTCTTGTCTTGTGTTTTCCCTCCAAAAGGGAATTTGAAAATTCAAATATATGTAATAGGTGCATGGTCTTGAAATTGGTGATCCAAGTGTTATTAGGTGTTGTCAAAGTCTCTTATGTTTCATGTTAAGTGTTTCATGAGTCCACTAAAGTTGGAAAATGTCTAGTTGAGGTAAATAATGAGTCATGTGTGTGTAAGGAATCATTAATATGATTGGAATAATGTGCAAGGGAAAATTATAAACTTCATTAAGAGAATTTTAAGAGTCACTAGGTAGAATCATTCATAATGAGAGTCTAAGGGTAGTTACATGATGTTAGTCAGTACATGCAAGTGTGTGGAACCTCAAATATAGAAATGGTGGGTGAGTTTATAAAGAATTCCTTGTGGAAGGAGGAGGAAGAGAATTTAATAGAGAAAACTCAATCATTTTGTAAGAAATAAGAAACATGTGTTTTCCTATATGCTAAGTGTGTGTGTTCTTAATATTATCTGGTAAAATTAATTTTGAGTTTACATTTTAGTCTATAGACTCCTTTCTTTCAATACATGGTTGAATAGTTGATGTGATTTGCAAGCTTGAGATATAGATATATATATTGTTATGAGTATGCAATACATTTGTATACTATGTGTGAGTAAGTTGTTATAAGACTATGATTCCTATTATCTAACATGATTGTTTGAGGAAGTATGTGGATTAATGTAATAAGAGGATTCTTACTTATGATATTCTATGATAATTTGTTAAATGCTCATCTTTGTACTATATTTGTGTTTTCACAATAGATAACTTGAAGATATTTCATGGTGTGTGCATGCATTGAAAATATTGGTAGAGGTTCTAACACCCTCGAGGATGAAGGTTAAACAGAGTAAGGGACAAGGAAAAGATAGACTAGCAAGAGTACAAATTGTGAATGCAAACTATGTGGACCTATAGAAAGATGGCGAGAAGACAAAGAAAAGGGCAGTTCAAATGTTTATCCAAGAGCTATTGGTAATCCTAATCCTTGCATCACTTTTTTACAATCCTTGTTCTATGATATTAATTCTTGAATCAAAGAATAAGAAAAGTCATATTATAATAACCATTTTTCAGGCTCATGGTGTGGGTTACATGGTGCACGAGATGGGGCTCAAACATTGAGACACTAAATTGTCACAATGCACTTTAAAAACTTCATGATACAATTCCAATTTTCCTCTAAAAATCTATTATGAAATAATTTTTGGAAACTCATGGTTCAAACTCCTTATTCGTCTAACATTCTAGAAAGGAGTCCTCAAAACACAGTCAAGGGCTACAAGAAGGGGGTGATTAACAATGGAACTATCCTATTTTATTGGAGTGGGTTAATGAAAATTTATGTTAAAGTCCCCTTATTATGTATTGAAACATTTTACTGAGATCAAGATAAGCTTGACGATTGCTTTAGGAAGACCTAGTGGGGGTTAGAAGCCAATTTGTAAAGAGTGAAGTATAAAGAGTTTTGTGAAGATTTGGACCCTGATTTTTACAAGAATATTATATGTGTTGAGAGGGAACTAATGGAGGTAATAAATATTTTTGGTATCCTTGGAACTCTAGTTGCACTAGTGAAGCGAGATAACCATGTTCTTAAGGATAAAAGGGCGATCAGAGAGATGAATGTAAGTAGACCCATTTGATGTTGTGTGGAATTTAGATGGTTGATTTAACATTGTGTAGAGGTGATTTCACAAATAATCTAAGTGGTATAAGACCTTGAGTGTCATGTAAGGTAAAGTTCTTACAAGGAGATATAGCTAAGAGAGAAGAATAAGGATAGTTTTGAGTAACAAATATATGAGCTTATATGTCGAGGTTTTGAATGCATTTCATTGTTATTTTTAACATTGGACCAAGTGTATGAATACTGAGGAAGGAATTGGAGGAGTTAAGAAGATAAAATACCAATAATTTCATCCCAGATCCAAGATCTAGTCAAGAAAAAGGTTCATCAGATTGGTGAGATTGGACAAAGTGATAGTTTCTTCTATTTTGAGTCATTTGAAGAGATTATTAGTAGTAGAATGTGGTGTATCTATAGAGTGAAGATGTGAAAATTATTGGTAAGGCCATTTTGAGATATATTTGACATATTAGACAAATATTGAGCAACTTATAACAATTTTATCCATTATAGGCTTATAGATTATACTCTTATGCTGAGAGACATAGTGATAAGTTATCGTTTGGAATCTCTTATTAGTCACATATATGCTTGATATTTTATTTCTCTCTACATCAAAATTGAGGGCCCATAAATGGGTGAAATCGAACCAATAAATATTGTATAAATATTTATATAAATAAACAAATATGTGAACCCAACAATAGGTGAAATCAACCCAATAAATATTGTATAAGTACTAAACAAATATGTAGACCAAAAAGTGGATTAAATTGACCCAATAAATATTATATAAATAAAAAAATATGCATACCCAACAATTGATGAAATCGGCCCAATAAATATTGTATCAATATTTATATAAATGAACAAATATGCAGACCGAATGGGTTCCTAAATCTACCCCAAAAAAATTATTCCATCTAAATAATGCATATAATGTGTAGACCTAGAAATGGGTAAAAATTCACCAAAAATATATGTTTTAACAGCCATAAATCCATAATAAGAAGACCCAAATGGGTATAAATTAAAATCTTTTCAAAATGCTTTCACTGTTAAAAATAAATACTAAATAAGCATTCCAAGAAATGTGTGTTAAATCTTATATTCATTTTCAAAATGAAGACCGAGAAATGGGTGAAATCTCAAAAAAACATTATCTTCAAAACACAAACCCAGAAATGGGTAAAACATCAACCAAACATTTCCAATTTAATAGAAAATTTCCTTTAAAAATGTAGACCTAGAAATGTGTAAAAATTTAACCAAAAATTTCCAATTTAATATAATATTTTCCTTTAAAACGTAGAACAAGAAATGGGTAAATTTTCAACAAATCATTTCCAATTTAACAAAAAAAATTCCTTTCCAACTTCTTTTCAAAGTAAACAGAATAAGAATAAAAACCCATTCTTGTTAAAAATGTTTTCAAAATTCTTCCTACCAATTTCTATCTTGATCTTGCTTCCAAATTTATAATGGTTCATCCTCCAAGTCAAGAAACAACCATTTTATCCACAATAAACCAAAAACCAAATGAAATAGATCTCATTTCAACTGTCCCTCATCCATTTCTCATCAAAACCATAGTTTTAATTTCTCCTTCCCAAATTTTCTTGCTCCCAAAAACAACACATCTCCAATAAAGTCCACTAGTGGAGCTCAAAATTACACCCTTCCTTGAGTCATAGAAAACCTATAATTATGAGGAAACATGAGACTATCTCCAAGTTTTGGGACTTGCACGAGATACATACCTCTAGAGAAGGTTTATTTCTTTATCTATTCTTAATACTAAGCTACTCCTAGGAATTAAATTGCAGCTATCTAACTCTACTCTAAAATTCCAAGGGACTAGGGTGAGAAGGAGGTGTATAAATAGAAATCCTAAACTATAGAGGTGATAGAACCAATAAAAGGGGTGGAGAGACTTTCAGGAGAGTGGAAAATGGAAGAAAATGAAGGATAAGGTAGACTTGAATGCTGTAGTCCAAAACAACATTCAAACCACCACATGATCATAGAGAAAAACACATTTGAGACCCTATAAGGAAAGAAAAAGATGCACAAAACACCTGTAGATGCAATGAAAGGCAAGAAAAATGCAATACAACACTGCTAGGGAAAATAAAGCCACAAAACAAGAATTTAATTTCTTCAAGTATGCACAATCCATTACATTAGAGGATAAGAGGCAAGGATCACCATGCAAGATGTCCAAATCTGAGGCTTGTAACTCACCACTATTTTGGAACAATTTTGACAGAGTTCTATTACATTTAAGAACATCCCCCTCTAAAAATGAGAGGTTTTATAATGTATAGAAGAAAAGGAAGAGAAAGTAGAGAATCCTTATATTTCCCCTTCACCCAGTAGTACCATGCATTAATGATCTAAAAAGAGGTATAGGAAACCCTGCAATACCATTCTCCATTGTACTTTTCTTACAGGAGAAATAATGAGAACCATACCTCATTAATTTTGGTTGTTAAGATACATGGGCGTGCTCTTAAATATTGGAGAATATTTCAACTTTTCAACATATCGACCTCAATAAAATTAAGAAATCCAATATCCATGGTGAAGAGGATATCGATACCTTCTCGAAAAGTCTATTTTTTCAATTTTCAACAAACTAGGTGAAGTTTAATCCCATTTGAAGTTTAGGGGGTCGAGGTTCCATGCAGGCTCCTACAATCCACATTTCATTTTAGATGAATCATATTTCGAGGTATAAAGGGTATTGGGGTACTAGGTCGTGTGTTCTATTGTCTCTCCAATCCCCACAATATAATGTCTCCTCACTTATCTCTTTAGTCACTTCCTTTATGTTGTGGGTCTCTATAACCCTACAAGGAACAAATTTCCATAGGTAATGTGTTCCTCTATAGCCCCATTATATTGTGCCACTCCAACTCAATAATACACTTGTGCCTTAATTATATGGGTGTTCCTCAATGTAAGGAACTCAATGTTCTATGGAACCTTTCCCTATCCATAATGTTCCTCCGAATTTCTCGCCACCCACAACACTTTGAAAACTTGAAGTCTACAGCACGGTAACTCAACAAATAATTTTCTTTCCGAAAACCTCAAAAGTGTGGGGAACTTGAGACCTGTGGGAACTGTAGACACCTAAAATATGCTTACACCTAGCATTTCCTCCAATCCATTCGATTGATGACATTTCGTTAATCAACCCTTCTTCACTCCATTCTCAAATGCCCATTTACGACACCTTCTTAGTCGTATTCCTCCTATAATCAACTTATTTTTCTAATATCTCTCTTATTAGCTAAACATTCCTCCTTTCGACCATTCAGAACCTCCCTAGTTCTCTCTAGACCACTTCTATTGGCTTCGTAGGCTATCTATCAATCATAATTGGTTATCCAGACCCCTCCCAACTCTCAATGAGTCTCTAATCATTTGCTAATCAAATTTTAACTAGCATGAACCCTAGTTAACTAGCCTAAACCAAGCTTAACTAAACCTAAAGCATGTTTATCCTAATCTAATATAAAAGTGTTTTTTAAGATTTAGTCCCACATGCACCCAAATTCCAAATTCTTCCAAACCAAAAATATAAATACAAGGCTAAGCCTACCCATTCAATCTACAACTTTACATAAGCTAAAGCCAAAACAAGCCTAAGAAAGCTTAAGAGCTCATTTTCATTAGCCAAGCTAATAAGGAATTTGATCTTGGGTCATCCACCATTAAAATAACTTCATCTTGCACCCATGTTTGGTTAGTAATGGAATAGCTACACTTGGCCATGTAGCCATTTAGTGAGATTCATTCACCATCATGGAGTAAACAACAAAACTGATTGCTTAGATCCTCTTAGGTTCATTATTTCAAGCTTTCAAAGAATAGAGGTTAAATGCTATTTTGTTACATTTCTTGTTTATTTCAAGTTTGAATACATGCAAAGTAGGTTTCCTTGCTCATTTCTTATCTGATGGTCCATTGAGGGTATTTTATAGAAATCTTTGAGGTTTTTCCTATATCCATAGCTCTTTGCAAAATCTTTCATTGAACACATTTGGCACGCCCGGTGGGACACTTATGTCCACCCTCCATTAATGGAGGTCTTTTAGGTTTTTCAAAGTTCATTTTCAAGTTTT